>ML682057.1:8193639-8483890 GCA_007922195.1 Podocnemis expansa | reverse complement strand
GGGGGGGGGTGCCTGGCAGGCTGGGAAGAGCGGCAGCATGGGTTGGGGGTGACAGTGAAAGGGGTGGAAAGGGTGTTGGGGAGCAGGGGAGTAACAGCAGGGAACTGAGAAGGGAACAGAGGGGCAGCAGTGGGGAGGGACAGAACAGGGGGGCAGCACGAGGAGGAGAGGGGCAGCAGTAGGGAAGGGGCAGAGCAGGGGGCAGCAGGAGGAGCAGGGGACAGCAATGAGGAAAGGGCAAAGCAGGGGGCAGGGGAAAAGCAGCAGCAGAGATTTTGGGGTTAGGGAAGCTGTTGGGAACCCCAGGGGAAGCCAGCAGCAGCACTGGGGGGGGAGGTTTGGGGCCAGGGCCAAAGAGGGGTCTCGGCTTATACATGGGACACCCATTTTTTGCTCCTTTTTTGATTCAAAATTGGGCGATCAGCTTATGCCCGGATCGGCTTATACCCGAGTATATACGGTAGATGGAAAAATATCACTAGCATCTTTTTCTTTTTTCCACAGAACACTTGTTCATATCATGCAGAACACAACTGGAGAAATACTGTTATAACCAATACTTTGAGCACAACATACACATTCTCCAGCAAAGATCAGCCATCAAAGAGGGAAAAAAAGGAAGTGACAGAGTGCTAACAGCAGCACCCTGATCGCTAAACCCACTACAGGAGCAAGTGAACACTTTCTTTTGGGGGATGATGAGCACCTGGATGGTAATCACTTGGCTAGTGATGCAACTCACAAGAACTGGGCAGCTATACAGCAAGTAGGACAGGAAATTGGGGAAGCTTAGAAGATGAGCTGTGTTGAAGCGGAAAATTATGTGGGAAGCTCCTGATACAAGATACTTGTGTTACGTTTGTGAACAGAAGTGCAAAAAAACCAAAGATACATATAGTGAACAGAAAAAAGGCCAGGCATGTTTGTGAACAAGAGGTGCAAACACAGGCTAGACAGGGAGGCAATGCAGGAGTGCCCTGTGACAGGGCGAAAAACCAATGCAAATATACATAAGAGCAGTGACAGCATTCAGACTATAAATCTGAAAAAAAGTGTGTACAGTCATGCAAAACATTCTGCATTTTGCCACCTAAATTTACATTTCTTCTCCTCAGTTCTCATTTACATCATGTAGGCTGTGTGAAAGCACCACTTTAGACTTCAGTTGTTTTGTTAGCACTCTGAAGCCTTCACATTTATTCATTTCCAGCTTTGTTCTCAAAGGAGACTGGCTATTTATTTCAATAAATTTATTCAGTAAATGTAAATCTGGGTAAGAAACAGAAAAAAGTTCAACATAATGGTTCTACAAGTTCAGCATAACTATTTCCCTTGCTATCTAAATTAGGCTTTTCCTTCCCCCTCATGGAATTCGCAATTATATTATTTATAGATAAATAAGGATACAAACTATGGAAATACTTTTAAAAGTTTTTTAGATATCTCACAATAATTGGCAGTACTTTTAGCACTATCTGCCAGCATGTCATATTGCTGCTATCAGTTCGTCTGACTATTCTGAGGAATCTTACCTGATCGCCTTTGTTTTTATATATGTTGTACGTGTTCAAAATGTAGAGAGGAAGGATGGTCTTATGTTAAGCCCCTAGTCTGAGACTCAGGAGATCTACATTTAACTTTCAGCTCTATCAAAGTCTTCTTTTGGGACCTCAGGCAAGTCACTTGATCTCTCCTTGCACAAATTCCCCATTTGTAAAATCAGGGATATTATTTCTTTTTCTCGCCATCTGTCTACCTTACCCATTTAGACAGCAAGCTCTTTAGGATAACAGTTTCTCTTACTATTTTTGCACAGCAGGCACGTACTGAGGAGTCAATTTGGGTACCTGTGGCCTTGAGTTGAATACCATAAAACTCTGAGATCTCAAATACGCCAATGACATTTTTTTGGTGGTCAGTCTGGTGAATCACTGCAGCTGAAAGCCAGTGTGGTGAGCCAAGAAGCAGCGCACATTGGCATGGTTTTTAATCCAGATAAACCTAATTTTCTGGCCATTACCTTCCAGCAGCCTCTAGTCCCAGCTCAGTATTATCCTCTCCAGATGGGCCACTGAGTAGATGGCAACTGTTAGATTCTTCAACAGCATTAACAGTACCCAGAGGATGCAGAAAAAATATGGACACTCATGTAGCAGCAGCTGCTGTCATGTTTTGGTCCACAGTCAGCCTCGGGGCTGAGACGGGCATGACATAGTGACATTAGGCTTGCTGGGAACCTGCAGAGCTACAGAACTACAGTTTTACCAACTATTTTATATAAGCAAAATTGGGTGCTGAGGAAGGCTGAGGAGTGCTAGACTGGCATCTTTAATTCTATATTATCTTCTTCAGTCACTCCACGTTAAGTGACAAGACAAGACCACAGACGACAATATTCACCAGTGAACTCACTCACTGTCTCCAAAAATGTTGGTCTGATTTTCGCAGCTTTCTTCCCATAGCCATGTTATTAGGATTGAGGACCAATGAATTAGGAAACTCATTTACCAAGGAATGCTACTACAAAGCCAACAATCTCATACGGATGCCAACAGGTCTGGTGGCAAGATAAGACTTCCAGTAACATCCAGTGAGACCACCTTAAGGACCTAGCCAGGAACTGATTCTGCTGGCACTTGATCTGCAAGGAGTTTACATCCCTTTTGGATCTGCCATGATGATGATGATGATGATGATACAGTGGACATATGCAGGCACATGCTGTGGTCTTAAACCACAGCTCTTAGCCAGAATAGTACAGATGTGGATTTTCCAATTTGGAGTTCCTGGAAACTCCTCCTTCGTGAACTTGGCAGCACCCACCTGCGGTATCAGTACACCCCCACCCACCATGCATGGCCATCTCTCCTGGCTGACATTAACAAAACCACGACCCAGTCCCCATCACTCCCTGCCCTTTTGGTGAAGGCAAAGAGATTGAATGCTAACCTCACACAGACCTTGTACTCCATAGGTATGAGGAAATCCCACTGAAGTTAAAGGAAAAAAGCTCTCACTGACTTCACTCTGCTTTGCGTCAGTCCCCCATATTTAAAAATTGAAATTGTGACCTTATAGCAAGGTCACAGACTAAGAATGTGAAGAAAAGAAGGTCCTTGCATTGAATTATACACAGGTTCCAATGGATTAAGAGTGATACTGGCATGAGGGCACAGCCACCTTATATTGGGACAGAAAGAAACCAGAAGGAAACTATTAGGAAGCTAGGAAGAGCAAATTCTAGATGAAAGCCTAATAACTATCAAATTCAAGCTAAAAGCTTAGGCTAAAGCTTATGCTGTGCTACTATTTTTCAGGTATTCACAGTCAAAATCCCCATGAACAAGGTGAGTTTGGCCATTAAGGATCTGATCCTGGGCCTACTGAAATCAATGACAGAGCTCCCACTGACTTCAGGATCAGGCCCTAGTTCAAGGTTTGTGTTTTGTTGAAGAGCGTGTCACAGCCTGTTCACAGCCTTACTCCGGAGGTCCTCAGAATGGAAAGGGAAACAGCACACTCTGGCTCTGAGAATTTAAAAAGAACAGTGTCAATTCAGAAATAATATCACTAGTAACAATCACTACAGCTTACTAAACCTGAAGGCCAAAAATCCAGTTAATTCCTCCCTATTTATACTTTTCATTTACTCTGATTTCTCTCTGCTTGGACAACGAAAAAGGATCAGTCAAGTTGGTTTTACTTTTGCTTAGAGTCTGTTTGATTTTCAGTTTCTCACTGCTAATACATTTCAGTTTCAAATACGTCAGACAGAATCCTACATGATTATCAACAACTTTCCTCCTACAATTTAAGAAAAAACATTCACAAAAATGATTTCTATTCATTTTGTGAAAGCTTGTTTTTTCAGAATCTAAATTTTGGATCATGGATGAGTTGACAGAGTTGGGCCTCATCATTCCAGTTTCAAACCAGTTAAAGCAGTTACATCAACTTTGAACCAGACTAATGAGTTGGTAAGTCACGCCCACTAATTTTAAGAGTAAAAAACATCAGGAAATTCAAACACAGGTTCCATCAACAAAAATAATGAAGCCAAATGAAATATACTACTGCCTCTTTAACAAGTCATGGTAGATTTTGAGGGCTGGCTGGTTTCCCCTGAGAGGGGAAAACAAAAAAGCACAGAGACAATGCTTCTTACCTAGTGTAATTTGCTCATTTACAAAGTGTACTCAAGTCCTATGTTAAAAGGAACAGAGATGGTCACAAACTATACAAAGGCAGGCACCTCAGCTAAAGTACCATGTGTCAAGTCACTGCCAAGAAGCAGCTGTCATGGGCCTTGTTTCACAGGCTCTCCTACTTAACACATTTTACCCTTTTTTAAGCTGTATCTACACTGTGTATTCCAGTAACATGTCCTTAATGTGGAGGAAGTGTATATCAGTTGAGACAGTCTATGCTAGGGGCTTTTTGCTGATACAGCTACATCCTTCAGTTATGGCACGTCTTCACACCCCTCCCTGACACAGCTAGGCCAGCAGAAGCTTATAGCCTAGGCTCAAGGCTTTTCACCAGAGAACACCTAGGTAAAACTGCTTGCTAAAAAGCACTAAGGCCTGTTCTATAGCAGAAGCAAAGAGTTTATGCACACTTGTTGCTCTAGCATCAACACTGAAAACAATGTATTTTGCACAGCTACCCACTGTGCAACTTGCCATCATGTGCTGCTAGAAGTTGTATGAAACTGGAAAGGATTGCAGTGAACAAGCCATGATGCACTGATTTCAATCCCATCATTCCTTGCACTCCTAGCAGCATTTTTCAACAGGTCCCGCCTCCCACCATCTCTGTCTGAAAGGATAACTCCTGCGCTGCTCTTCATTGTTGCTGTCTGCATTCAGACACGTCACGACTCGTCAAGCAGTACACCACGAGCCCTCAAACCAAACAGGAATCAGAGACACCTGACATGCAGTTTGACATGCAAACAAATGGCACTGCATTACTATTTGTGTTCACAGAACATCTGTGCACAGTGCACCGCCACTTTTAAGTGTGTGAAACAAGCACTGACTGGTACAATCACATCAGTAGGTAGGTCTGGAATGATGAGCAGCAGCTACAGAATGGTTGAATGCGCAAAGCCATCTTCATGAAATTCTGCATGAAGCTCACCACTGCCCTGGGGTTCAGGGACAATGGAAAGAGACCTGCCCTATCAGCAGAGAAACACATGGTGAATGCCTTGTGGAAACTAGCAACTACAGACTGCTACCAGTTGGTCCCTAATCAGCTTCAAGTTGGGAAGTCCACTGTTGGACAGTGACTCTGCAAAAAGTCTGTGAATAGTGGATGATCGCTCAGCAATGGGACTCTCTAACTGTGGTGGAGCAATAGATGGCATGCATATTCCAGTTTTGGTCCTGGATTATCTTGCGATGGAATATATCAATAGAGAGAGGCACTTTTCTGTGGTACTGTAGGTGCTTGTGGATCACCTTGAACATTTCACCGACATCAATGCGAGTTGGTCAGGGAAGGCTCATGATGCACACATCATCAGGAATAATGGCCTATGCCAGAAGCTCCAAGCAGGGACCTTCTTTTCAGACCAAAAGATCGCAGTGGAGGATACTAATATCCCTGTAGTGATTCTGGCAGACTCAGCGTACCCACTATTGCCATGGCTCAAGAAGCCTTTTATGGGCTTGCTGGATAGCAGCATGGAGTGGTTCAATAACTGGCTAAACAGGTGCTGTATGACCTCTGAATGTGTGTTTAACAGATTAAAAGCTTGCTGGAGATGCCTTTATGACAGGCTCAATTCAACCATGGGAATATTATCCTCATTTATCACCACCTGCTGTATGTTCTGTAATTTATGTGATGCTAAGAGTGAAAAGTTTTCCTCTGGGTGGACCACAGAAATGGATCTTCTTGCATCTGCATTTGAGCAGTCAGATGATCAGGGCATGACTGGGGCACAAAGGGGAGCTATTTGGATCAGGAAGGCATTGTAAGCCCATTTTGAGAATGAGAACCTATCAGGTGTTTTTAGGAACAGTGCTGTGACATTTTATGACTCCTATCCAGCTTGAGCTGTATATCAGTACTTTGTGCAAGACAGAAATAAAAAATGCTTATTGTTTTCACATTGTCTTTATTAATCAGAAGTGTTTATAAAACACAGGACTGGAAGTGAGAAAGTAGTGGGGGCTACTGTGAGCCACAACAGCTATAGGTAAGTCCAGCTGTCACTTTTGTAACTGTCTGAAGGGGTGAAGTATAAGGAGTAATTAGGTGAGCTAGGGGTTTGGTAGGAATGCAGGAGGCAAGTTTGAAGAGTGCATAGAAAACAGTTCAGTAGCCGCCAGGGGCTGGGCTAGGGGAGGACCAAAAAATGAACTGTGTCTGCAGCATCATGATTGTCTTTATGCAGCTCCATTTGTTCCTCCATGGCCTTGATCACATCATCATGACCTGCCAGATGCCATTTTCCTCCTTTTCTAGCCATCAATTCTTTGACTTTCAGGCACAGACCGTTCCCATGCCCTTTCTTCTCTTTTCACCATATCAGAGGAATGGAGGAATTCTTCAAACATATTCTCTTTGCTTCACCAAGAATATTTTCTTACCACTGAAAGCATTGTTGGTGGAGCAGTGGGGGTTAGCTGCAAAGAAAACAAGGAGCCAAGTGGCACTTAAAGACTAACGTGGCTGCCCCTTTGGAAATTAGCTGCAAAGGTCACACTTGCAGAAGCATAAAAAACAATGAAGAGAGGCTTTATTTTGGATGCCTCACTACTAGAGATGCATTACTATTACACACCCTTTTTCACTGTCCCTTGGAAAGAACACAGCTCCATGATCAGTCTCTTCACAGCGAGTTTTGTTCTAGGGGCAGGACAAGTGTTTTATCCCACCGGAGAAGAGATTTTGGCGGATGGTTGCTTGGGACATATATCTGACCATAAATTTAAACTGCAACACCATCTTCCAGAGCCAGGGGCTGTTGAAGCCAATCTCCCTCCTGAAAGCAAACAGGGATGGCAGGATGCAACTCTTCCATGCAGTTTCAAACTGGATCCCCATGCTATTCGCCTGTGTGCCGCTTTGGTTGCTGCCAATCAGCATGGGAAAGTGTTCAACAATGGGAGAAGAATCAAAGCTGCTCTACCAACAAATCTGAGGCAAAGGACTGGCAAGTATGTCCAGGAAAATTTCCTACCAAAAATATCCCATGCATACCCATGAAATCACACTATGTAGTAACCTACTTCTCAGCTGCATCATCTAGGAGCACAAGGGAAGCACATGGAAATACAGCTACATTTGTGGGTTTCTTACCCCTTGAACTACCTCTATCATTTTCCAAAGCAGAGAACCCTTGCACCTCCTGTTAACAAGCAATACTAGAACCTAAAAACATGTACCAGAGCTCCCCTCTCTTGCATCGTACTAGCTAGAACCCTCCAGGGTTTCAAAAAGATCCCAACTTTCCACTTCACCAAGTGACCTGGTCCTCTGTTCTGGTTCCTCATCCAAGTCCACCTACTCATCAACAACTTCTTTGTCAGGGTCAAGTCTTGCATCCAATGCTCCAGTCACATGGAGTTATTCACCAGTGTCTTGGGGGCAGAGATGGGGACAATGCTGAGGATGACTTCCATCCCCTTATAGAAGCAGCAAGTCTTGGGCTCTGCACCGGAAAAATGATGTTCCTCTCTGGCTTTCCAATAATCCCACCAGAACTCCTTGATTTTACTTCGGCACTGCAGCATATCAGGTTCACAACCCTCCTCTGCCATGACATGAGAAATCTGGCCATAGGCTACAACGGAAGCAGGACTGAATGACCATCTCTCCCCACCCTCTCCCCCATGCCGATGATATCCAGAAGCTCTGGTATGCTCCAAGCCAGAGAGCATTTGGTATGTGGAGCCGCTACAGTGTGGCCTGTGGCTATACCTATATTGAGCTTGCATGCATATATTACTCTGTATCCATTTCATACAGATATATCTTTCTTTAAACAAGTCTAGGACTAAACAAGTCATGGTCTATAATATTTTACTTAGTATATGTAGGTAGGTTAGTAATAGTTCTTTCTAGAAGATGGTAATGCAAGAATGACAAAGCTTGCACATAATTGCTTTGCAAAAGAAGTGACTTAAGTTTGCAGAGTCTGCATGTGAGTGCTGTGCAATAGGATGAGATCCTGCAAACTTTGTGCAACAAAAGTTTGCATCTGTCTTCGCAATAGAAGAAAGCTAACTAGGTAAGAGGTGAGCATGGGCCTTGCAGAATTTAAGGGAAAGCACCAAATGAGTTATTCTGGTCATGTTTTGCAAACAAGTACACGGAAACATCTCTGCAGACTCACCATAAAACCCACAAGCTAGTAAATAGGAAAATGGGAGAATTACTGCAATGAACCCCTGAACCAATGATCTAAGAGCACCCCAGCAATTTTTGGAGAAGACCCATATTTCAGCCAGGAAGAACGATAATTCAATCTATTTTTGGAAGGGTATAAAAGGTAAACCCCCTGTACTGTGCAAAAATGGCATTTAAAGCCCCAAAACTGGGAAGGAATCCAAAGCTTCCATCTCACCAGTAGAGCCCTGCACGGATACAAATACGTCAATCCACATTCCAGCTGCATCCACAAGAAATGGTCCACAGATATCCGTGTTGTATCCACGGTTGCAGACATAATGCAGATATCCACGAATATCCACATATTTGCATTGCTCTAGGTCTGTGCAGATAAAAATATGTGGGCCTGTATCCGATCTACATCCCCAAGAAATGGTCTGCGGATATCCGTGGATATAATGTGGATATCTCCGGATTTGCAGGGCTCTTCTTACCAGGCCTGAATTCAACCTTCACAAGATGATCTTCACAAGCCCATGAACTTTCTCTCTTGCTCTCTTCGCTAGTTTTTATTGTTTTATTTTAGTTAAGTAATATCAGAGTGGTTGGCTCTACTCTTCAGTTGAACATCTTTACTTCGGCGTGAGTGTAAGCAAACTAACTTTGTAATCTGTAAGCCAGGTCTAGCCAAACTGCGGCTTGGGAGCCACATGTGGCTCTTGAATGAAAAACTGTGGCTCCTGGAAGAACATCAGCAAATCAATTAGGAAAGCAGCCCCAGCCTAGGAGCTCAGGAGGGGGTCAGGATGGTGGGGAGAAGCGTGGGATGGTCAGAATTTTAAAAAACTTGCCACTAGCCTGCAGTCTTCTACATGGAGCAACAGCTAAGTTTTTACTGTATAGGCCTAATTTTCATGGTAACCTTAAGTAATTATTAGAATCTGACATTAGTACAATCAATATTTGTCCTCTTTTTACAATAAAATGAAAGTGTGCAATGAACTTTAAACTTAGGAAAGGTAAAAGCATATGGCCATATGCCTCAGTGTGGCTCTTGAAGGTTTAATAATCAACTTGCGTGGCTCTTGAGTTCCATAAGTTTGGCCACCCCTGCTGTAAGCTATCTTTTAGTTTTAATAGAAATCATAACTGGCTATTACTTCTTATTCACTGTATAGGATTTGCTGAATGCATTAATGTTTATTCAGTTATTTCATTATACATTTATCAAACAGTGTCCTTATGAATTATATGCTCCCTGCTGTTAGCAATAAAAATTGTTGTAAATACCTAAGCTTTGCATACCTCTTCTCATTCTGGGAGTTCCATAATGAAATTAGTTTAAGTTTTGATTAATCTGTGGTCAGATCCTGGACCAGGACCCTTATCCTTCCAACCGGCTCACTAAAATTGATATTGGCTATTCTAAATTCCCAAGTAGTTATAGAATTAGGTGACAACAGCCAGCTAGAAAGAAGAAACACGAGCTCTTCAAGCCAACCAAGCAGGAAGTGGAATTTCAAAAATTCCCAGGACTTTAAATAGGGGAGTGACAGATAGCTGCAGAGCAGCAGAGTTCAGACTGATGGTCAGAACGGTCAGTATGGGCATCATAGGGCAATTTTTCAGGCCATTTCCAAACGACACAACCAACTGCAGTATCTAGCCTGATGCTCTATCAAATTAAGTTGGGTGAAGAAAACTCTATGCCTCTTGTTGAGGTGCTTTTATTTTGGGGGGAAAAACAGACGTCACAAACCAGGATAGTTTTTAGGGGGGTGAGGGAGCATACTTGCAGTGTGTATACCAGCACTGCTTTATAAAAAAAAAAAAAAAAAAACAAAAAAAACGCAAAAAAAAGCTGACGTTGATAAAAAAAAAAAAAAAAGGACCAGGCTTAAGCATCAAAAAGATGAGCTTGAAGAATAACTCTCTTTTTGCACAGTCATTCTGCAACACAAAAGGTTGGAGTGCCCCTCCAGAGGAGAGTGATTTAATCAATACAATCTGTTTACTGACTACCTGGCTCAGTAGTTCTCAATCACTGTGTCGAGACACATTATTTTATCATAACTCAATGGTAAGTGTGTGGCAGAGGGTCATGGAGATGGCTGGATTTGGCCTGCAGGGGGCGGGCTGATGTGTCCTGTAGGGTCATGATATGCCACAAAGAGCGTCAGGACCTGCAAAAGGTTGAGAATCACTGGTCTGGGTAACAGGATGAGGTGCCCTTAACTCTACAGGAAGTTTCATACTGTGTTCACACACTGGTGACTCGTAACATTGCCATATTTTCCTAAAATAGTATTAACTACATTTTAAAAAAGGAATGTTTACCACTCTTATTACAGAAGCATCTATCCTTTCCAACACCAGTTACAATCATACATTTTTTTTAAGCTATTCCACTACTACTGTGGCTACCAAAAAAAGAACTTTTTTCTTCTAATTGTTGGGCAGAAAACAAGCAAAATAAGAGAGGGCAAAAAAAAAAAAAAAAAAGCCAACACCAACCACAGGAAAATCCTAAAACAAAAGAAGAGTCAGCAAAAAAAGCTAAATAAAACATAGGGACCAAAATCCTACTCCCACCAAAGTTACTGGCTCTATTCCCATAGAGTTCAATCAGAGCAGGATGTTGCCTTAGACATATACCTTGCATGATAGCCTGAAGCCTTCCAGACATGGGTTTTGCTATACAATTCATGAAGAAAAGCTTCACAGGTAGGATACTGTACTGAGAAAATCCTGCTTGTGTTTAAAAAAAAAAAAAAAAAATCATCTCGGGAAATGACAGCAACAGCTTCTTAGTAGCAACTGGGTTTAGGGCAAGAAGCAATTTAACGGCATTCCAAAGATGCTGTATGTAGCTATCTATATATAGCATAGCTGAGTGAATGTTGCTGAAGAAAGTTTAACTTTTCAATTTGCTAACTTTTTAATGATGCGAACTTAATGAGGCATTAATATAGCTGTTTGCATTCATCAAATCTATGTCACTTGTCTGGGTAGAATAATCTTCCACTCATACACATGGGCTGGAATGTGTATGTTCCTAAAACATGCTTTTTTACACCACGAATCTTAATTTACAGAAAGACATAGGACACAATAGTCAAACTAGGATGACTATTTGTCACTGTGGCCCACAGTGGAGACATGAGAGCCATTTTAGCTTATATAGAAGGGAAGTGTTAGATGGTTAATCACTTTGACAAACATTTATTTATGCTTTGGTCCAAAACAGTGCAGCTGACCTTTTGAGCACACTGAAAACTCCATTTATTTAAACATGGGATTAGGAATAGTGGGAGAGCACTCATCTATGGGGTATGGGATAGGTTGTAGAGCGTGGTAAGTGAGAATGTTTGAGTTTTGGCTGTGTTGTCTGTTGGATGAAATTTGCCACTACTTTTATTTATTTGTTTCGTTTTAACTAGACTTCATCCTTAACAATTGCCAAAGAAATTCAGACTTGAGCAGACTTCTTTTAATGTGCTAAAAAGAGAGAAATTTTCATTAGCAAGTGAGAAAAAAAATTCTGCACTGAGCTGTCAATCAACTACGCTGCTAGCAATAGGGCTGCTATTAGATCAATTCCTAATAGGCTTATTAAATTTGTAAGCCTATAGCAGGAGGATTACCAACCATCCTCGACAGCCTGATACTGGTGGGTTTTTTTTTTTTTTTTTTAGTTCTTCTTCCTCCAATGAATGGGGAGAAAAATTATATTTGCACCAGGTCTTGGTCTACAGATCAGAAGTCAATAAAAATAAATGTGACCAAGTGCAACATTTTACCCATCCAAAAACATGCACTAAACCAAAGATAACGATCTTCACATACACAAGCTGAAAACAGATCACACATACAAATACAGGGTTTTATAATTTTGGGAACCCAAGAATTCCAAGGCCAGCACAGTCACCTAGTATAGTTCTTCCTGTGTAACCATTTACCATGTTTTTCTACTTCATATTCAGCTTGCATACTTGGATAGTATTTCCTAATAACATACTTTCTTATTGTTTTCCATACTCAGACATCAAGCCTAAACGTGGACTTGCATCTGAAACCTGTACGCAATTTGTATCTGCTTTCATACTCAGGCTGCTGTGAAACCACCAGATATACATCTTTAAAAACTCATTCTAGAGTCAGGATAAAGGAAGAAAGAAAATACTTTTCTGAAAGCAGGGTTGTTTCATGGATTCCTAATCTTTTCAGCAAGGCTATTATACTATTATAAGCTCAGCTAACATTTTTATGGGTTAAGTTAAAACCTAGTTTAAAATTGTGTGTGAATGTGCCTTTCATTTAATATATATTTAAGAGATAGTTAAGGGACCACGACTAAAAAAAGGCACAATGTCTGCCAGAAACTAACATGTGGGAGAATCAGAGAATCATAGAAACTGGAAGGGACCATAAGAGGTCATCGAGTCCAGTCCCCTGCACTCTAGTACCCTCTTAAACCATTCCTGACTGGCGCTTTGTCTAACCTGCTCTAAAACACTGAGTGATGGGGATTCCACAACTTGCCTAGGCAACTTATCCCAGTGGTTACCAGTAATCACCTTGACAAGTAGGAACTTTTCCCTAATGTCCAACCTAAACCTTCCTTGCCATAATTTAAGCCCATTGCTTCTTGTCCAATCATCAGCAGTTAAGGAGAACATTTTTTCTCCCTCCACCTTATGACAACCTTTTAGGTACCTGAAAAGTGCTATCATCTCCCCACTCAGAAAGGTTCCTTTAGTCACGTTCTCAGCAGAAGAATGAATACAGAAAGCATAATTGAGGTGAAGTGGAAGCATACAAAAAAATTAGAAGGATTCAGCGGCAGAAAAAAAGCTATTTTATGACAGCAAAAAAAGAGTTACTATACACAGAGATGACAGGACTTATGAACAACATTTTTAATTGACAACTCAATTTAAATGATAGAATTCTCATATAACAAGTGAATAGAAAGTGTTTCTGCTCTTAACCTATTTCAAAAGTTGTGCTTAGGTGAAGTAAGAACTTTTTTATTCATTATCCTATAACATACTGACTAAAGGTAATTTGCTCCCACTTTCCTACAGTTTTACCTTCAGAGAGATTCTAAGCACGCACAAAGATCAGCCCAAAAGGGGAAAATTTTCAGAAAGTTATGAGCACGTAAAACTGGGTTATAATAGTAAATGACAATTTTAACAGGAGGGAGGACTACACCAATTGCTTGTTGTAACATTGTATCTCAAATTTAAAAAAAGCGTTTATAACCTACCTATACTGTATATTATATTGTACACACAAAAAATTACACTAAATTGTACTAGATGCTCATCCAACACAATTCTACTGTACAGCACAAAAATCACAGCTGAGAAGCACACTGCACTAAGTTAATTTTAGATAAAATGACAGTTAAGTCACAGAACCAGGCCAGCAACATTCAAAACAAAACAAAATTGTTTTAAATATGTTTCAGCTGAAGAGATAAAGTAGTGAAGTGATTTCACCAATTTAGTGCTGAACCCACTAGAGCTCTTTTAAAAGAACATTATCCCCAGCAAAGTTAGTTGTGCTTAGTTTGGGCTATTGTATTGGATGCTCTGGTATAGCTAGAAGTTTATTGTTCTGACTGGCACTGGACAATAGCTGAGTTCCTGAAAAATTCAAAGCCATTTGAGCTAACTTTGGAAGCAGTATATGTTTCATATAGACCCTCAAGAATAGTATGTTGCTTTCCTTTTCCTTCTTTACCCAAGCCCTCTTTATTTTGTGCAGTCTGGCAATTGTAGAGTTTTGATATATTTTTTATATTTGGAAAAAATTAATACAAAATGTTAAGTATAAAACAGATTACTCTTCCTATCCTACAGTTCTCTCAGATAAACTATAAAGCTCTGGCATTACCAAGAAATCTCAAACTCATTTTATCACATGCTCTTATTTTTCAATGATCTGAACTTATAAACCATCCCATAAACTCTATCCTAGACATCAGTGCCGGTTCCTAAGATTGCTGCTGCAAGATTTTGCATATTAATCACTAGATGGATGTGATATCAATGTCCACATATACCTCTAAGAATGCGGCATTCGTACAGCTGTGCGAATGGCTGCTGCAGCCTTGGGGAACCAATCAGAGCTGAAAGGCTTGTCTAGCAAAAGGTGGCAAATAGGTCACTGCTTTGCATCTAACTTTCAAACTCTGGGGTCAATGAGAAAAAAGTGAGCCTTAAGAAAACAGGTAGGGTCTAACTACACAGCAGTTAGACCCCCGTGACTGACCCGCACGAGCTAACTCTGGCTTGTAGGGTTCAAGCTAAGTGGATGTTTAAATGCTATGTAGACATCTCACCTCAGACAGGAGCTGAGGCTCTAGGACCCTGAGAGGTGGGCGGATCCCAGAGACCAGGCTACATCCTAAGAAGTCTACACCACTATGCAACAATCCTACAGCTTGAGTCCCAGGAGCTCAAGTCAGGTGGTGTGGGCCTGCTACAGGTTTTTGATTCCAGTATAGATATACCTTTAGAACCCTGCACACTTCAACTTGTATCATTTTTTCAGGGACAAACTGTTGTCTGTCATTAACACTTCCAAGACATGATGTACAACAGCAAACTTTTTCTAACACAAGTTACGCCAGCATAAAGTCAGAGCACAAACAAGACTGACTCACTGACATTTCTGCTTCAGAGCGCTCACACACGAGGTCACTCCCAACACAAACCATAGTGAGGATGGTCCTCCCAAAGCAAGAGAAATGAAGAGGGACTTATTTATTTGGGTGGAAGTAAGAGTATAGAGCAAAAGCACTGAATACTGGCACCATTTTCCCCAGGTGGTGGTGATTTTAGCAGATGTCTCCCTCCTGAAGGTAGCAAAGGCAAAAAGATCACAGTTGTTGCTGGAATCCCAAAGCTCTCTGGGCCCATATGCTGCTAGCTTACCTACTGCAATTACCATTGAGTGATGTGGGAAAGCATCCTACCGTGGAGAGAGGAATAGGGCTGCATTCCCTGGAAACATTTGGGAGAGGACTGCAGAGTACTCAATGGAAGTTTCATTGAGATCTCACAGGAGGATTCAAGAGACATCACTATGTATGTAAACAATCTGCTCTGCATGGCCTCGACTGAAAAGCAGACAACCCTACCTATTTGTGTTGAACCGCCACCTCGTCTAGCATGAGTAAACTAATGAAAAGCCAACAGCTCTGCCCTTCTGATGGGGGGGTGCAATCTGGACAAGGATATCATTCTAATAGGAAATATACTTTTACCCAAGACTCATTCCCTTGGAGTAGGCTTGCCACTGCAGGTCTGATTAACAATAGTGAAGTCTCAAACAGGACCTGGCTTGCAGCACAGCTGGATTCCCATACTGCATATCCACCATACTCCTCCCTCTCCTCCTTGTTTTTATGCCAGGGGCCTGTGGTCTGAGCTTCTTGGAGGTATCCATCCTATTGTCTGCAGGGTGGTGATGGCATCTCTGACTAGCATGCTGCACTGTAAAAGCAACAGGTCTGCAGTTTGGCACCAGACTGAGTGTTGGCTTCCCTGGCTTTCTGATATGACTGCTGCAGCTCTTCACTTTCATGTGAACTGCTGCTGATCCCTGCTGTAGCCCTTCTCCTCCATCCTCTGTGCAAGCTGCTCACCGATGGTAATGTTTCTATGGCTATGCCACAGCTGGGCTTGCACAGCCTCTTCGCCCCACAGGCCCAGGAGAACCAACATCCGTTTCCTACAAGCATAAAGCATCTGAAGCATGCAGTCAGTATGGTCAGCTATGCAGTTGCACCAGAGAATGGAAAGTAGGAAAAAAAAATATCTTGGGCTGGGGGGGGGGGGGGGGCTCTCCAGTCTCTGCACCCCTCCATAACGAAGTTCACAATTGTGACCACAGCAGTGAATGCTGGGCATTGCAGGACAGCTGCTCCAGCATCCACACTTGTGTTACGTCAACCTCAGTATTTCGACAATGGCTCAGTGCTGCTCAGGCAGTTGGTGTTACTATAGTACCATAACATGGCACATCAATGTGTAACAAATTTAAATTTTGACCAAGAGTGGACAAAAATGGCTCCCAGATAGATGCCAGCAATTTTACTTTTGGTCTCCAGAGGGCATTACATTATATTTTTTCAGGGGAACTGGGCAACAGGCTACTAAAACTGGTCAGCACAATGACCAGAAACATACATTTGGTGAGGTCTGATTGAGACACATACAAAACTCGGTTGATGCAAGGTCGCTTATATCAGCCTAACTTTGCAGTTTAAGCCAAGCCTAAATTTTGTGGGTTGATGGAAGAGCAATGTGATTGCACTGCTGCTTCCTCCTGCCTCCTCTTAAACTGAACACAGAAATTTACAATTTCTATGGACCAGAACAACTACATATTGCCATATAATTGTAAAACACTTTGTTCTTGCTTGTGGCTCACTGGCAACATACTGGTGACCTTGCTTCAACAGGAACAAAGCTCTAGTTTCATATGGAGGAGCAAGCAAGGAAATAAAGGGTTACCAGCAATAAAGGGACATTTCAGCTTTACAGTTACTTGGCGACATCCTTTTAAAACTGAAACAGCTTCGCTTCATTTAACTAGAGACAATGTGATTCCAGATGCCAGTGAAATAACTATAATAGCAATATAGCCTGTATGAACCTAAATTTTAAGATGTACTTAGAATAATCATCTTAATAAAACCTCAAAGTCCATTCAAGTTGATGCAAAAGGTATGGAAACTATCAAAGAAAACATCCTCTCCAGAAGGTACCGAATCCAAACCCCATAACACCTCTGCAATTGGTATGGTTCTGACTCCCAACAGGCGTGGGGGAGACAGAATATAAGGGAGCAGCCCCCACAAATGGCTCAGACTCCCCACATGATGTGAAGAATAATTTCATGGAGCTCTGTGTGCATGTGGCAGGATAGAGAGAGCAAGGTGAGAAGATTCTGTAACAGAGACACTTCACCTAAGCAGGAGGGCCTATCAGGAAGTGACCACCGAAGATCTCCTCTGGTGACAGACTTAGGCAATGAAGGATGCATCTCTTCCTTATATCCTCCTCATCCTGCAGAAATTATATTGGGGCCCCTCGAATACTAAATAAGGCCAACATTTAAGCTGCACACAAAAAAGGCTTTTAAGTCAAAAAGGAAAGTTTGAATTACAGATGAAAACAAACAGGAATCCAGCAGCGATTACAGCAGACAGTGCTTCATGTGACCATCATTGCCGAGGAATGCTTTCATGCAAAGATTCCAAGTACTAGTCACGTTTAGGACTACTTGTAAGACCAGTAATGCACCAATGTCAAGGAAACAAAGACATGGTAGGGCGCTCTCGAAGTCCACAGTAGTTAAAGTCTGGTAATGTTGGTCTCACTGCAGAACCCACCACAGACAATGTGGGCACAACAATGAGACTGTGAAGCTGTAGAGAAAAGTTCTAAACAAACAGTGGGACGGAAACCAAGGTTCATACATTGCAGAAGGCCCTAGATTTTTTTAAAGAAGAAAACAGTGTTTTTTGGGATCTCACAGGTAAGACACTATATATTATGAGCCATGTGTGCTTGCTGTATCACATTTGCATGGCTACATATACAATCTACTCTACACCACAGAGCTGCACTGCAAAATCTAAGATTTCATTTTTAAAAAGTATCTACCCCTCACAGTTGCAAAAATAACCATCCAAACATGAAACAAATGTAAATCAACAGAATACTGTCGGCAAAGACAGATTCAGAAAAAAGCTGAGAGCCATTAAGTGCTTTCCCCGTCCCATTCACTGAAAGGAGCATTAAGTGCTGTCTACTACTGACATTTTAAACATCACCCTTGCTATAGCTTAGTCTGCCAAAAAAGAGTAGCGTTTTCTACCACAGCATGCCTAACACATCTTAGGTATCCCATTGAAAAATGCTAGTAGGGACAATGCACTATAGTTTTATCTGGAGATGAACCAGGTAATGGGGATGGCTCAGTACCCTGTGAAAGAAAATACAGCAAGCTTCTCTGTACTAAAATTTTACTGAGATAAGGATCATACATTGGTAATCTCAAAATGGCTGTGTGTTCCCTGCCAGTAAAGTTCTTTACAATGTTATCTATCTCACTGTTTAAAAATATATATGCAATTTTTTTTCAGGGAAGATCAGGCATTCTTAACAATTTCACTTTCGAACAAACATTCATCTAATGAGTGACCCTGCCAGTAGGTTCGATAATGTGGGGATCTTGGGGGGCAATTACCGGACCAGGGGGGTACAGTTTAATCTTTATTAAAAAACAAGTATTGATGCAAAATGAATTATGAAGTGTATGTGTATGAGGTTTGTCGCGGCTTTTTCAATGGGGTTTGTGAAATACACTTAACTTTATGAGGTGGAACAAGTTGGGCGACAATGGGGATTCTCAAACTAACTTGACCTACAAATCACAGTGGCTTAAAAGATGCTCTAATACCATACAAGTGAAGGGGTACAGTACAGACTCAGTGTGCGGCAGTAACAATGATGAGTGAGAACAAGCGGGGAGCAGGAGTTTTCAGGTTGGCACAGAGGCGGCTGCACGGCGGGGAAGGGAGCTACGGGACCAGGGAGGAAGGGGTGGCAGAGCAGCGGCTGGGGGAGCCGCAGACAGACAAAAGAGCCGTGGGAAGTGGCAGAGGCAGGAAAAGAAGCCGCGGGAAGCAGCAGGGGCGGGAAAGGAAGCTGCGGGAAATTAAGAGGGGACAAGGAAAGTTTAAGAAAAAAAGGTTTATTTAACTCAGGGGAGTCACAGAGGGGAAGGCAAAATGACCTAGCAAAACAATTCTAAGGGTTACAAATGAAACAATCTTAACACTTCTAAGGCTTACAGACTAAACAAGCAATGTCACAACTCAATGTAGTACTTCTAAGACAAGTTCAAACAAATTAGAGGGGAGAGATACAACAAGCAATACAGAGCAGTGGCAAACAATTGGAGACACGGGAACCTTGTTTTAAACAGTGGAGAGTGAAGCAGCAATCTAAGAAAAAGGGGAAGGAAAAAGACAAGAACAAGCCTGCTCTTAGGAGCGTGGGCTTGGTGGAGCTGAGAGAGAGCAATGGCAAAACAGCAGCCTAGGAGGAGGTAACTTGTTTTAAAGAAAGCTGCAGGGGCAGGCTCTTACCAATTCCACCAGCAGCAGCAGCAGCAGCATTACAAGCAGGAGAGACACTCGTTACTCAGCCGGCAGTTTCAATCGTGGTACGCTCGGGGAAGAACTCATGAGCAGAGGAGGTCAGTGTCTGGGTGATCAGGCCAGGCAGGGTGTCAGGAACCGCCCTGCCTGATCAACCCAAACCCTGAGTTTTTAAACTGTTTGTTCCCGCCAATGGCTGTGATTGGCCACAGTTTGATTACAGGTAAGGCGGGAAACTTCAGGTGAGCATGACTCATGCCGTCAGCATTTCACAGATCTTGCAATTTGGGCAGTGCCCACCTACACCTAGCCCTTTAGAAATCAATTGGGTGTCAATGGCCATCCATTTCAGTTGAAGGGGCCATCTGCTTCACTTTACACACTTAACTGATGGCCCAGGAGGGGCGGCCATTCAATTAACTTAATGGGCAACGGACAATGAGGTTATCCATTGCTGTTAGAATGAGAGGTGGTTATCTAGATCAGTGGTTCTCAACATTTTGCGGGTAACAACATACTTAGTGGCATGTCATGACCCTATGGGACACACCAGAAAACTCCCACCAAGCCAAATCTAGCCATCTCCTGAGCTCTCTACAATGCACCACTGTGTGGTAAAACACTAATGTGTCCCAACATAGTGGTTGAGAACCACTGATTTAGATGATGAAAAGGGAGGAGTCTGCTGCATGAGTAAACCAAGTAAGGCTCAAGCCCTACTGTGAAAATTTAAAGTCAACTTTAGTTCTGCCCACCAAAAGTGCAGAAGATGACATGCATCTTCCTTCCATAGCCAAAGAGTTCAATGACCCTCTTTGGTGCCAAAAAAATCAGATGCCTCCATCACTTTCCTAGTTGTTATAAGCACCACCCACCTCACAGACACGTATCAAACCCTCCAGCTCTTCCACTCCCTTCCTTTAATGCACAGGTTGTCAAACTTACTTTTTTTCTTGTTGCTCTGGCAGCCTCAGAAAATATTTCAGAGTGTGACGTCATCCCCCCCATGCCATTCCACCTTTACAGGCATCCAAGGGAGCTGACTTCTCATGATCCATCCACCCCCATAATAACCTCAGGATCCATCAAGGGGTCATGACTCCCACTTGCAAATCCCTGCTTTAATTCTATTATAATACAAACAACTGCACTGCAATGGAAAATTAAGATTTGGAGAATGCACAAAAAAACAAAGTCCATATGGAAATAACTAACACAAGAAACACTGTGCTGACTATGTTATTCACTTCCACAAGGAAATGAATAAGAATTTCTATTTTTAATTAACTTACAGCTGTCCTAGAATTTAGCATTAGGGTACCACCTAGAGCAGGAACTTTGTCACAAAATACAGGCCCAAAGAGAACACGGAGCTTTGGCATGAATCTATCCTTCACTGAAAGTCATAAGGTACAGGCTGTATGCACTAAAGAATCCCTCTTCAGTTTCATTTTACTGTGACAGAAAGATTTAGTTTGGGCTTTGTAATATTTGAGATTTAGGGCTCAATCATGCTCTTAAACTCTACTTCACCACCAGTTTTAAACAACCCTAAACAGATTAACACTATTTTGAAGGATATAGCTCAGTCTTCTGCCCACATCACTTGAATTTTAAATTGTTCTCCAGCATTTTTTTTTTTTCATGAGATTTGACACTAATGGTTTAGGTGAGAGGTTCTCAAGCTTTTGGTACTTGGGCCACAATCAGGTGCTATATGGGTTGATTTAAAATCTACTGTCAAAATAAGAACCCACTATAACTACAGATTAAAATTACTAAAGTGGTACATCAAGTACTTTTGGGCCAACAATACAAGCCTAGTTACCTAAAATCAGGCTTAGTCCTGAACCCACATTTATTTTATTACAGTCAATAAAAAATCTCATATAGCCCTCATCATCACAGTATTTCGGCATTTTCTAGAAATGCATTAAGCCATATAACTAACATCAGCAACTTACAGGTCCTTCTCCCTCTCATCCTCTCCTCAGGACGACTGTGAATGCAATGTGGCATTCTCTTTCAGTTGGATAGTACTATTATGGTAAAGTCAAGGTCAAAATAATAAGCCTTGCACTTGTCTGAAAAGATGACAAGGTTTTCAAAGGTTCAACATTCCTGCAGTTCATCTGTTGCACAGACAATTTTCACCCTATGTAGGCACCTTGA
This sequence comes from Podocnemis expansa, assembly GCA_007922195.1. Lineage (NCBI taxonomy): Eukaryota > Metazoa > Chordata > Testudines > Podocnemididae > Podocnemis > Podocnemis expansa. The sequence goes on along the minus strand of ML682057.1, from coordinate 8,462,184 downwards.
TTTTCAGATATGCTGAACACCGATATATCTCAATCAGACTTGTGAGAAATCTGGACATGTAATCAAATGTGGGGACCTAATTTTAGATACACAGTTTTGAAAATCTTGACGTGCAGTTCCAGACAAGCTACACTAGGATGTTGAAGTTCCAGAACCAACGAGTCAGCACAGTGAGGTTTATGTCAGGTATGGTACTGTGGACATTGTCAAGGCTTTTTCCCCCACTCTGGCACTCTGAGTGCAGAAGGTGGGGGCCCGCAACAGGCCAGAAAAGCCACTGGCCTTAAAGCCTGCTCTTAAAAGTCTCCAAGGCCTCCAATTCCTGGCCTTGGAGTGGTATCGCTGCCACCACCCAAATGCAAAAAAACCTCTTGAGACCCAGGAAGGCGCACTTGGGAATTCCTCCCTGTGAGGTACTTGCAATCCTCTTTATTCCTCCTTCAGGAAAGTGACTGAACTCCAGCTGCAATATGAGCTGGAACTGGAACAGGGTTCCCTCTAGTAGCTGCCTGTGCAGTCTAAGGCACGGGCACACAAACCTCTTGCCTCTCAGGACACAGAACCCGAACTTGCTTAAAAGGTAAACTCTTTAATCAAAAAGAACAGATGATAAACACAGAGAGTTGCTTCTCTGGGAATTAACTTAGGTAGTTACAGGGTAGTGGGGTGGTGGGTTGGGTTACATGTGCTTAGCACAGAGAAATCCAAAAAACAAGCCAAAAACAAAGAAAATACCCTGACCGTGTCTAAGTAAACATTCCCTGTTCTACCCACGCCTGGTCAGTAACAAATTTAACTTATCTTTGGTAAAGATGTTGCTGGATTCTTCCTCAGGCCCCTCTGGCCTCCTCCTGATCCTTCCAGGAGCTCTGCTGCATCCAAACAGGCCCAGGCCAGGCTGCTGTTACCATTCAAAAAGCTGTGCTTCGTTCCTATTAGCTGTCCTGGGACTCACTGACCAGAGTGTTAACCCCTTCCTCCCCAAGGGTCACTACAGACATGCTATACTGATACAGAAGAATATCAATAAGAGTATTCAAAGAAAGCAACTTTTGTTAACGAAGACAAGACTTTATACATTGTATCAGATGTATCTTACTATACATTCCATGTACAATGACTACTGCGCATAGATGCCTACGAACAGCAGCTATTTTACAATATAAATGGTGGTCAATACCTGTTCTTCCTATGTACAAAGAGAGTTAAATTGGAGTTAAAACTCTATAAGGTTTATTGACACACCAAATTATATTTTTACTATATAACTATTCCTCAGAAATCAGATTATGCTGGGACAAGCAAAAGCTAATCAATGAACTCTTTGATGGTGATACACCATTCTAAACAGAACCAACAGTGCCCCAGATAAATGCAGCTTATGATGTCCTGTATGTGAGTTTATTGGGAATCATGTAAGGCTTCCCTTTCCAGTAACTTTAAACACTTGTTGAACTAGATCTAGGAGGAAACTTGTAAAGTTTTAAGCCAAACATAATACCAAAATAAATTGGGGAAAACTCTAAATACTACTAACAGTCATAATGCTTGTTTTAAGATTTAAAAGAGTAATAGATTTAGTAAACTCAAGATGACTTTATTTATTTATTTATTTATTTTTAGAATTCCTATTTTCCTATATGTCTGCATGCTAACATTACACATACATTCCCCATGGTGGCTTAAATGAATCCTATCTGGCTACATGGACTCCCTCCTCAGACCCTATGTTATCAACATCCCCAGCTATCTTCAAGACACCACAGACTTCCTGAGGAAAATACAGCCCATTGGAGAACTTCCTGAAAACACCATTCTGGCCACTATGGATGTAGAAGCTCTTTACACCAACATCCCACACAAGGATGGATTACAAGCTATTAGAAGAACCATCCCAGATGATGACACAGCGCAGCTCATGACTGAACTTTGCGACTTTGTACTCACCCACAACCACTTCAGATTTGAGGATCATTTATATCTCCAAATCAGTGGCACTGCTATGGGCACCCGCATGGCCCCACAATATGCCAACATCTTTATGGGCGACTTAGAATAACGTTTCCTCAAGTCTCATCCCAAGACACCTCTTCTTTACCTGTGCTACATTGATGACATCTTTATCATCTGGACACACGGCAGGGATGCTCTTGAAGATTTTCACAGAGATTGAAATAATTTCCATGACACCATCAAATTGAGCCTGGAACACTCCACACAGGAGATCCACTTTCTTGACACTACAGTACAAATCAGGGATAGACATATCGCCACCACCCTATACTGAAAACCTACTAATTGGTATAGTTACCTACATCCTTCAAGCTTCCATCCTAAACACACCACACGATCCATTGTCTACAGCCAAGCCCTAAGATATAACCGCATCTGCTCTGAGCCCTCAGACAGAGGCAGACATCTTGAGGATCTCTATCAAGCATTCTTGAAACTACAGTACCCACCTGGGGAAGTAAGAAAACAAACTGACAGGGCTAGACAGGTTCCCCGAAGTCACCCACTACAGGAGAAACCCAAGAAAGAAAGCAACAGAACACCACTAGTCACCACATACAATCCTCAAGTCAGACCTCTGCAAAAGATCATTAAGGACCTACAGCCTATTCTAAAAGATGATCTCTGTCTCTCTCAAGCATTAGGAGACAGACCACTCCTTGCTTATAGGCAGCCCCCTTCTCTTAAACAGATACTCACCAGCAACTACAGATCTAACAACAAGAACACTGAAGCAGGCACACACCCCTGCAAAAAACCACACTGCCAACAGACACCATCATAGGTCCTAATCAAGCCTGCTACTCCATCAAAGGCTCATTTACCTGCTCATCTACTAATGTGGTCTATGCCATCATGTGCAAGAAATGCCCCTACACCTCATATACTGGACAAACAGGACGATCGCTCCGTAAGAGACTGAAGGAGCACAGAGCTGATATCAGAAATCAAAGAACAAAGAAACCAGTTGCTGAGCACTTCCATCTTCCTAATCACTCGATGATGGATTTGTTAATGACTGTCGTTAGAGATGTACCTGGGACATCAAGACTCCAAAGAGAAACAGCTGAACTCGAATTAATATGCAAGCTAAATTCTGTGAAAGCAGGACTGAATTGAGACTATGGGTTCTTTTCCCATTATAAAGGGTAATTTGACTTCAGGCTTCCCATGGTTTGAGCCTGTAAACTGCTCTGATTTGCTGTTACTTTATGACCTGATCCTATGTTTTACACCCCCTTGCATTTAGTTTCATTCCTTTCTGTAAGTTCACCCATCTTCGAAGCATCTGAGGAAGTGGGATCTTCTCCCACCAAAGCTCATGCAAAAAATAAATCTGTTAGTCTTCAAGTGCCACACAACTGCTTGTTTTTTTTACTGGACTAGACTAACACGGCTATCCCTTTGGAAATTAAATGAATCGGCCTTGCCATTGCACTCACAGCAAAACCACAGCATCATAATTAAGAATTCAGTCCTTTTTGCCAAAACAACTCTTTTTAATAACATATTATTTAATAGTTATATTACAGTTACATTTGTAAGGAATGAGTTATAATCAGAGTTTGCATTAGGTGCTGCACACAGTGGGGTGCTGATTCAGGACTAAGGCTCCTAAGTGCTATGATAATACTAATAATAAATAATTACAATAATATTGTGCACACACATGAAAAATACTGCCCCAAAGGGCATATAAGTTATTTTTGTATGTGCACCTTTTATACATGTTATACACACACACACACGTGGTATGGAACTATTTAATAATCTATTTTCAAAATCTCTCAACAACAACAACAAACAAATGGAAAAAATCAACTTAAAACCTTGCTGGGTGAAGACACATTTGTGGCTGCAGAGCAGATACCAAGCATGATCTTCACCTAGCATATTCCAAAGACCCATTAAAATACTGTGATATTCACCCAAAAATCTCTGGCCAGAAGCCATCCTTCTCCTCAACTTTAGGCCTTGTCCACAAGAGAAAATTGCACCACTACTAATAATTTCTGTGTAAACACTTGTCATACAGTTGAAACCATTTGGCTTATTTCCATTTAATTTAAACATTAAAAATCAATTTAAAATATAATGAAATAAGAGTGTCCACACAGGAGTCGGTGCTGGCTTCATGAAATTAATTTAAATTTAATTTTAAGCCAAACCAATGCAATGTTTTAATACAAACACAGACCGAGGCCTTGGGTAAACACCACCAGTTTAACTGGAGATTTGATTTGAACTAGATCTGGGTTTACACTGGCAAATGCCATGTGCAGAAACTTCTTTCAGTTTATTTTAAACAATTAGGAACAGGTTTAAATTAAGCTGAAGTAAGCCAATCTGAAACCAAAATAAGACTATGTACAGAGTGCTTAAACAATTTAACTCACTTGTTCAGAACACTGCTTTTAACTAATTTGGTAAAACTTTGTAACCACGCACATACCCAAGTGCTACCAGGTGCTCCCTCTTTTGAACTACTCCAGGGATAATCCCCACCACAATAACATGTGTTTGCCTCTACCACAGGGGTCTCAAACTCAAATCACCAAGAGGGCCAAGTGAGGGACTAGTACAGGGCCACATGAGGAACAGTATGTTAGCCTGAGGGCCACACCCCTGAAACCTTTTCATACAACGATATTGCAAATATCAGTAACAATAGCGTCATTGTGGGCTGCAGGAAATGGCTTTAGGGGCCGCACATGGCCCAGGGGCCACGTGTTTGAGACCCCTGCTCTACCAACAACACGGGAAGGAGAGTGTTAGGCCTCACGTGATTAACTTTTTTAACCTTGTGCACACAAAGGACACTTATTTGTGGGTAAATACTCCTAAAAGGAGAGGGCACTAGTAAGAAGAGCTACTGTACCAGTGGGAAGCAGGCATTCCAGCGGTGTAAACACCCGTTCCATCGCAGCTTACTCACTGCCTGCTTTCAGAAACAAAAACACAAAGCGGCGTGTTAAGAGGATTTCTCACAAACCTCAGCAACTTGTCAATGACACCTTTCCCCTGTCAGTGCAAATGCCAAGGTCAGCCTTTCTTTGTTTGGCCTGAGCAGAGGACACGTGCCGCCCAAGGCGGATGTTTGCTTTCCCAAAGACCCAAACGGATGCAAAAGTGCCTGTGAGCTGCCCCAGCTGTGGCCGCCACGTGCAGCCCTCCCGGGGAAAGCTCTCGCCAGAGCCCAGCGATTTCACCCCACGGTGCAAAATGAGTGCAACATCTCAGCAGCCGGGAGCCACATGCGTCCTCCGTTTACCGAGAGGAAACAGCAGCTTTAGCTGCAAAGCCAGTCACCCGGGAGGGGGGGCTCCGCGCTGCATGCAGCAGCGCGCGCGCCGGGCAGCCCCCTCCCCCCCAGGACAGGGGGCGCGCGCGCCAGGCGCCGGGCGCTCGCGCCGCTCTACCTGCCGCGGGCGCCGCTACTGCGCCTGCGCGGGCTGGGGCGCGAGGCAGGCAGCGGACGATCGTGATGGAATGGATTCCGGCCCCCGCCGATCCGTCGCTCCGCGATCGATTTAGGAAGGCGGCAGCAGGAAGGGCGGGAGGGGGAGCGTGGGCACTGGGCAGGCCACGCCCAGGGAGGTGGGAGCAGGCAGAGGGGGGAAGGGCAGCTGTCCTCACAGGCTGAGCAGCTTGCTCCCCAGCTGAATCCAGGGGGCTGCCATCTCAGCACCTGAATTGGGCATTTGGTTAGGGTTACCAGCTGTCAGGCAAGAGGAGGACGTGGCCTGCTTTTTACCTTCATCTCAGAAAGCTGGGTGGGGGCTCGAGCCAGTTGGTGGTGCTGCATCATTGGGAAACCCCTAGATACAGAACCCGGCCTTTGTTCTGCCAGCCTGCCCTGGCAGAAGGGTGGCATAAAAATACATGATTTTGTCTGGTTTTTTACTTACAGGGGTTAAAGTATGGTGGAAGGCACTGACACACTCTGTTTTTAGCGGGAAGCGTTCCAGGGCCCCCTAAGAACAGACAAATATGACATTAATACTACATTTTCTCCCAATGTCCTCCTTTTTGTGCTTCTCTTTCCTCCTTTCCATGCTTTGGTATCTGGTAAACCTACATTTGCCCCACAGCTGCATTCTGGATTTTAGATTCATAGAATCCTAGGGTTGGAAGGGACCCCATGAGGTCATCTAGTCCAACCCCCTGCCAGAGGCAGGACCACTCCCACTAAACCATCCCAGTCATGGTTTTGTCCAGCCAGGCCTTAAACACCTCCAAAGATGGAGACTCCACCACCTCCCTCGGCAGCTCATTCCAATGTCCTCACGTCAAGCACTCACCCATCTTTGAGGCCACTGTTCCCTCTAAGCAAGGGTTATGAGCAGGCAAAAGGAGGACACATCTTCCTTTGTAGCTATCAACTACTTGGAAGGGCCAGCTCTACTGTGAGGCAAGAGACAGACATGGCTAAGGTTACCAGACACCAAAGCATAGAAAGGAGGAGAGGGAAGTAGGAGAACGAGGACATTGGAGGACACATGGAGAAAATGTAGTATTAATGTAATATTCACTGGAAGCACTGGAAGGCTTCCCCTTAAAAATAGGGTGTTCTGGGGTGTTCCAGCATGTGTTTTGAAAATGCCTGCCAGATGGAGGACGTGAAGGTAAAATGGAGGACATGTCCTCCTTTTGCCTGACATCTAATAACCCTAGACATGGCTTCAGGGGGCAGTTCTTAGGGGCACCTAGCCCCCCTGAAGATCAGGCTGTCTTCTGCCTCTTCAACTCTTTCCTAGCAGCTCAGGCACATTAGTCAACCTGCAGCTTAAGTCATGTAGGCAGAGTGCACTTTAAATCCCTCTGCAGGCAGACACTGGAGGTTTATGCATTTTGGAAAACTGTTTTCAACCTCTATGAATGAGGTGGGGTGGACGCCAAATCAAAATTTGCCTTGGGGCTCCAGCAGAAGTGTCGCTGGTCCAGGGAGGGACCCGGTGCACGGGCCCAGGCCCCGCCCCTGGCCTGTAGGCCCCACCCCCAGCCCACAGGCTTGCCCCCTGGCCAGGGACAGGGCCCGAAGCTGCCGCACCGCCATGGGCGGCTAGGCCCCGTATCCCTGGCCGGGGCGGGGCCAGAAGCGGCCGCATGCAGCCAGGCTCCACATCCCCAGCCAGGGATGGGGCCGGAAGCAGCCACGGGCAGCCGGGCTCCGCATCCCTGGTCAGGGACAGGGACGGAAGCAGCCATGGGCAGCCGGGCTCCTCATCCCCAGCCAGGGATGGGGCCGGAAGCAGCCACCGGCAGCCGGGCTCCGCATCCCCGGTCAGGGACGGGGACGGAAGCTGCTGCGGGCAGCCGGGCCCCGCATCCCCAGCCAGGGACGGGGCTGCTGCCACTGCGGGTGGCTGGGCCCCGGATTCCCTGCCGCTGCCGCTGGCGGCTAGGCCCCGGCACTGGGATTGGGGGCACGTGCACTGGGTGCCCAGCGCCAGTGACGCCTCTGGGCGCCACAACCCCTTTAACCAGCCATGGCTCCAAGGAGGACGGAGCTCAGCTGTTCTTAGTAGTAACAGAGGACAAAACAAGGAGCAATGGTTTCAAGTTGCAGCGAGGGAGGTTGAGGTTGGATAGTAGGAAAAACTTTCTTACGAGGAGGGTGGTGAAGCATTGGAATGGGCTACCTGGGGAAGTGGTGGAATCTCCATCTTTGGAGATATTTAAGGCTCAGTTAGACAAAACCCTGACTGGGATAAGTTAGTGAGAGTGGTCCTGCTTTTTTGACAGGGGTTGGACTAGATGACCTCATGAGGTCCCTTCCAACTTTATGATTCTCTGATCTTCACATCCTCTGTCTGGCAGGCATTTTAAAATACAGAATTTTGTCTGGCTTTTTACTTATAGAGGTTAAAGGGGTTAAAGTATGCTGGAATGCATGGAATGCCTTATTTTTACGGGAAAGCATTCCGGGCCCCCCTAAAAACAGAAGAATATTACATTAATACTACATTTTCTCCATTTGTCCTCCAATGTCCTTCTTTTCGTACTCCCTGTCCTCCTTTCCAGGCTTTGGTATCTTGTAGCCCTACTCTAAGCCAGTGTTTCCCAACCAGTGTCCCATGGCACACAGGTGCGCCATCAGGTCTGAGTAACTGTGCCACAAAAGTTTTTTGAAAAACTACTCAAAGAGCTCTGGATTGGTTTGTTGGCTCATGAATATTGATAAGTACATTTGGAAACTATATGGTGATGTGCCTCAAATTAATTAAAAGGTAGCAAGGTGTGCCATAGCAGAGAAAATGTTGGGAATCATTGCTGTAAGCTGCGCATTTGCGTGTGCACACACAAGTCGTAAAACTCGTGCTCAAACAAAATAAAGCACACACCAAAAAATTCAACAGTGCTAATATTGGCACGCACAATTTTTTGTGCGCACAGTCTATGAACAATTAGAGGGAACATTGTTTAAGGCTTTTATTTTTTTGGCCCAGCCAGCTCAGTTCTAAGAGGAGAGGTGGCTGCTCTTTTTATTTACACTCTGTCCTCTTTCATGAATGCTTTCCAACCCCCACATGTAATTATGGGCTTGGCACAACGTTTTTGTTCTTCAAAGCTTCTGACGAAGAGGGATTTTCTCCCACAAAATCTCATGCAATAAATATATTTGTTAGTTTTATAAGTGCCACAGCACACCTTGTTCGTTTCTGCTCTATTTCTCTTTCTATCATTGGGTGTTTTGGCTAGATTCCGGGACTCAGGTGCGAGTGATTTTTTGACCCATTTTGAGGCACTAGTAATTTACACTGACTCAAAAAACGTTGGGTTATTTTTGTGTTGGGGAGGAGGATGGGAGACAGAAAAGATATTAAGTTCTACAATCAATCGATAGAAGAAGACAGCAAAAGGACAACAGCTACAAAACGAAAAGGGTGTTTTAGCAGCAAATAAGATTTTTTCATCACCTATAAATAGTGTAGGACAAAACCACTGTGAATTTAATGCTGAAGAATGTGACAGTGACCCAGTTCTGCAACCTGTAAAATCAAATGAGATCAGCTTTCCACCACAAGCCCTGACAAACAAACCAAAAGTCATAGCAGAAATATGTACAGACAAAAGAGTTGCAAGTAATACAAAGAAGCTCTTGCTGGTATCTGAACGTCAGCTCTTTTCTTTTAGAGTTATTACTGAATGTGTGTAACAAAAATCAACCGGATAAGAAAAAACTATAGAGAGAACACATGTTTTTTATTTCTCTTAAACTAAGTTTGGACAGCATGGTATCTTTGATTGGAACAAAAAATGTTTTAGAAAAGAGCTGGGAACAGCAAATGATTGTTTTAAACATAGTGTTTTGAGGAGGGACAACCTTGAGGTAACATACTGAATGATCTCTGGGACAAAAATTGTCTGAATTTGATTCTGCAAACACTGTAACACATGGTCCATTGACTTCTATCTAGGTACTTATATTGCTCTCATTTCTGCATGTTTGAATGTTCGAGTCATTAACAGACTTTTTTCCTCAGAACATCTGTGTAAGACAGGAAAGTACTATCTCCATTCTAGAGGTGGGGATCACAGGCTCTGGGAAGACTAAGTGACCTGACCAAGGTCATATAGGAGGGCTGGGGCTAAGCTGAGAATTGATCCCAGATCTCAAGTCTCAGTTCAATGCTTTATCCCATAAGTGCAACCTTCCTACCCCAGGAGAACTGTTAATGTACAGTCCTTGGGCCAGATCCAAAGTGCATGAAAGTCAATGGAAGGGTTGGTACTGATTTCAGCGGGCTTTGGATTAGGGCCTTGGGCCAGCAGTAAGTATGTGTTTAACAAAGAGGCTGACTCCACACAGTCCTGCAGATGATCAGTGGTTACATTAGTAATAATAATGTTTATATGTTTTACTCTGAGACCTGAAGCCAAATATGTTAACTTCAGATATGTACTTGTATATAACAAGTAATTATATAAAGACTATGCTAATAAAAAGCCATTTAAAATCTAACCATATTTTTCAGAAAAAAAGCCTTTTCTTTGTGTTAACTTTTTCAAAAGAATAAAAGGGTTGCATCGAGCCAATGAGAGAAACCATCATGTTCAATCATGCAAAAACACAGGTCATTACACTTGCTAGGAACATATTGGTTTAGGAGTCTTTATATGGTGGTGCGATTAAAATAAAAATCATAACTGTATCATTGTCAGTCTCCTAAATTATTAAAACTGAATGAACCTAGGATCTAAGGTCGCAGTTCTGTAACTGGACTCCATCTATGTAAAAGTTCATTGTCTTGGGAGCATCTGTGCAGGCATAAAAGCGCAACTATGCAGCTCAGGCTGCAGGATCAGAGCCTGACTTATTTTATCATTTTTAGCTTTACTTTTTTTCCCCCACTGCTGTTGGGTTGGATTGTGAAATTAGACTGCACATGAAAGGTTTTTGCTACTTGTCAGTTTCTAGTTTTCCTGCACTAGCCCCATGCTGTTTGGTTTGCATTCACAACACAGAAGGGTTGTTGTTTAAATCTAAATAAACATTTTCATTTATATTTTGGAAAGTCATGGAAACTATTTCTGTGTAAGTTTAAGCATTTTAAATATATGGAAACTATACAACAACAACAACAACAGGAAAAAAATAGTATGAGATCTAAGCAAATTATCTGACATCTCTTGAAATTCAATTTTTAAAGGCTCTGGCTGGTTCTGTAGTTACCCCTGGAAGCCCTGAAAATGTGACTTTAATGAGTTGCCATCTTTTAGGTTGATGTCTGATTTTGCTGACGTTTCATATTGATGCTAGTTGTCTTGTAACAAATTTCCTTTTTTATTACTCTGTGTTACTTCTCAGAATTACCTACCATTTCCTTCTTTTTTTCCCCTGTGTTCTCAGTGGTTTTTCCTGGACTCCAAGTCCTGTTTACACTGGGAGCCTCTCCAGAGAAATACAGGATTGCTCTTTTGATGATTTAGAATAATTATACTGAGCCCTACAGTAGAGGGCAGCAAAGGAACATGGTTCAAGGATTCAGATGGCAATTGCTATTTTTCAGGTTTGGTAGTTGCTTTTATTTCCTGGGAGAGCAGAAACAGTTGAAGCTACCTGGAGCTCCTGAAAAGCCATGTGATTGGAATATCTTACTCAGGGCCAGCGCTAGGTGATAAGCAGCCCCTGCGTAACAGAGGGGTGCTGGCATTTTGAGGGGCGTCAAAAGGGGACAGCACCGTGGTGCTCCCCTGATGATGTCACTCTGCTGCAGGGGGAGGGCACAATCCCCACTGCTGGCCCTGATCTTACTCCTTGTTTTAACATGCCACCTTCTTTTGTGTTCCAACTCGGTATTATATTGCTTCGTGGGTAGTGCCAGAGAAGACGAAGGGAAATAGTTAATGTGACCAGAACTGCGAAAAGGCAAGGGAAGTGAACAGAGGCTAGCAGTTAAACTGGAGAATAATGTAGTTACTATGTCCAAAATATAGGAAACAACATCGTAGGTCTCTATGGATACCAAGGTCTGTTATCATGATGCAGCCTTTACTACATAATATATGGATCAATAGCACAAAAACACACAGGCCTGGCTGGCGGACCCCAATTACAGCCACTAGTGGCTTTAGTTTTGGAAGCAATAGGCATGCAAAGAGGAGCCTGCAGCGGGTCTGTGCCAACCGATTTGGGCTCATAGGCCTGTTTCACTGCTGTGTAGACTTCTGGTCTCGCGCAGGAGCCCAGACTCAAGGACCTTCCTACTCTACAGGATCCTAGAGCTCGGGTGCCTACCCAAACCTGGAAATCTACACAGCACGGAAACAGCCCTGCAAGCCCAAGTCAACCGGTATGGGCCAGCCAAGGGCTTTTCTTTGATGTGTAGACATACATATTGTTGCTGAATGGATCCAGTGAAACAACGTTAGCCTTCAACCAGGGCCGGCTCTTGTGAGGAGCCACCGAGGCCCTGGCTCGGGGTGCCAAGGCTTAGGGGTGCTGCGGCACCATGCCAGGGGTGGGGCGGACTGGCTCAGAATCCAGAGCCAGTGCTCCCATCCCTCCCCAAGCCAGCCACTCTGCCCCCAGTGATGGAGCAGGCCAGCCCATGGGATGGACTCCACTCTCTTGCCCTGACTCTGGACTGGCCCACTCCACCCCTGGGCCAGCTGTTCCCCATCCTGGGGGTGGGGAGAGCTGGCCCAGAGCACAGGCCAAGTTCCCACCCCCGGCGGGCAGGGGGCACAAAAGCTGGCTTGGGGCACCACAGCCCCTTAAGCTGGCCCTGCCTTCAGGTGTTTTCAATCTTACAGGTGCACTCTCCAGAAGTTTTCAGATATATTAAGGGTAAAAATTAAAACTTTCACACAATTTTATGCCTCAAAGTTAGCAAGAAACTCAAGGAAGGGGTGGTTGAAGTGTTCTTACCCTGAAGAGGCAGCAAAAAAACCAGATGTAGTCTGAAAGCATTTCCATGAAAGATATTTTAAAACAGTGACAAACTTAACTTTACACTACACGTACAAGCAAGGCCATCCCTATGGCCGCCATTAGGATCAAATCACTTCCCTATTTCAGAATCGTCTTCCTGCTCTTGAGAGTCTATATTTCAGTCAAAGGGATCTACACAGGGCTTTGGAGCATATCAACACCATTCTTTAAACAGGGTAAAAAGCAAAATGTAAGTGACTCAAGCACCATCATCTGCCTCCCAGCAAAAGGAGAGCGTGCTAGTTCCACAATATGCCTGGCTCAGGGAGCAATAGAATGAATGGTAATTCATATACTGCTTTCACTAGGCATCTGTGGTGCCTCCAGTTTCATCCCCTTACTTAACATTCTCATTGTCTTTTTTTCATCTTTTTCTTTTTCTGACATTTTTTCTCAGCCATGAGTCAAGTGATTCACTCTCTCCTGATGCTGGTTCTGCTTCATCAACATCTGAATCAGCCTTTCTGAAAACAGTTTTTTGCCTGTAGTCAGTAGCTAATCTGTCTCACTGATGTGAGATGCTGGTTTCAAACAGCATGCCTTTGGTTTCTCAGTTATACATCCCAATCTTCAGTTTTAATTCTTCCTTTTTTGGCTTTTCTGCTTTGCTTTCGCCAGTTTTCTGTTGTTGTTTCTCCCTTGTCTTTGTTCCCCAATCAGGTTTTGATCCTCTCAATCAGTGCTTTGTTATTACTTCAACTTTTACGCCTTCTCCACTTTCCCTCCCTCACTGAGTTCTTTTTCTGTTCCTGTTGCGGGTATGTCTACATTTCATTTAGGAGTAAGCCTCCTCTGACCCTGACTCTACAGACTTGTGGTGGTAGAGCTCGCACTAGTGTTCTTAAAAAGTAGCTACAGAGTATACACAACAGAAGTGTCTGGCAGAATGGGATTTCTCCCACAAACGCTCATGCAATAAATAACTCTTTTTAGTCTTTAAAAGTGCCACAGGACTCCTTCTTTGTTTTGTTGAACCAGACTAAAAATGCTACCACTTTGGAACTTGTCAACAGCTATTTTTAAATAGGAACCACTCTACCACAAGTCTGCGGATCCACTGGGGTACCAGGCTGGAATGCTCAACCCCGGGTGTAAAGTATCCATCCCTGAAAGGAGTAGGTGTGGTGGTCAAATGGTTGTCAGCCATTGTTGTAAAAAAGTAACTTTGTATATCTCTCTAACTGCTGAGCATTGTACTGCAGGATTTATCACAGCTGAGGTGTTACAGAAGGAAATCAGTCATGAGTGAGTGGGCTGACAAAGGGACCTTTAAATCCCTTCAACACGTGAAAGAATTTGTAAGGTTATTCTGCTACAAAGGAAGGAGAGTGTTCATGCTATCTGATCTTCCTTTTCACTGATTGATGATCATATTTTATTCTAAATGATCATCCTATTTGCGTACACCTCTTTTATTCAGCAGACTTTCAAAGCTCTTGAAGAGTTAACTGTACAAGAATCACTTCACTCAACAGTGAAATAACAGCACCTTGAGGATGGAACCTGACAGCTATCTAAGAGCAGCAATACCACATAGTTCAGGACAGAAAGAAAAAGAAACAGCATCCAGCTGAACAGGGGACAGGACATTTTATGTAGACAAAATGAGTAATTTTATCAGGGGGTTGTGGAAAGTATCCTTTAATGATAACAAGCTTTCAGGCCACTGCTTCTGCAGTAGCTCTAAAAAGCCAAGCATCATTCATCATTCACATTATCACTATGTTGTGACATCTGTTTAATATTTCAAAGCAAGCGCAACACCTAATGACCACCAGCATCATTTCCTACTGCACAAAGGAGGTCTCCTATTAAGTACTGATCCAGTACATCCCTGGTTAGCTTAGAATAGGGGTGTCAAACTCATTTGCTATGGTGGGCCAGATTTGACATAAATGTACTTCAAGTGGGCTGTACATACCATAAATCAAATTACTACAGCACTCTCACAGCATCATGGAGTACTGTGTATGCAAAACTACGCTCTATGAGACCTCTCTCTGTTAGGGAGACAGTGTGGTATCAAGGAGCGCAGTCTCACATACCCAATACCCCTTGATGTCGTGTGACCTGACACATTCATGGCATTGCAGAGTGCTGGATATGAAAGACCACACTTTCTCTGACAGGGAGACAGTATGGTCCCACTGAGTGCAGTCAAGGATCAGATGGAAGAGGTTTGTGGGCCACATGTTTGACACCCCTGGCATAGAAGATTTGGCAAGATTTCTTCTCCTTCCCAACTTGACTATCAAAGCTAAAAGGTAGCTTTTTCATCTATTTGACTTTGTCCCCCATCACTTTGGAAGGGCAGTGAGAGATGCCTTTCAAAGAGGTTGCTGCTGAGAAGCTGCTCAAGAATCCAGTTGGTGATGGGTGCCTACAAAATAGGAGTCTAAACGGTCTGGATTTTTCTTCCCTTTGATTAGTTGAAAGGGAGGAAAATTGGGAAGGGTGAAAATCTCTATCCTAGGTAAGAAAATAAAACAACCAATAGAATTAACATCTGATAAAGGAAGTTCCTCAGTGATTGGCAGAAAATATTATGGGAGGATTCTTGGACCCTTTAAAATTTCTCTCATAACTAGTTAATTCAGGCCATAGACTCTAAGTCTACGCATTTTTCCTTCTCTTAGTTTTGCACGGGTTTAATGCCTTGGCATTTATAAGCAGACACTGGGTTGGTTGGTTTCTTTAAGATCTATGTTTAATTTTGGATATATAAGATATTGGGTGGAATAAAATTTTGTTTATGAAAATTACGAGTTGGGCAATTGCCACAGAATGCTGTTGTTGCATCACTAACAGTGTTCTTTAGCATTATTTAAGCCAATCAAATGGAAAGACTCAGCTGCAGGATAATTAGTAAGGAGAATCTATTTACATAGAAATTTATATCAGCCCCAGAGGTCCTTCCTGATCAAGCTTGATGCATGAGGTATGCTGATTGGCTAGTATGAGGAAATTTGTTCTGATGGTGCCTGTGCTGTTCCTATTTCATAGCTAAACAAAGAAAGCCAGTCTTTGAGGCTGTCAGTCTGATACCCCCACCTCTCTGAAAGTAAAAATGAAGAATATTTTCTCCTTCTCTTTTAATATTACATTAAAATAATCCCACAGCTGAAATGGAGCCACCTGGAAATAGTTCACTCCTCTGTTTTCACGCAGAATGATCTAGTTAAGGAATGTTCAGCCAACTCAGCTGTCTGTCTGAACATCCCTAAATGCTTTATAATGCAAAAAGTGCAGACATCAATAGATAAATAGGCTGCTTTATTATAGACATATCTGTGCCTCTCCCCTGTGTTAACAATTTAAGTCCTCATAGCAACCTGAAACATCATTTTGAGAGGTTCAATAATTCAGGGCAGAAAGACCCACAAACGGGCAGTCAAACACAGCCAGATAAAAACTGGGTAACACAGACAGCTTTTGTGTCCAATTCCTACAACCACACTAGAGCCAACTTCAAAGTCATTCTGAGTCTCCTCAGAAGACAGAATCTTCCATGCAGATTAAAAAATGTTGAGTGCAATCAATTGCTGTGGTGGGGAATTGCTCACCAGAGATAAATTTTATGGATCATTTTAGGTTAAACAAGTGAGTAGGAATAAGCAGAGGCACATAATACTGTGACTAGCGGATAGGACACTGAGCCAGAAAACCTGGTTTCTTTGTTGCATGCCCTGCCATTGACACATGCTATGACTTTAGCTCATCACTTAATGAAGTTAATAAAGCTTACCCCACTCTTTAAAAGCTGACAAAGGCAGTATATTATGAAAGCACAGAGAGAAATCTTAGTTTATTAATCAATTGTTTAAGCATTTGGGAGTGGGGATTTACTAAGATAACCAGTAACAGTAATTTGTGGTAAAGATCTGTCATGGCAGCTTCCCAAAAGAAGAGGATGATATTCTTAGGGATGGGTATTATAGCTTTTCAACTCCACAATGTTTTTTCACAAAACCAACTATTCCTGAGTAAATGTGGACAGTGCTATGTATTCTTCTTCTTCTGTCATTACTCAATCAATAGATCATAGGTGCTGGAACTAGGGAACTGGAATTTGCTGCCATAGCCCCTAATCTGAAGTGGTTTCCATTATGTTCAGTGTTTACAGTTTGGTTCAATGACTCTCAGCACCCCCACTGTAAAAATTATTCCAGCACCCCTGCAGTAAATTTGCTGTAGTCTTGGGTGAGCTAGTTAACTAGTCGAGCTAGGAATTTATGCCATGCCATTTATGGTGGTATCTAGACACAGGAATTCAGATGTAAGAATATTCCAGAGAGATGCTGCAAAAGGGGAACTTTGCACTCTGCTCTCTGTACTACTCATAGACTGTAAGGTCAGCAGAGATCATAATGATCATCATGTCTGATCTCCTGTGCAGCACAGACCACAGAACTTCACCCACCCACATCTGTAACAGAGCCCTAACCTAAGAGTAAATTACTAAAGTCTCATGGACTTTGAGGTACAGAGAATCCACCAGCAAGGAGTTTTCCCCCCATGCCCCTGCCAGTCTGCCCTAGGGAAAAATTCATTCCCGACCCCCAGTGTGGCAATCAGTTGTTAAACCCTGAGCAAGTGGGTAGACTCACAGCCTGGCACTCAGAAAGAATTCTCTGTAGTAATTCAGAACCCACCACAGCAAACAACTCATCACAAGACATTGAGCATATTTACCGCTAGAAGTCAAATTGGTAAATTGTCACATTTGAGTCTGCTCCTACTATCCAATCCATAAACTTCTCCTGGCTCCATTCTGGGACATACCATGCTACAATAGAAAATGCAGAAACTTTATTCAGCTCTATGGCTATTTGGTTGTGCAATTACATTATGTCTCTCTGTAATTATATATTGCCATTGTCCTGCTATTTTCACCTTACCATATATTTTCACCCTTCACCACAGCTAAGTGTTGTCATTGTATTAGGTGTGATCCATTGTACTATTGTCTTTAAATCTAGCTTCCTTATTTTTCCCACAATTACTGTAGGGGTAGCTTCTATGTTTACCTCCCTTATTGGTTCCTGACTTATTAAGACTGTGGATAAGCATGCAATTCTTAGACCCTTCCAATAATTCACACTACCAGAATCCAACTCTAATAATTTCAAGGTTGTGACATCTTTTCATTAGATTTTTGCCACATCAATATTCCTTTTCCTTGACTATCAAATAAAATGTTAAACTTGTGGGCATCATTGGAAATTAATGTTCTTCCCACATAATTTTGTGCCATAAATTCTATAACTTGGACAGGTCTCATTACTAAGCACTATACTTTTCCGTTTTGGGACTGAAAAGGCATGTATCAAAACTATTAGTCAGATTCTTATTAGACTAGAACCTAACCTACTGGATTGTCAGAATTACCTTGTGAATTTGTACCACCTGAGTAGAATACCATCTTCACAAAAGCCTCATAAAGCAAAAATGAAGACACCTGTATCTTCCATCAACTGGTTCTGAAACATAAACAAGCAAGGAGACCTTCCCTTTTCTGAAACACAGCTATTTTTATTAAAACAACTTCTTTCAACTTATATTAGCATCTTCCTTCTTATCTGTAAAATTTTATTCATCTACTTTTATTTTAACTTTCTATCCTTTTACCTTAGTTCCCTCAATCTATTTATTTTTATTTCATTTAATTTATTTACCATATATCCACAAAATATCCTTCCATTAACATCTATTAAACAATTCAATTCCATAATTACATTTAATCCGATTGTCCCATATTCCTCCCTTCCTAAATCTCGCAAACCAAAACTGTGATTTTATATAACATGCCTTCCAATTTGCGCATTGATAGGGCAACTAACACAGATTGCTCACCATTCTTTAATTTCTACTTAAACCAAGTAATGATCTTCTGTAGCCAATGCCATCACAGCTATTCCATTTATATTGGTATTTAAAATAGAAATTGAGGATCATGTGTTTAGTTACAATAATAATCTAAGGTTAATACTCATTATCCCTGGGATCGATAATCTCTGATTATAGTCCATAAATAATTAAACCATCACTCTCTCATTAACTTCTTTGCTTTCACTATGAAAATGATTGGAAACTGAGAAGTAATCACTGTCACTATGACTGTCCATCACCCATTCTTCCCCCATTTTTCTCTTTTTTCTCTCTCTCCCTATGTATGCCAAATAAATGTTTCATTATTTCCTTGCCATTCTTTTCTTACTCTATTTATTTTTATTTATATTTATTTTATTTTTATCTAATCCATCTTCAAATGATCTTTTCTTACTCTATTGAGAGGAGAAATTATGTTATTGTTTTCATTAATTATATATATATATTATTTCAAATTTAACTTAATCTTAATGTATTTCACTAATTTACATAACTAACTTTCCTTTTATTTAACTTTTTCTTCCTGGTAGACTACTTCTTTATACTTCTGTTGTTTCCAAATTCTATTTTTATCC
Organism: Podocnemis expansa; assembly: GCA_007922195.1. Lineage (NCBI taxonomy): Eukaryota > Metazoa > Chordata > Testudines > Podocnemididae > Podocnemis > Podocnemis expansa. Next base: position 8,443,269 of record ML682057.1, on the reverse strand, counting down.
ATAAAATATTTTCTTCTAAATTTAGTGAACATTTTAACTCTTTAACAATATCTATTCCTACTATTCCTAATTAATTTTCTCCAAACTCCATTAATTCAAAACATATCACTTTTAGTACCACATTCTCTATAGTGACATTTAATGGACTTGTTATTGATAATTGTTTCTTTATATCATAATTTTCCTGTATGCTATTATGTCTAAGGAAAAATGAAGAAAAAATTGACCCATACCTCTTATGTAACAGTAAACATATTGACCCTAAATCTGAATACTAAACCTTCTTATAATCCAGACTTATTCCTAATAATACCAGTTGCATTCTTTCTATACTGGATTCCATAGCTATCATATTGCCACTTAGGTCACCCTATCTATTTAACAGTCTTAAGAGCAGTCAGTTCATGTCCTGCCTCAGTAGTGACTGGTTGTTTCACAGCATTATTGTCATGCATTGGCATTTTCCATATATCCTATTTACTAAGTTTATTATCACTTCAAGGCTTTCTCATACATTTATTCCTAATATAGAATCATAGAGTATTCGGGCTGGAAGGAACCTCATGAGGTCATCTGGTCCAACCCCTTGCTAAAAGCAGAACTACTCCCACTAAATCATCCAAGCCACAGTTTGTATAACTGGGCCTTAAAAGTTTCCAAAGATGGCGACAGGGTTGGATTACTGCATGGGCCAACAGGGCCCATCACGATGTGGGGGGGTCCCTCAGCTCTCCCAGCAGCCCATTACTGAAAAGGGGAGTGGGGCGGGCTGGCCTGAGGCTGGGCTCTGAGCTCCTGCTCTTCCCCTCCAAATAATCTGCCCCCAGTGGTGGGGTGAGCCAGCCCATAAGCCAAGCTCTCCCATTCTCACACCACCCTTGAGTTGGCCACTCCACCCCCAGGGGTATGGTGGGCTGGTCACAGGCTGGCGGGTTGGCCCCAGGGACAAGGGCGGGGAGTGGCAAGGATGATCACTGCATATGCAGTATAGGCTCTGGGATGGCTCTTTGGGCCATGCTGGAAACCACACCGCTTGTGAAAGTCTGCCCCTCCCCCCAGGGGCCAACCAGTCAGGCCACAGCTGGCCCCACTGTTCCCCACAGCTCTGGTCCCCTAGCAGGGTGGGAGGTTCTTCAGTGATGGGGGCCCATTGGTGGAGAGTCTGCCACTGGATAGAGATTCCACGGTCTCTTTAGGTAACCCATTTCAGTGCTTCACCACCCTCCTAGTAAGAATGTGGTTCCTAATATCCAACCTAGACTTCCCCAACTGCAACTTGAAACTATTGGGCCTTGTTCTGTCCTTTGTCACTAATGAGAATAGCCTAGGTTCCTCCTCTTCAGAGCTTCCCTTCAAGTAGTTGAAGGTTGCTATGAAATCCCCACTCAGTTTTCTCTTCTGCAGACTGAGTAAGCATAGTTCCTTCAGTCTCTCCTCATAACTCGTGTACCCTAGCCCCTTAATCATTTTTGTTGCCCTTCTCACTGGACTCTTTCTAATTTGTCCATATCCTTTCTGTAGTGGGGTGCACAAACTGGGCACAATATTCCAGATGCAGCCTCACCGCATCACCATGTCATTACTATCCAAACTTGTCAGGCTAAACAGCCCCTTTCTTGTTTCCTCCTAACTAAATACCTATTGGAAAGTTACATAATACCTTATCCTAAATCCTTATAGGTTCCTTCATTGCTAATGAAGATCCAAATAAATTATTTTTCCTAGTAAAAGTGGCATCTGTACCTATTAACATGTTTTATCTGAATACTCCCTTATTAACTATTTGTGTTGGGATGCACATCTGTGCATCCTCGGTTGCGATCAATATGATTTTCCTATTCACTGGTAGATTGTGATTGTATGATTTGTTGCCAATTACACCATGCAAGGTTTCTTTATGGATGCTTATAATCTATTTTGCATGACGATATGTTTCCTGCAGCCTCATGCACATGTACAGATGCGTAGCGTGGCTCAGGAGGGTATGAGCCAGACAGGGGTCTCTCCCAGCAGCATTGAGCAAGCTAGCACCTGGAGGAGGCGGCAAAGATATGCTAATTGAGGTGGCTCAAACTGGGACAAAGAGATAACCTCGGCCTGGAAAGGGAGGGGTGAGATTAATGGGGAACAAAGAGAGATACCTGTAAGATTTCTGCTAAGTTCCAAAGGAGTAGCCGTGTTAGTCTAGTTACTAACAAATGTACCTTTTGTATGCACTTTTGTGGGAGAAAATCCCACTTGTCTGACAAAGAAGAAAGCATCTGACAAAATGGGATTTTCTCCCATGAAAGCTCATGTGATAAATAAATAAATGTGTTAGTTTTTAAGTGCTGCAGGACTCCTTGCTTGTTTTGCTGGAAGATTTTTGGTGCTTTTTGCCTGAGACTCTCCATCTTGAAACAACTCCACCTAATATCTGGATCCTGCCTGGCCTCAGGCAGAGACTGGCTGCACAGACATTTGACAGCTGAACATCTTGAGCATAAACTTGGACTATGAAGTCAGTTTAGGTAGCGATATTAGGATAGTATGTGTGTTTTTACCTTTTATTTCCCTGTGGTTACTCCTGACTCATTTGTATTATGATGAGGCCATGATTAGCCATATTCTCACTTAGTGTTATAGTCTGATCAATAAACTTGTAGTTCTTATATCTAAAGCTGTGCAATCTTTAGAGGCTGTGGGCAAAGACTGGGCACAATCCATTTCTTTGTTAAATGGGTGGGCTTGAGTGTACAGTGATTGGGAGTGGGCCCCAATCTCTGTAGACAATGGCTCCCGCAGTGGCGTCTGGGGCTGGGGGTGGTGGCTGCTGGGGCTGGGGTGGGTGGCTGGGGGACTGTCCTCGAGTAGCCAGAGGGCATACACCCATTGCTTAGGACCAGTTGCATGCCAGAGGTGAGAATGGACTGACTCAAGAGTGAGTGGTTACTTGGCGAAGCAGGGCGAATTGGAGTTCAGGAATAGGAAGTGGGGTGGGGGGTGTCACAGTGGCACAGAAGACCGAATCTGGGGAGCAGCCTGTCACACTATTACTTATACTGTAATTGTAAATCCCCCCCATTTATCTTGCATTAAATGTGCCACAAAGTCAACATGTTCTTTTGCCAGGACTGACGACATACAGAGTGCTCGGCCTCCCTGGCCTTTTAGGCATGGTGGAGCCATGAGCATATATATATTTTCATGTTGAGTTAACCCCCTACGTAATACTCCAGTAGATAACCTTTGAAGCTGATCCCTAGGCTCACACCTTACTAATTGTCCTCAAATCAAATTTCTTATTGAGTCGGATGTTTTCTCTAGATCATTCTGATGGGGGTAGTAATCTTTCCAAAGCTTTTCTCTACTCTGCTCCACATTATTTTGTTTTCTTCATTGATTCCCTTTTGCCTGCAGGCCACTATTTGAAAAGGTTATTGCTGATACTTTATCTAGCTCTTCCTTTTTTTTGGGAGGTGGAGTATGGGGGTCTCATTCTTTTCATACTTTATTTCCAACTGGTTCTATATGAGGGAGTCAACAAAACTGCTGCTCAGCTGGGCACCCATCTTCAAAGTAAGGCACCCAGCTCGGACACCTTTTGTCTCTGAACCCACCCCCATCACCAGAAATGCAGCAGAATCCCTATAGGAGCCAGCCATTTTGTTTTGTCACTAGAGTGCCACTCTGCTGCATTTTCCCTAGGCTGCCTAATTCTTCAGTAAAAGTATGATGGAGGAGCATCTTCTAGGCTATGTCCACATGAGCCTTTTAACTTGAAACGACAGCAGTTGTTTCTATTTAAAAATAGACACATCCTGATGACGTTTTCCTTATTTCAAAATAAGGAGCTCCCTTATTTCAAAATAAGGAAAATCATTTTGGTATAATAAAACCTGGTTATATATCAAAACGAGGGTTATTTTGATACTGTGGTTTTGAAATAACCCCGTCTGGCTATGTTATATTGATATGTCCCACATATCGATATAACGGAATGAACTTCCTACCAGGGTGCATGGCTCCCTGGGAGGAATTCCCACCCCCGCTCAGCACCCTGGCCAGGGAGCTGAGGGGAGGCAGAAGGGGGTGCAGGAGGGTGGCGGGTCCCAGGGCTTTCCTGGCTGCCGCAGCAAGTAGGCAACCAGGGGGCACTGTGGCTCCCCCACCCGCTTTCCTGGTTGCGGGCTCAATAAACTTGAATTAGCTTATTTTGAAATAAAATTAGTTTATTTCAAAGTAAGCATGTAGGTGTAGACATAGCCTTAGTGACCAAAAAATAAAACAGGCAGCTCTTAAATAAGATAAAATAAAATAGAAACAAACAAACAAACAAAAACCAAAACCTCTCCCACTCCTAGGGCCCAATCTGCAACTTTTAGTCTCCATGGTGACCTGGCAACTGGATTCAGTCAAGCCCTGTCCAATATTAGTTACAGCAGCATCTGAATCTTTGATTATTACTGTTGTTTTCATTGTTAGGCCAAATAATATTCCTTCAGATTGTGTTACATTAGTTACTACCCCCTGAACTACCTCAGAATTTTCCTACACAGATTTCCAAGTCATGCATGACTTAGTTTACCCTTTATTTGCTGTTCTTCCTCAGAAAAGTTCAATACAAAATAAGAATTCCCTCCTGGAAAGGAAGAATTCACCTCTTTTCCCTCTAGGCTATTAATATTAACTCCATAGGGAAGTTCAGATAAGTTTTCTGAACCTACTCCAATTGTATTCTTTTCTTTCAACTTTCCCGCCTCCTTTAGGCTATTACAGAACTGTGTCCCTAAGCTATATTATTAAGTACCTGCATGGCCTGTAGCTTCTCTGTAAGCCAGCTGCTTTCTGCTAACAACCTACATGGTCAACTACACTTTGCTGGTTTTATAAATTTAAAACTGCATTTACTATTACCTGTGTGGCAGTTTCTCTTAAGCAGCGAGCTTGCTCTATCAACATTTTATGCCATTTCTTATTTCAATAAGGATTCTGAAGAAGCTCCTCAAGGTTATTCCTCTTTTGAAGTACAAACTGGAGGAATTTACTGCCATCACTCTCATCGTAATTGCAGTTCACCTTCTGGAGCACGTCTGGCCATGATTTTTGTGTGGATGTTGCTTCTACTAGCTTGCTTATCTATCTTTTTTTTTCCCCACTCTATCTCCTGCCTTAACTTGCACTGTTCTACCTGAGTTTTGCTGGCTTTTTCTGTGCAGCTATTACAGGAGTGGGCAAAGTACACCGTGAATATAGCCCGCCTGAACCCTTTATGAGACCTCTAGCTGGGACCTGGCTGAAGCACTTTGGCCATGCCACTCTCTCAGCCCTGCTCCTTCCCCTCACTCCTTTCCCACCATGTGGGCCCAGTGGCATCCTTAACTGGAAGGGTTTCCAGCTCCAAGCAGCACTGTGTGGCAGCTCCTCCCCCTACGCAGTCCCAGTCCTCCCCACCACAACTCTCTGTATAGCCTGACCTGCCATTTCATTTTGATTTTCAATTTCTATTTGAGATGTGGATTTCAGGTGAGAAAGTCTGCTTAACCCTGAGCTATTATCTGAGATTTCTGTATTAATACAGTGGCTTCCAATATATCTGCTTTTGCTTTTGCACTAGCCAGTTCCTTTTGTAAAACAATCCTCTGAGTTCTTTGTGTCAACAATGTGGCTCTTATTAACTGCTTCTTTCTGTGAATTAGCCAATTCTTTCTCTAACTCCTGTATTTGTACCCTTAGATTCTTTAGTAATTCCTTCTCTGAATCCTGCTCATTTATTCTTGTTCTCAGATTATTCATTTCTTTATTTAAGACTGTTGTTATATACAGACTTCACATAGTGGCCTGTTTCTTTGCCTTTTTGCTAGAGGTCCAAAAAGGAATCCCTTTTTCTTTAGGACAAACCTATTGTTCTCATTGCATTTATTGGGCCAAGTGCTTACCAATAATTGCAGCTCACAACAACACTATTGTTACCAACATCTGCAATATCGTTGTATGAAAAGGTTTCAGTGGGGCGGCCCTTGGGCTAATGTACTAGTCCTCATGTGGCCCTGTACTAGTTCTCATGCAGCCCTCATGGTGATTTGAGTTTGAGACCTCTGTACTAATCCTTTCTCTGGACCAATTGTTTTAGGACTATAAGGTTAAGAATCTAATCCTGAGTTTCTATCAACACCACTGGTTTTGTAGTTTATTTTCCAATTCCAAGGTGGAGTTTTAATAATATCAAGATGTTTATACCAATCTTATATTTTTCTACTCCCAAGCGTAGTCTTGATATTTTTCCTAGGTTATTCTAGGTATTGTCAATATTCACAGTAGGTTATTAGTTAACACAGTAACTCCCTAACTTAATTTTAGAATTGTAAGTTTACTTTTGATATTAATTCTGATCTACTAGGTGTTCATACAATAGATAAGAAAAATAGTAGAATTACAGCTTTATGTTTGTATGTCCATTTATCCAACAGAGGGAGTAAATTGTATTAATACTGTAGACCCACATATGCTTTAATAGCACTTTATTGAGTCATATAGGCTTTGATAGTGATTTAGGCTAATTTATGCTTTAATAGAACTTTTTGAGCCGTATAAGCTTAAATAGTGCCTTCAAGTCCACCAAAACAGGGACATCAAATTTGTTACTTCGTAACAATTTGGCCAGTACTCTGATCCTAATGCTTTTAACACTGAGCCACCCAGGGACACCAAGTATGTTACTGTAAGAATTTTTATTACAAGAACTTCCAGTTCTAAGTTTTGTCTGCTGTAGAGGAACTTTTAGAGAAAGCAACTTGCCTTCCCTTGAATAAACATGGATATAGCCCTTTTATCAAGATAGGATACATAAGCTTTAATTTTTCAAAAACTGATAGAATATTTATTTAGAAGTAATTGATTACATTGAAAGGGGACTAGAGGTGGATAGAATATAACTCACAATAATCTACTTCATACACTAATCAATAAAATACATTAATATTCTTAAAACAACTTATCTAAAACTATATTAATCTAACATCTAGCAAGTCTTGCTCATCAGTTCCTGGATGCGTGGAGGAGGAAGAGAATCTCACTTGAACTACAGGCACATTCATATGCTCTTGGGTAAATATAAGAGGCTGAGACTTACAAAGCTTCTTATTATCCCTCTGTTTATTTATGGGATCCTTATGTTCTGTCAGAGCACACTGCTGTCTGCCACTGGAACTGTCTGCCTTTCCTGGTGCCTTCTTTCATCAGTTTTCCTTATCTCTCTCCTTGTTCTTGGCAGGCCCCTTCAGCTCCCTCCGAACACTGTTCTCAACACAGTTATCATGCTGGCTATTAGTATAAATATATATAGTTTGGTCACCAAAGCTCAGCCAATCAAGTTGGAAGCAATTTACATATCAGTTACCTCTATCCAATCATCCTAAATATAATCTAAAACAGAAGGGTTATGTATGGAAGAGAAAGGAAGGGGGAGAGATTTATGCATAGGAAAGGGAGGTGGTTACACATGGAGGAAAGGGGAAAGAAAGGGAGGGACTTACATACAGGGAAAGCAGGGGTCATGCACAGATAGAGGCAGAGTACATACGTCTCCTGGCTAGGACATCATAAAAGTCAATGAAATACTATCCAAAGGGGGTCTGTCCCTTTCTGCCAGTCTTAACTGTCACTGCTGGATTTTCTATTACTTATTCCTATGAAAGTAACACTACTGTTCTAAAACTAGTTACTATCTTCAGCATCACAAAGTGTTCTGAGATAAACACCACTCTTTAATCACTCAAACAAGCAAACTATTATGTTCTGAATTTCAATTCCCTTCTGAGGCTTTTCCACAAGCCTTTATTCAACATTCTTTTGGTAGTCTAGACAACTAAGACAAAATCTCTGACTAGCTACACACTAATAGAGAAAGTGTATGGTATGTAAAATGCAAGGATATTAAATATAAAATGCTTGCTTAAAAATACCAAATATTTTGCTTATGTCTAAAGTGAAAAAAAAGTGCCTTTATGTTCAACCCCACTGATCCAGTCTAACTAGAATTAAACATTCCTGGAAAGAAGCCTTAAACTGACTGAACCCACATTAACTGTGTCAATGTGTGGGACAGAGGAGATATAGAACAATTTATAACAAGTAACTTTTTCATGAATATTTCTTTTCTCATAAGAGTCAGAGAGTTGCTATTTACTAAAGACCTAGGGCCAGATTTTCAAATTGTAGAGCCTAAAAAATATAGCTAGCAAATACTAGGATTTTATATATGTCTGACTCCCATAGGGCTTTTGAAAAATACAGGTGAGCACCCATCTCCATTTAGGAGCCTAAATACCTTTGAAAATTTAGTCCTACTACAAGACCACTACATTTAGTTGTGCTTAGCTCCATTCGATGAAACATACAACTGCGGTCTTCTCTCTTATTGGAAACTGCTCATCATTATACTAACTGTATTGGTTCATCAAACATCGAATGTCACATCTGAAGAAAAATATCTTGATTCCTGTATCCAGGCCAAGATTCAGAGCATTTCCCAATGTAGCCTCTACTACAAGACTACTAATTTTTTTCTCCCCAGGTTTTTCTTCTATTATGTTAAATTCCAACGCTCCTTCCTCCAACTTTTCACTAATTAGTAACACCTAAAAATAATAGATTACTGTGACTTTCCCCAAAGTTGTTAATATTAAATCACTGCCTTAGCAAGGGGAGTGAAGCTATGGGGAACACAATGGCTATGTTCACACACAAAGTGCTTGTTTTGAAACAAGACGTTTTGAAACAAGCCATTTCAAAATAATGTGTTATTTCAAAACACCTTATTTTGAAAGACAAAAAAGTGTCTTCGAAATAAGGGAAATGAAATAGCATGTCCACAGTGTGGACATGCTATTTCGCTTTGGGGGGGGCTGCAGACCCCTGTGGGGTGAGATGAGCCAGCGGCTCACCCCGCCGGGGTCTGCAGAGGACTGCAGCCCGGAGCCTCACCCCGCGGGGGTCTGCAGGGGACTGCAGACCCCAGCGGGGTGAAGTGGAGCCGGGCTCCTCACCCCGCTGGCAAAAAGCCGGCGGGGTAAAGCGCCTGGCTCCGCTTCACCCCGCCAGGGTCTGCAGTCCCCCTCTGCCAGCCAGGGGACACCCCTCAGCACCCTGGCCAAGGTGCTGAGGGTTCTCTGGCCAGGGTGCTAAGGGGGTGGCCCTTCCTCCCAAGGTGCTGGGGTTGTTTTGAAACAACCTTGTTTCGAAACGGAAGGAGGTTTAAGCCGTTTCGAAACACGGCTCCCATTTTAAAACAAGGGAACCCCTTGTTTCGAAATGGGAGTACATCGTGTGGACATGCTGTTTCTTATTTCAAAACAACCTCTGTTGTTTCGAAATAAGAAGCCTGTGTGAACACACCCAATTTGTATTTGGATTTAGGCCTGAGTAATTTTAGCTGGCCAAATATTGAATGAAAGTTAACATTACCTCCAAAGCAACTTTCTGTCTTGTAGGTAAAAGTTTATTAGCACAAAGTCATCCACTTGCCTTAGACACCACCCCATGTCTCAAAGTTACTTTGTCAGTATTATAATTAGCTCACTGCCAGAACATTCACAATGAAGTTTTCAAGTCCAACCAGAAGCCCACACAAAGAGAGGTTTCTCTTTGTCTTTTCAGGCCTCCTGCCTGGGCCCTTTCCTGCTTTGGTTGGCTACTTGCAGGCCTTACCTGCCTGGCATCTCAGAACTCTTTTCTAGGGCTTATTCCCTGCTAGTAGTTTCTATTCCTTGAGCATTCCCCCTTTCATTGCACTCGCCTGCTGCTCTTTATAGTCATTCTGAGCTCTCCTAGCTGTGTCCCATTCTGTAATCATGGAGGGCTAGCCCAGGGGTTCTCCGGGAAAACTTTTTGGTGGTCTTAGAGCGCAGCCAAGAACTATTGCTGGTGACCATGCTCATATTTTTCTATAACATACTTAATTAATATAAGGAAAAACAAATAAATATGCACATACACACATCTAAATCATTATTATTTATTTACTGCTTGCTAGTAGGTCTGCTGGAGAAAAGTGCTATTAAAAAATATACAAGTATCACTTTTTCCTCAGCAATCCCAGGAACAAACTAAGCCTTGGATGAGAAGAATCAAGGGAGGCAGTGGTAGCCAGAGGGTATGGGGTAGGAGGTTGGAGTCCAAAGTCCCACAGCCAAAGTCTGAAGCCCCTGTCATGCCACCATTCTAGGACTGCAGCCTGAAGCCTGAGTCCCACCACCTCTGGGAAGATGAGAAAATCACCAGTTGTTTGTTCCCCCAGCTCAGCTGCCTCCAGAAGCTGGCAGCCACCTGAGCAGCAGAAGGGACTGCTGTCCCACCTCCCACCCTGGCCGTCCTCTGACCCCCCCCCCAAATCACTGCCCCAGAGCCTGTGGTTGTAGGAAAAGCCCCCAATGACTGCATTTCAGAAACAGTGGGCAAGCTGCAGATTTCCAATTGTTAAGGGGTATCTTTTTACAAATGTCATTCTAAAGCTCCTGTAAATGTGGGTGTCTAAAACTCTTGTTGCACCTGAGCAAGCTTGCCAGAAGGAGTTATTGATTATATTTTAGTTATAACCTTGAATTGACTATTGTCTTGTATGATTGTACACCAGGCTTGGAAACTATAAATTAAATGAGCTAGTGACACTTTTTTTAAACTCATTTGTTTTTATAGCTTCTTGCTTAATCTTTTAATATATTTATAAAAAAGAGAAACTGGACTGGTTTATCTCTAAAACCATCAATCAGACAGCATAACCTAGCTTGTGAAAAAATGGTAAAATCATTAAAATTATTTCTCAGCATTGAATAATATTTAAATTACTTAAAATAGCCCATTATTATCCCTATGAGCCACTCTTGGAGTTTTCACCTGGTTAGCATGCTAAGCAAAAGGAAGTTTGAGTTAAAGTTGAAAACTGTCTTAAAAAATGCCAGCTAAGGAAATGTGCAAAATTTTGCATTTTTTGAATTCTGTTTTTGTTTCTGCCAGCTGCATCATTAGAAGAATGGATTTAATAATGTAACAGATTTGCAAGCTCTGAATACAAGACTTGGATACAACAGAATACTTTAAAAGGTAATTTTGAGGGAGAGCAGAGGCAGTGTACAGCAATTTTAATTGGATGTGGATTTTACTTGAACAATCATGCTCTAAGATTAAGACCAAAATAAAAGAATCCCAGATCTGTAGAATTAGAGATGAAAAAGCTCTACCATCAGGTCACCTACTCCATCCCCACAACCAGACAATGAGGTGTATTCTTACCCCTTCAAAAACCTATCTAATCCAGAAGTACACTGTTGTCTTGGACCTGAAAGATGTGCCCCACTGAACAACCATGACAGTTTTTCAGCTTTGGCAAAAAAAATCCTGTAGAGACATCAAAAGTTTGCTTTTAAAAACTGATCAGAGATAATAACTTAATCATCTATTGGTGTTGAAAAGACATAAATGTCAGCTTTCTCCCAACTGGTTACCTATCTAAAGCAGTGGTTCCCAACCTTTTCAGTAACATGGCATCGTTTCATGAGACAAACAATTCCATGGCATGCCCACTTTTTTCATCTGAACTGATTGCTCATAAACATCACATTTCCTTCCATTTATTATGGTTACAGGCTTGCTACAGAGGTTTGCAACATATTCCATACAACAAGCCAACAAAGGATCAACTGCATTAATGTTTCAAATCCACTAGAAAAAAATACACATCATCTCAATTTTGCCCTATGGCCACCTGCATTTAGAATGTTCACATTTTACAACTGAAAGATTGATGCCTTGCTTTTAATTTGATGATTAATTTTCACAAGTTTTATGAATTGTAATTTTGCTTGGACAGAATATTGTTTAAGATGGAATAATGTTTGTTGTACTTAAATTTTTACTACATTTGTACAAAATTTCATGGCACATGTGGACAGGTCTCACAGCACACTGGTTGAAAGTAATTAGTCTAAAGCACAGACCTAACTTAGTATATCACTTGATTCATTCAAAACTGGTCAGACAAAGCACCTGTGAGTAGAGTGTAGTGAACAACCCTGCATTGACATAGGCTAGATAAGACTAATAAGTCCTTTCCTTCCTTAGAGTCTACGATTCTCTCACAGGAGTCTATATTTTAAAATGCATGCTTGCTATAAGAGGTTAGCAGTTTGCACAGCAGCCAACCAAGTGTCTTTCACACAACAGTTCAGAAAATGTCTCATTACTGAAAAGTGAGCATGTTTTCCTTACATAAACAAAGAGCAATAAGTAATATATGACTTTCTTGATATCTCTGGTAGGTTATTTGTTCAAAATATTTGTAGGCAGCAATGATATAATGGATAGGTCACTAGTTCAGAGCGGATCAGCCTGAAGGAGAACTCTGGGTGACTTGATAGCTTGTCCTTTCCACCAACAGAAATTGGTCTAATAAAAGATATTATATCACACACAGTGTCCCTTTAGGGCACTAGATTGTGAGTCAGGAGTCCTTCATTCTATCCCCAGTTCTGCCACTGACTTGCTGTGTCACCTTGGGGAAGTTACTTCAACTTTTGCTGACTCCACTTCCCATCCTATCCTGTTTCTTCATTTGAGATCAAGTTTTCATTTTGCAGGATGTTGTAGAAACACAGAAAAAATACCAAATTATAAATAAGACAAGGCACACATGAAGGATGGAAAAGAGGATACAATCACTTACATAGCTTTTTGATATGTATTTGTATTGATTTAAATTATCTTTAGCCAAATGCCATCTAATCCCACCTGCCAGCATGCCAACGTTAACTGGTTCAGTTCTTGTGGGCATAAAACTAGAGTTGAATCATGTTCTTACAGGTCAGTTCTGGCAGCATGTTCCTTGTATGAGCAGCATTACAGCAGAAGACATAGGATGTTTGCTGGAGAAGCGGATGATTGGTTGAGCAATGTGATAAGAAGCAGAGAGATCACTGAGGGATGGACAGAATTGTGAACGGCCATGAAGCTGTAAACAAAAAGTTTGAACTTCATACAGGAAATGGGATTTAATTATGTAGTTAGAACAACATGCAAGGTTGATGAACTTGTCAGCTACAATCAAGTTAGAAGAAAAACAGCACAAATGAGAGCTTTGGCTGGATGGTTGAAGAGAAAAAGATGGATCTTAAAAATGTTATGGAGGAAGCAAGAGAAAAATTGACACAAAATGAATGAATGGTTAAAGAGAGAGATGAAATTACCCAGGGTACAATCTGAATCATTGAGCTGTGTTGCCATAGCTCTCTAATCCGTGTTGCCTGATAAAGTGCTTTGCTATCAGACCATCCATGCCTAGTCTGCTCTCACAGCCTTCAGCATGTAAATTCACTCTCAGCTAAATACATAAGCACACTGAATTACAGGAATTACGTAAAGGGCAACACCTGCAAATTCTTAGTCCCAGCCTTGTGTCACAGAAATGTGCATTTTGTACTGTTTACCACGCCACTGAACAAAGCAAGCTCATAGAAAGGCTGTAATTTCATAAAAGGAAAATGATATATGCACCAGTTTTATCATCCCAAAACAGTTTCCCACACACTTTAGTCTAAACACATCCCTTAAGATAAAACAATAAGCTAAGTTTATTTACCAGAGAAAGGTAGATGTTAAGTGATTACAAGTGATAATGCATAAAAATCAGGATTGGTTACAAAAGAAATAGAAGAGTAAAATGTAAACTCATACCCAAGTTAAAAAAACCAAAGGAACTTAAAAGCAAAATGTTTTCCTTGCCATATGCTGTGGTAAATTTCACAGATAAGGTCTTCCTTCAGCCTGGGACATCTCCCCTTTAGTTCAGTTCTTTGATAGTCATGGGTAGCATGAGCAGAGATGGAAAAGGAGACAGGTGAGTTGGAGGCCACTGTCTCATGTTTTTTATACCTCTTTACCCGATTTGGGGTAAAGGTTCTAAACAGTCTCTTGTGGACATGAGGTTTGCATCATTCCGCTGATGCACTGTATATTACTTATTCATGCCTTCTCCCTGCTGGAAAATGGCTGCTTAAGCAGGTGATTGATTTTTAACACAGTCTAGGGCCACTGTGTCTGTCTCTGAAAAACTGTTTTTTGTGTGTTACCCTGTGGCTTTCCTTACATTTCACATTACATCACATGAGAACGTTGCACGGATGAACAGAAGATACACATATTTCTTCAGAGCGGTGTGTGTTTGGGTGCTGCCCATCACACCGAGGTCCCATAGATTTTGCGAATGTTCTGTGCACTGAAACCCCTTTGCACATTAGGATGTGAAGACAGAATGACTTAGTACAGAGCCTCTTGTCCCCACCCTGATAAGCATGTATGGAGGCCATATATATATGCACACACGAACACAAACATTTTAAGTGACAAAAGAAATCTGCTATGCCTAGGTAAGTCTTAGTGGAAACTAATGCAACTTCTCTGACACCAGTGGATCTGTCTGTCCCTTCACAGGGTTGGAATTTCACATACATTATTTTAATCCATCAAGCAGGAGCTAGAAGCATTTTAAAAATGATGCTTTTCATTCTTTGTGTGCAAAGAAGGAAGAAACGGCTAACACCCAAACAACTGGCTTCTTTACAGATTAAATAATCTCCACACAGTAGCCATTGCCTAGGCATAGGGATGAAAGCAGATCACCCAGCAGACACCTTTACTAGAGTCAATAAAAGAGTGAACAGAGGCTTCAGATTGCTGAAATGTTTAAAAGGCTGGAGTACCACTTGTATATTGAAAATAAAATGTAGAGACACTGATTTATCACTGCTTACAGTTTAAAGATATATATACTCCTGATCTGCCCTTGTAGTAATCAGTCTTCTCAAATGATGGTATTTAGCACATCTTCTTCCTCCCCCGCAATTCAGCCTCCCTCACTAACAGAAGCGATGTAACTGTTTAAATCCATAAACACCATGTGTTTCTCTTTCCCTTGCTTTGGCTCAGATCCAATTTCCTGATTATTTTGGACAGAGCCATTCATACCACCATTGTTCCTGACAGAATAAATGATAATCACTGCTCATTTGTCTCCCATTACTGAAGCTGTTTAAACTGGCCCATGGCACCATTCAAGTGAAGACAAATTTTGGCAGTTCTTGCTTATTACTCATTTCCATAGTGCCTTTTCATCAATGAATAGTATCCACACAGTGATGAAAAGTGAGGCTAAATTTGGAATTTTATTAGTGTTTACTTAAATGGTAACATTGCTGCTGAAGACTATCAGAAAGATATTAATTCTTCTCCCAAAGTATTTTCAAGCAAGTTTCTCCTGTACAGAGATCTTGGGACATATTCTGATCTCAGTTACATGTTTAAATTAAGCACAGCTCAGTTGAGTCTGAACTTATAATAGCTGAGATGAGAACTTGACCCTTTAACAGCAGTCTGTACTCATTCTTGGAATAAGACAAGTTTGAGGCAAAACAAAAGACCCCAAAACCTTGAGGTTATGTCTACATTTGGAGCTTGGGCTGCAATTCCCAGCTCAAGTAGCCATATTTGCATTAGCTGTCATAGAGCCAGTATGCTAAAAATAGTAGTGCAGGTGCTGTAGCCCACGAGATCTAAGCAGATTTGCACTTTGGGTGGCCAGCCTGTGATGCCAAACATAGACTTTGAGGCCAGAAGAGATCATGATCATCTAGTCTGACGTATATATTGTAGACCATTCCTCACACACTGCTGCCTCTGCTACCTTGGCAACACTATTATTTTTAGCATTGATCTGATGAGACCTAATGCAAGTATGTCTACTCTCGCTGGGAATCATACTCCACCCAACTCCAAATATAAATATAACCATAAAGCTGTCTAGACCAGTTCCTACTTTTTTACCAACTGTTAATTTTCTGTTGTTTTGTTCAACGCAGTTTTTAAGTAAAAACATTAGAAATGGAAGAAAAAACACTTCGCTTCATCCATCACCATGCATGTGAATAAAATGCCTTGTAATTTAAAGCACACTGTATTTGCTAGTCTACACGGTCTTTCATTAGAAACAGGGTAGTGGGATGTAGTAGAACAATAAGCTCCACATATCCCACTTACAAAAGGCTAATAGACTGCTGATATAAACTGCTACTCAGAATAATTGCTGGAACCAGAGTCACAGCCAGTGCCTGATTTCTGACCAGGACCCTGAAAGTGTAGGGTGGACCCAGCCAATGACATATTCCAGTCACATTACCAGAAGCACCTCCCCCCAAGGGACAACGAGAGGCCCAGCGGTGGCTGCAAGTTGGGTAGAGGCACCAGCACCTCAACTCCACTTGCAGCTGTGGCTGCCAGGCCCCACAGCTGCAAGTGGAGCAGAGGTGTCAGCACTGGCACCTCTGCTCCACTCACGACTGTGGATGCTGGGTGGCTCTGCAGTGGAGAGATTTTTGCTGCTGCTGCGCTCTTGGGCAGGCCTCATGACAAAGTGGCCCACCCAGTTCCACCCGTGTATACGTCCCTGGCTGGAACATTTGTATTTGCTATACAGCATCAGACCCAAAGAACGATACTGAATATCAGGTATTTACACACTGTAAGGACAAACCAACATATCGCAGGGCAGCGTTTCAACAGAATTCAACTGCCGCTAACACACACTTGTAGCACAACTCCTTTTTCAGCACAAATTTTTCATATGGAAACCTGGGTAGCTTCAAGGCAATTAAGTGTTCCACTCTCATTTAGGCACTTGTACGAATTATGTTCAGAAGGAAAGACTGGTTCCTGAGTACTTTTTCAAATTCATAGATTCCAAGGCCAGAAAGTATCACTGTGATCATATATTTTGCCTTCTTAAACAACACACACTACAGACATTCACCAAAAAAATTCCTAGAATGTTTCTTTTACAGAAACATTATTCTTGACTTAAAAATTGTCAGTGATGGAGAATCCACCAGGAGCCTTGGCAAATTGTTCCAGTGGTTAGTTACCTCGCTGTTAAATATGTACATCTTATTTTCCATCTGAATTTGTCTAGTTGCAACTTCCAGCCATTGGATCATGCTATACCTTTTGCTGCTAGACTGAAGAGCCCTTATTAATATTTGTTACTCCAGTGGGTGCTCAAAGACTATAATTACATGTAACCTCTTTGTTAAGATAACTAGAATGAGGCCTTGAGTCTATCACTATCAGGCAAGTTTTCTAATTCTTTAATCATTCTTGTGGCCCCTCTTTGAACTCTCAACAGACTAACAACATCCTTCTTCATCTATGGACAACAAAACTGTATACACTGTTCTAGCCGTGATCACACCAATGCCAAATACAGAAGTAAAATAATCTCTTTACCTCCTGCTCAAGATTCCCTTGGTTATGCAGCCTGGGACTCCCATATCTTTTTCTGAATCACTTCTTCCCTGGCTAGATAGCAATAGACTCAAGGACTCAGCTTTCCATATTTTGTTCCTAGGTGTACATCATTAAAACTCATATTGTTTGCTTGCACCCATTTCTTGTAAAATCTGACTCTGACTCAACAAGATTTCCCAGGTAACAAAGTAGAGTTTAACAAAAGAGAGTTAAAACTCAAAAGAAATGTTACCATTTCTTTACAAAAATCAACAAACAAGAAGTGAATGTTTATGGAAACCAGTCTGTCTACAAGTATCATATGATCTTTTCCCCTCTATTATCACTGCCTCTCTTTATATTGCCTACTGAGTTTTAACACTGTTCATTGGTTTCTTCTGGTATTCATATATTCTTGATATGTTGCTTGATATATACAGTTAACTTTATCTATTTGTTATTGTGTAATGAAGATTTCAAAAGAAATTCAGTGCATTGGATTTCTGCTTCGTGATAAGGTTCCTACTACAATAGCAATAGAAATTGTAAATAAGAAGAGTATGTTAAACCAATCTAAATTCTCACTGTGATGTAATGATAGAGTAGAATACTTTATTAATAGAATTGGAATGACTGATCTATTATGAAATGTATTGCATGTAAGCATATTGACACTATAAATGTGAACTTTTAACTATTGTATTCCTAACATCAAAATTTTTTTGGCGTGAACAACATTATAGCATATGCTAGCCTTATAATCTGTAGGAAATTCTAATCTTCTACTCAGCTGTTATTTTGATATTTATGAAATTTTTCAAATTTCTGAAGTACAAGATTAGGATCACATGAGGTAATAGACTGTGATGAAGGATTATGTGGCAGTAGGTAAGTGAGTAGATCTCTTCAATTATTATTTTCTAAAAAGATGTAGAAAATTTAAAATAAGGAAAGTAATACTTCCGTATTAGCAGGACTCCTCTGAAACATAGTTTTAACCTTAACTTTGTTAACCAAGAGCTTTGTTTGGGAATTTCCTTGCTGTTTTTTAAACAGAGCATCACAAATTTGAATTTGGTGAGGTGGAAAAGGTCCACAGGAAGGAAGCTGTGCTCTGTTTCTTCTTCTGCAAGACTCTAAGAAAAAGTGGTTACTTATACTTGGATGGAAACAGAGGTAGTGAGGACTTGATTTTACCCACATTAAAAATTTTAATCGTTCAATAGTTTTACCTAAAGAATTTGTAGGGTGCACAAGAGATGAGATTTCTTCCTCTCTGGGCTTCCCTTGGATTGATACTTCCTCTCCATACCTTCTCTAGCCAATTTTATTATTCCTTTCAGTCACTGAGCTGCCTACTCCCACTTCCTAACAAAATAAAATAAAGCAAAACAACAAACAAAACAAAACAAAAAAACAAAAATGGTGTTCATGGGCCAAGCCACTGTTTAAAGTCTGAGGCAACAACTTTTTTTTTTTTTAAGAAAGAAGTCAATCAGAGGATTAAAAAGAAAACAAGCCTCCCCTTCCCTCTTAAAAAAAAACAAAAACATTTAAATACTTTTTCAGGTGCTTTCAAAACTTCCCAGAAAAAAAGTCTATTTGATGAGATATGAAATATATTTCAGAAGGATTGGATATGGGGGAGGGTAGCCATTAAAGGAAAGGTTTTGGAAAAAAATATCAGGCCACCACTGTTTTAACACACATACATAAAAAAGTACCTCAGCAAGAATAAACAAAGAATGAGATGTGTTTAAACTAACCCTTCCTTTTAAATCACAAATAACTATCAGAGCTTCAGATCAGCATTACCAGTTAGAGTTCTTCATAGAACCAGAGGCCTGCAGTTTAAGAGTTGTAGTAAGGTTATCTTATAAATACTTCTGAATGTTCATTTGCTTGTCTCGAAAGATCTCCAAAATGGTAAGAGCTAAAAACACTAAATTTTAGACATATACTACTGATTTCCTAACTCCAGTAACTGGATTGGTTATATCTCAAAATCGGTTCCCCCAGCACCCCAATTTGGCCCACAGATAATTCGCTTTTAGTAGTGCCTGACACAGGCATTTGCCAGACTTTTCTGTTAAGCATGTCACATAAACTGCAACTACAAAATCCTTTTTCTCTGGCTAAAATTTAAGTAGTTCATCTGTTGTCCACTAGCCTTCTCTCAACTCTCTTTCTTTTATTATATCACCCAAAAATGGATATTGTAATCGATATTTCAGAAAAATGGCTTGGGTAATGATAAACTATGATGCAAAAAAATCTTATTAACAATATAGGCTGATAACATCATAATTCCTGTGGAAAATTCTGTTCTTTTAAGGTTATAATTGGATGAATGTAATTGTGAAATTGATGTCCCCAATGTTCTAAATAATAAGCTCCATTTTTGTGTGAAACATACTTGGGACTGTTCAAGTCACGCAAGTGAACAGACGTGCATTTTGTTACAATTTTTGTGGTTCATTTCTTCAAGTAATCTGTAAGAGAAAACTACTTCCATAAAATATACTATGTTAATGTAATTGACGGAATTCATTCATCACACCTTTTACCATGTTTTCCCCAGGCAACAC
This sequence comes from Podocnemis expansa, assembly GCA_007922195.1. Lineage (NCBI taxonomy): Eukaryota > Metazoa > Chordata > Testudines > Podocnemididae > Podocnemis > Podocnemis expansa. The sequence goes on along the minus strand of ML682057.1, from coordinate 8,423,377 downwards.
CGGGTATTTCTCCTAGTTTTCCATATATTAAAGCTTGCATTACTCATCTTCCAAATCAAGTTAAGTATGATCCCCCAACTCTCCTGTCAACCATTCTTCTCAAAACATGTCTTTCATGATGACAGCAAAAAACCAGCACACATTTTAAAAGTTCTGCAGAATGGCAGCTGGCATTCAAATGATAATTGTCTCTTACATTTTAAAAGTGTCATTCCTCCCAAAGAGATCCCAAAACACATTGGATACTGATAAGCCAGCTCTGCTCGTTCATCTTTTTATCCACAACTAGTTACCCAGAATATTAGGATCAAAAAGGCATTAAAAGGCAAGAGAAAGATCAACTGTTCTTGGGGCAGTCTCTCTGAGGTCCAGCTTTCTCCTAACTGGACCCCCTCTAATCTTCTTGAATTAGCTGTCTATCAACGTAGTGCAAAATGAATCAGTCAGCCTCTCAACTCTAGGGCTTGCAGTCTTCTTTTGCCTTCATTTCCTTTTCTTCAGGGCATCTTGGCATGGGGCCATTACTCCTCCAGTATCCAACACCCTTCTGCCCCCCCCCCCCTTCATTAGCTGGGCTTGTTACTCTTGTTGGTCCCAGCTGTTCTTATTTGGTAACTCTGTGTTCTTGGAGAATCAGGGCATAGTAACCAGCCACTGAGATTCCCTTGCTCCCGCCACCATCACCTCCAGCTTCTGCTTGGACCAGAAACCAGAAACAATGAAAGGCAGTGGGAGACACACCTAAAACCCCTGTGAACAAGGATGCGGGAATTAGGGCAACTCCACTAGCCTCACCTACATGGAAGATGTGAGCCATTAGCACACTGAATGGACAACACAAACTTCATTTGCATCAAGGATGGAACCAGAGTTAGCATACTGAATGGAGAACCAAGCTCCAAGGCAGGAGTCACACTGAACTCTGGGACTGGCAAAGAAGGGAAGCACTGCATGATGGGGGATCCCTGCTCCTGAGACAAATGAACTCATGTCTGCACACACCCAGCCCAGCAGTTATCAGACCTATTCTAGTCAATAGATCTTGAACTGATATCCAACATAGTGAATCTGCCTGATGGCATTGTAAGCTCCCTCAAAGGAATGCCACCCATCATCAGGAATGATCAGCTCTTACTGTCCACCTAAACAAAACACCTCTGGTATACTCCTTTAAGTTATTATTTACCCCAAAACAACCCTAGTGTTCTGCCTTGAACTATTGTTTCTTGCCCACAAAAATCCCTACCCAAGTTCTACATGGAAGTTAGTTCTGAATCTGTTCTGATGCCTGATCTGTTCTGATGTCTGGACCCAAAAGCTGCAGCACATCTGCTGGGACTTCACCTTTTCCTTGCTGATTGTGGTGGGGGGTTCTGCCTGTCTCCAGCACTCCAGACCCTAAGCTGAACATGCTGGTTCCTGTGTACCTTTGAGCTGCACTGAGTGGTGAGCCCCCCCGCTTTTTTTCCAACTATAATTCTCTAATCCTAATCTTTTGGAATTAACATTGTAACTGTTTGGGTATTTTTCTTTTCTTTTATAATTATTCATAAGTTTTAAGTACCTGGCAATAAAGTAAATTTTCTAATCAAGCTGGTTGCCAGACTTCCTTTGTGTTCCCAGCTCCCCTATATTGCTTTGCAGCAACACTCCTTTTACTGAGCCAAAGATCCCCGTGATGCCCAATTTCTGGTAAGGTTTGCTCATTAACGGGTTACCAACATGCTGAACCTGTGGCATATAAGTGTGACAGCTGAAAGTGCTGCTTTGACCCAGCCTGTGGAGTCCAGGGGCATATAAGGGTGGCAGCTGAAAGTGCTGTTTTAACGCAGCCTTCTCAAGTCTCGTCCAGTGCAGTACAGGGGCACACAAAGGTGACAGCAAACAAGTGCTGTGTAACGAGTTCAGGGACATATAAGGGGTCAGCTGAGAGTGCTGATAGACCCGGTCAGGTCAGATGCGCTTAGAAACACAATCTTGGGAAGTTTAGGTCCTGCTAGGGTGACTCCATTGGGAGGGACTAGCATAGGGAGAAGTGAGCTCTATAGGCTAAACAAAAGGGATGCAAGCAGTGCACTAATAGACTTGCAACCCCCCTCCCCCAGGGAAGTAACCCTAACAAATGAACATACCCCAAGTTGGTGGGCAAACTTGGTAACACTGTGGGTTCATTTTTCTATGACTGATAGCAGTACTGGGATGTGGTCAGCTTGGTGACCTGTAAAAGGGGAAAGATTCTCGTCTCCCTTCTGCCTGTGTCCCATATGGGGTTTGCATATCAGTTACAGGGAATATAAGTAAGCAGAATAAAGTTATCTAAACTAGAATCTTAGTTTAAAACTGGAATTTTGAACTGAGCTAATCAGTACCTCTGATTTATATCTTGCCAGACAGGTGACACCAACTATAGTCTATGCAGTAGAACTCCATGCTGATTCAGAATGAGGAATGACAACTACAATAATGACTCACTACCACCTCCACCTGACCTGGCAGTCTCCCTTCAAGTATGTCTTCAAGGGAAGAGGGGATGATCTTTTTTGCACGCTGCCCATTGTCATGGTGTGCACATCTGCGCACCCTGGGTTATGAGCTACATGATTTTCCTGTTCACTGACACACTAGAATTGTATTATTTTGTTGCCAGTTACACCATGCAATGTTTCTTTATGGATGCTAATAACCTATTCTACGTGATTTCTGTGATATGTTTCCCACAACTTCATGCGTGTGAACAAACATGTAACTTGCTTTCCATGGCTCAGGGATGGGGAAACAAAGAGAGGTCCCTCGTAGCAGCACTGAGCAAACTACTAGCTGAAAGAAACAAAGGTATGCTAATGGAGGTGTCTGTGAACAGACAAAGGGATCACCTCAGCTCAGAAAGGGAGGGGTTGAGCAGGGAGGTAAAAGGAGACACCCAAGGCTTTTGAGCTGGGGTTCTCCATCTTGAAACAACTTCAAGCAAGACCTGGGCCCTGCCTGGCCTCAGGCAGAGACTGACTGTGCAAACATCTAATAGCCAAATACCTTGAGCATAAACTTGTTTGGACTATGAGGTTAGTTTAAGTAGAAGTATTAGGTTAGCATGAGTATTTTACCTTTTATTTTCTTGTGGTCTTTCCTGACTCACTTATACTGTGATTCTGCCCCAATTGGCCATATTCTCACTTAAAACTATAATCTGATCAATAAACTTTTAGTTGGTTTACCTAATGCTGTGTAATCTTTAGAGGAGTTCAAGTGCAGGAGGCTAGGCACATTCCATTTCTTTGTCAAATGGATGGACCTGAGTGTGTGGTGGTTGGGAGTGGGTCCCAATCTCTGTAGACAGTGGCTCCTGGTGTAGTAACTGGGGTTAGGGGTGCTTGCTGGAGGACTGTCCCTCAACTAGCCAGGGGGCAGACAACCATTGCTTGGGACTGACTGCACACCAGAGGCCGGAGTGGACTGACTCAGGAGTGAGTGGTCACTTGGCAAAGTAGGGCAATTCGGGGTTCAGGAATGGGAATTGGAAGGTCACAGCAGCACACTGGACTGGATCTGGGGAGCAGTCTGTCACACCCACATATAAAGAATTTTATTTTCCAATTCTACCCCCTTAACAAGGAGGAAACATGGTTCAGTTTTAGTGAGGTACTAGGAGTCAAAACACTTTGGTTTTATTCATGGCTCTGACATTGACTGACTCTATTACCTGGAGTTAGCCCCTTAACTCTCCATGTCTCCATTTGCCCATCTGTAAAACTGGTAGCTGCCATGGAGTTAATGGAGCTTAATTCATGTTAAGCACTTTGGGAATCTTGTTGAAAGACACTGCACTCTGTACAGGCAAACTATTATGATAGCTTATGACAGGTAAAACCTGCAGTTACATGGCACTGTTTTAACACTTGTAATATACAACATTGCCTTACCTCGCCTCCTGTGTGTGATGCTAATCTTCAGCTTCATTGGTTGAACCTATCTCCCTCATTTGTGAATGTGAACAAGGGACATTTACCTAATGAGTCTTTGTTACAATGCTTTATTGAGAGAGAAATACATTTACACACATTCTATATATTTTTTCTTATAAAACTATTCTTAGTTATAGTTTATTTTCTTCCTGAAAGACTGCACTGTACATATTTCTCTCCTTGTGCCATCTATTTCCTAGTCAAAACAGATCTACCTCTCCAACTTCGATTTAAACACCATGTACCTTCCAGGTGTTCAGAAACCACAAGATCCAAATTTGATGGCTGTGCTGTATCTATGTAAACCCATTATTTTCCATATGGATAAGGATGTGGGGAGAAAAACACATTCCAGGAATATTTTTTCATTTTTTTATGAGCCTATTATGCACCAATGTATAGTTAAAATAGAACACTTACAAGAGAGAGACCCCCTTCAACTGGGTAACAGCTAAACCATGCTGGGATTGTCCTACTGCTTTTTTGAAATTTTTTTCTTTGTTCTTCCAAGCATATAGAAGGTGTTATGAAACACTAAACTACAAAAGCTTGCCAAATTAAAGCCCACATGGTAATAATATAAAAAAGGAACAGTTATAATCACAGATGTACTGTACATAAAGTAGCAATTTCCTTTTTCAAGGATAATTGCAAAAGTTGCTTGAAAATAATCAGGCCCTTATTCAGCAGATCAGGAGAATAGAAGGCAGCTGTACAAATAACAGCAGCCCATGACAGAGTATGGCCAAAAAAAAGCTGAGATTGAAATGTGTTTGTAAAAAATATGTTTTAAATTATGTTTAGCTGCCTCTGTTCTTTGTGTGTATGCATGGATGCCCACACCTACCCACTCATATGATGATCATATTCATAGATTAAAAGCAATACAGCGTGCACCCTTTTATCACCTTACCTGTCCTCTGCCCACTAGCCACCTCCTTCATGTCTCGTAACCTTCCAAATCTCTGAGCAGCTTCTAATTGCCATCTTTCTTGTCTTTATACACTTCTTTTCTCATTCTCCCCTCTTCCCCTCATCTTTTTTCTCGTTCTAAAATGGGAAATTTCAGTCCTGCACTAGGCACAGGGCTAAGGTCTGATATGACCCTGAAGAACTAGAAGTAGGGAGCTTATGCTCTTGGAAAAGGGATTATGCATGCATTTCGAAAAGAATACACAGCACTTGCTACTAGACCGACATATCTTAGACAAAGTACAACTTAAAATTTTAATTTTCAATGTATTTAAAATATTTTAGATGCTGTTTCTTGCCCTTTGGACTCTGCGTGGCTGAGTTTACAATAACTAAGGTCTTTGGTGTAGAGATATAAAATAGTTCCTTTTTTTTCTTTTTTTTTAAAAACAGTGAATCATGACATACAGAATGCATGATGATTTAGTGTAGCACTATCAGGTGTTTAGCAGAGAAGTTGTCTCTCTCTTTCACATATTCAAACACAAGATTGCCTAAAGTGGGCCAAAAATGGAACTAGGTTAAGAATATTTTTATATTTCCATTTTGTTTCAGTAATTTTTTGGCCAGTTCTGGTTAAAGTTTTCCTTTTTGTTAATTTAAAAGAAGAGATGAAAATGCCTTGACTTCAGTCGACTCATCATAAGAGGTTGACTCAAGAGCCTCATAAAACCCCTCAGCTACTGGAGTATAAATCAGGATTGAAGTCTTCTCCAGTGCAACCAGGGCCTAACATAATTTGAGATTAAAACGGAAACATCTTAAATTGCTGCTAGAAATGAACTGAAATCCAGTGTAGACAAAAGAATTCAAAGGGGGTGTATTGCAGATGTATTATTTTTACTGCAGGAAATACTGAAGCATCTCCCATGCCTCTGTGATGAAACAGGGATTATCCTGTGTTTGGTACCTCTGCTTTGTTGACAATAGGAATTTCAATCTGAATCGAAACAATAAATCCTATGAAATAGAATGAAAAGACATTACAAGAAATCCTTATCACATTTTGGTGGCAGAAAACACATAAAACTGCCTACAGCTTGGAGCAGGTCTGGTGACTAGGACTTTGTGGATATTACAACAGAAGCTAGAAACTTTTGCATAGAGAGTGCATTTTTTTCTTGGCTAGATGGTATTCATTCTGCAAAACCTGACCACTATTGGCAGACAGGGATCAGTTTAGAGGTGCAGAAAGGGAAGGCCTAGAGTGATGATAAATGTATTAAACATCTCTTCAATGGAGGAGAAGCAGTTAATAGAATGAGAGTTTATGCTAGTCCAATAAACAGATAAATAAGACACCAACAGCTATAGATTACAAGAGTTCTGGTGACATCATAAATCACAGGAGCAAAGGTCATCTAAATAAGGACACGACTGAACTCCTTCACATACTTGCTTATAATTTACAGCATATGTATGATAAAACAAGGCTCTGAACAACACAAACTAATAGAATTTCCTTTTTATTTTATAACCAACAAGCTATAACCAGCTAAGGACTGCAAGTGCCCATTATTTTTTCTCAACAAGAAGTCTTCCAGAGTGAGTCTTCTCTATAAAACTCAGTAGTTTACTTTTTCTGGTTAAAAAAAATCCACATATTTATAATTCATGATTGGGATGTCATGCCTGTGAATGACATTTTTCACAGCTATACGAGAAATAATTCTTTACAGTTTTGTTTTTTAAGTACCTATTAAGGGAGAAACTCAAAGCATTTTGCAGTGATGGATATTTCCATTACAGATCTGGAGAAACAGCTGTGCCTATCCTGAGATTTTTCTTAACACTTCTCATCCACTGTTGCAACACCATTGGTGGTAATCCCTGCACAGATAGACAAAGTGCTGCCTTTTTTTTACAACCACATCATCTATTGATGCTCACAGCAGGTCCAGACAACATACTGGTAAAAAGTGACAGCAGCTAGAGCTGGTTGTGACAGCCTAGTTAAGATTGAGGCAGAAGTGTTCAGTTCATTGTGAGTTTAGAAGCTTGATTCTGTAAACTTCTCATAAGTGCCAAATATGTGGAATGTTAACTATGAGTAGTGTTTCATGATGTTTCATGAAAACTGAATTAATACAAAGAGAATAATGAGTTCTCAATTCTGAAGTTTGTGAACATTAGACTGTCTGTCCTTTTAGCAAACACTTTTTGCCATAAATCTAATAAAAATCCAGGCGTTGCTCCTCATGTCTCACTAAAATAACATTGCCCACACACAGTGCTTTTTTTTTTTCAAACACAGAATACTGGGATCTTTTTTGCTGGCTCCTGCTGACTCCTCCCTCGCTCAGCTGGCAGCAGGGCCTGCAAAAGAGATGCTGGTATTCTGTACCCCGTGGGCTATCACAAAAAGAACAGAGAGAGAGAGAGAGAGAGAGAGAGAGAGAACACATTTTGTCCGTTTCATGATTTGTCATTTTTTCCTTCAGAAACTGAAAGGTGCCAAGAAAAGTCTGCTGTATTGGGTAGAGTCCAATGGGAGGAACTAACTCTGGACAAGTGAAAAGCAAAGACTCTCACCAAATATCCAAAAAGACTCATCACATAGGCAGAAAGGTCCATGAATTGGCAGCCCAAGAGACAGAGATAATAGCTCATCTTCTCTGACTGCTTTTCATATTTTTTTTGCACTTCCCTACCCTAATTTTTAATCAAGGCCATGAAAACCAGCACAAGAAGGCTAATGCGAACATTACAAACAATTTAACAGAGGTTACACCAGGCACAATGGGGAGCAGTATTCAATTCTGAGAGCCTAATCCTTGCTTTGGCCCCTTTACATTGTGTAAAAGGGCAGCAGTGGCGTAGAGAAGACTCTCAAAACTCCAGCTTTACCAGAGGATGCCACTGAGACAGGCACTGTGGAAGGCTGCTATAAACCCCCCCCAAAAGCCTTGATGAATGAGCATGGTGGGAGCAAGCTTGGCTAAGGGTCTCTGCCACACAAAGCACTGAGGTGATTCCAGCATTGCAACCTATGACAGCGGTTTTAAAATCATGGATCAGGATCTAATACTGGGACACAGGCCCTCAGGTTCCAGGTCCTGGTGCCTCCTGCTGCCAACACTGAAAGACCAGAAAGCATTGCTGAAAGATGTAATTGTTGGGTCGTGGGCATAAATGATTGATTTTAAACTGGGTTGTGAGAAAAAATGGTCGAAAACTACTAGTCGAGGGGACAGATGAAGGTGACTGTTGTAACACAGATAGGCCTCAAGGGTAACGCAAGTTACACCTGGGCAGGGCCAGAATAAGGGGCCCCCTACTGCCCTGGTGCCCCAGCCTCCACCACCATGGGCTCATCCTAGATGGGGCCTCAGACTGGTGGCCTGTGCATGGGCTGGCACTAGGGAGGGGGAGGGCGGGGGCTTGAGGCCAGAGGTCATTTTCCATAATATTCAAGCTCTGGCCCCAGTTTGGCTGGTCTGCCTCTGGGGGCAGGGCTGTCTGGTGTGCAGTGCAGTCCTCCAAGGCTCTGGGTCTTGCCAAGGCACCATGGGCCAGCCAGACCCATCCAAAGGGCACAGTGAACATGTGCCAGCTTACCCCACCTCCAGCAGCAGACCAGCTGGCCCAGGGCTGGGGTAGGAGCATCACAAAGCTCGGCCTTTGGCCTCAGGACCTCATCTGGCTCTGTGCTGGCTGGGTGGGGTAGAAGGGGCCAAATCCTGAAGCGACTTTAGGGGCTGCACTTCCTGGTCCTCCTTTAGGCTGGGGCCCAGGGCTGCAACCCCTAGAGTCCCTGCATTGATCTGGCCCTGCATCAAAGAGCACTATGGTCCCTGAAGCAGCTCAGGATTAGGATGGCATACAAGATGCTTTATAAATCTCCTTTAATCTCTACTCTCTTTGGGCTGCGAATTCTCTGCTGAATTAGAGACCTGGGCTAAGATTCTGAGCTGCTCCTCTAGTATGGGAAAGATAAATCATAAACACAATGCTTTTCATTATTGACTGTGCATCAGTTATACTGTCTCTATCAATTAAAGCATGTACCTTTTTCCCAGAGCCAGGATTCTTGGTCTCATATGTTGCTGATGTCTAACAATCATGTAACTCACTAGGAGGCAGTATCATCTAGTGGTTAGAGCAGACAGACAAACTCAGGAGATCGGCATTCTAGGCCCAGGCTCCGTCACTTGTCTGCTGTACAATCTTGGGTAAGTCACTTTCCCTCTCTTTTCCTTCCCTATATGAATCATGATGCTGAGTTTCCTTTGTAAAGCACTTTAAGACGTGATGCAAAGTGCTATATAACCCAGAGATTGGATCAGTGAGCTACTATCGATGTGCAGGAAGACGAAGGTAACTCCTCTCACGTTGTTATACCAGAAGCTGGGCCATTGCCCCCCATGGTTGTTAGCATATCTGTATAGTGTTTTAGTATACTTCCTCCCTCTCCATGGCTGTTCTTTTGATTTCCACATGGCAAGAGATTTACAAGGTTGCTCCTGTTATTTCTGAATCTGGGAAATGACTCAATGAAATGAGCAGCACGAATAGTGTCAGCCTGGATCTGACTGCCCTTTTTCACAATGGGGAGTGCTTTCTTGAATAATCCCACTGCTCTCCAGTGTGAGTAAGGCTGTGAATGTTAGTTTTGTGTTTCCCCATGATATCATTTTACCATCCATTAACATTCATTACACAGACTGCCTCATTGCTGAACTGCACTACTGCTCACTTGGGCCACTTACATCAGATAAGTACTGAAGGACATCAGACACAATTTTCAGAAGTGTTTTAGGAGCCAAAGTTTCTTTTGAAAGTGGGATGTAGGTTCTCAAGTCACTTATACACTTCTAAAACTCTTAACCATCCACAGCTTTACGCACATGATTAGTTCCAAAAACTCAAGCATCTTCCTGAAAGGGCCTTAACCTCTAAGAAACCACTATGTGCAAATTAATCTATGCACCTAGTTACACACTTAGTTTTTCAGGGTTTTTTAAAATATATTAATATATTATGATTTGAGTTTTCTAGCACAATCCATTACTTCATGCATGATGTTTTAGAGGGATTTTTGTTATTCATAAGCATGATATTAGCATATTACTGAGGTGCCATCAAGAGATACTTGTATGTTTTTTCTCTTATCACATCTGGCATAATTTTGTTTTTTACTTGTCTGATTCATTTATTTTTCAGCAATGGTTTGCTCATTAGTGACTACTTTTAAGTGTTTTGTGTAATTGCTTTGTGGGGTTTCTTTGAGGAATGAAATAGATACCTGTCTTAAATTTTTATTGATTTCTACACCCCTGGATGTGCCAAACAGAACATAGATTACAGTCTAGCAAAGGAATTGTGTGCTGTTCACTTTCAGTTATAGCAAAATCACTTTAATTTTTTAATTAAATTTAAAAATCTTTTATGGCACTACCCCTTCTGACGGATGATCAGAAGCCCAATGACATTTAGGTTTGCTTCCTGGAATGCTATGTTTATTTCAATGCAGCGTATTTTCATTAACATTAAAAAAAAATCCATGTTGCAAAGTCAAATATACAGAAGTTAGGAAATGCCAGAATTAAGGCTGTTTGGCCTTTTTCTGAATATTCATTTATGGTAGAGTCTTTAATTAGATACTCAGAGACCATTTTTTCTATAAGACACCTGCCTCATTCAGTGATCAAAATCAACCTGATCTAGGGATTAATGAGGTTTCTGTGGTACACAAAGTTGTCTGTTTGGCCACTGCCTTCTTTGTTGCAGAACCTCTCATTCCAGACCCAGTTTCCCCCACATTGCAGTATATCCTTGCCTAACCAGTTTCAGTTCCTCCTGCCCTCTAGCACTGCGTCCACTCTCTCGCTTTCTTTCTTCCTGCCCTCCACTTGGCCCCTCTGACCTATATTTCCCATTGCTCTTCATGGCCTCTTCATCACATCTCAGGTGGACTCCCCTCCCCTAGAGTCTTGTCATAGTCTTTTGCCCAACCAGTCCCAGTTCTTTCCCTCTCTCTCTCAAGCCTGGCTTCTTATTAGATGTGCCTTCTGTTATCCAAATCTAGTTTGCACCACTCCCTGGTTTCCAGTTTCAAGGGCCAACCAGTCCCAGTGTCCCCCCCATCTCTCAATCACAATTTCCTACTTTCCCTTATCTTTGGAACCTCTTGTCTGTGGCCATGTCTTCACTGCAATTTTTTTTTTTCTCCCTCACACCCCTCATTCAGATAGCTATTTGGTTTCAAGAGCTCAAATTAGAGGACCATAATAAAACCTTCTGGTCATGGAATTTATGAAGGAGGTTTTTCCCTCTAGATGTAGCTAATCAAAATCAACCCCACACCTCTGACAGCTTGAGATGAGTTCTTCCAAGTAAATGATTACTGAACTACTGTATTCTATCCAACCTTTGGAATCTGCATGCTTCCAAGCTTACTGGATCTGAGCAACATTCAGGCACTTTCTGAAAGTCTAGCTTCTCAGGAACATTTCAGGTATGCATTTTCCCTGTCTGACTCCCTCCTTGAAAAGTCCAGTTGCTGTAGGTCCTAGGACCGGTACTGAACGCCCCAACTCTTCCCCATAGAGTATGTACACTAACTAAAACTCCATTCTCCAATTGTGGGGACTCTGATTTACATAAACTCTTCTGGAACCCCAGACCTGAAGAATGTGGAACTCAAAAGCTTGTCTCTTTCAAAAGCAGAAGTTGGGCTAATAGAAGACATGGCCTTACTCATCTTTTGTCTCTCATATCTTTGGATTAACACAGCTACAACAACATGCTTCCTCAGTGTCATGCTCAAGGCACAGCCCTATAATAAGAGTGATGATGCAACACAACATGGTGGTAACCTACAGTAAAAGACCCAATCAAGGTTAATCAAAATGGAGGCTGAAATGCAATTTTCTACCCTCGCAAAGTCAGAATGAGGACATATACATATCCCCAAAACTATGACAACCACCCACCTCAACTAGTTAACAGTGAGTCAGAAATGACCTTGCTTTGTCTCCATTAAAATTTAAGACCAAGATAGCTCTCTCACTATTACCTGGACTAGCCACTGCTGAGCTACAAGGGGAAAAGGGACTTGCTGAGACTGGAATTGATATACTGGCTTCTAGTACCTTATGGAAGTCATCCAGAGGGACCCTGTCACAACCTACAGAAGGTGACAAATATTTGGGCAGTTTAAAAATGGGATAGGATGGAAGAGTCTGAGGACCAGTTATTTAATGGTTAAAAAAGGGTACACTGAGTGCAAACTTCCTATTTTGATTTCCAGCTCAGCTGCTGACTCATGTGACCCTGAGAACACCACTCAGTCTGTTTGCCTCAATTTAGACACCTGCATGAAGATAATATTACTAACACTGAACTACCCCATGATCAAACTCACTTATTTAGCATGCACAGCATTTTAAAATCCTCCAGTGAAGTGCTATACAAACGAAGATATTACTCGCACCATTGTCTGATAGTCACCTTTATGTGCATTTCTAGATCGTTTGTTTTTCAGGTGCATGCTTGTACTGCAAAGTGAGTACCAAAAACCCAATACCCGGTGGAAAAGTTTTGCAGAATCAAACCCCAAATAAGCAGTGAACATTCTCTTTTGCAAGCCAGTTCCAACAAGCATACATAACAGGACTTGCTATCAAACTCGAAGTCCAACTTTTCATTAGAAGTTGTAGTAGGGGATTGTGAAACTTGGTTAAAATGGAATTTGAGTAAACAAAGCATTTGATGTTTTTTGCTCTGTTCTTTTAATCAAAGATTCAAAAAAAGAACATATTAGAATTAGTTCAAATTCAGGTAACCTAGAAACTGTTCAGGTTTTGACCCTCTTCTGTCAGAAAGTAACACTCAAGGCCAAATAGGACCTTCATTAGAGTTACATCACCGATATTTTGGCCAAGGTGTATTCTAGCTCTGCTAGAAGCCTAGCAGCTTTGTTATGCTATTGTACAGGAAAGGAAAAAATAATTTGTTTTTCCAGGATTCTTGAACTAGCTTTATAACAAATAGAGTTGGTGAATGTAAATTAATGGTTATTACAGCATCTGCTCTTCCTTTCACTTGTTTTATGGTGGAAAGCTTACTTGATATTTTTATTTTAATAACACAATAGTCACACACCTGCTGGAGCCCATGTTATATTGCCACTCGAGGGAAAGATGGTTAATTGCATTTTCTGCCTATTAGAAGTTGGGTTTGCTAGATTTAGTATCCTATTCAGTGAAGTTCTTTAAGCATCTTATCAAAGCTTTGTAATACTCTGTTAAACCTACTCATCCTTGGCTAGCTATATTTTCCTAAAAGGTGAAAATCAAGATAAAGATAGAAATCTTGGTGCCTGATTCTGATCTCAGTTACAGTGTACAAGTCTAGAAAAAGAAAATCCCTGTTTTTTTTGTTTTGTTTTTTTAAATTATAGCTACATTACTACTACTAACACAGTGATGGCCTGAAAACTATATGTGGCCCAGGGTGTAATAGATTGTATGTGCAGGGTGAACAAAGGGCACATTGTGATTACTGGCAAAATTTGCAAATGGGTGGAAGGGAAATCAGTTTTCATTTAGCTAGCATATAAATAAAAACATTTAGTGTATTTTAATATATCTAAACTTATCTGCAGTTTAACGTATGTAGGTGAAACAAAATTTTGAGAGGTCTTTTACCTATGACTGGAGGAATGGAAAACAAATGTTGAATGGCTTACCCCTGAAATTGTCTGGAATGGCCCATGAATTTTACAAGTCCACTGCCACTAAGAAGAAGAAGGTAGCATGACCACAGGGATGCTATTTTGGCTGATCTGGGCAGCATTCATTCTTTTTCCTCCCTGATCGTGTGCTCCTCAGTCATTGCTCTAAAAAATAAGGAGCAGGTGTTAGTGACATGAAAATCCTGGAGGGAGTAAGGCAAATTAGAAGCAGCCTCAAACAGGCACCCACACTAAGAACAGCTGCTTGATTATGCTCATTAAAATAGAAAAAGAGAAAGAAAGAAAAAGAACTGAGGTAGAAAATAATAAAAGAACAGGAATGAAATAAAATCAAAATCTGGAAATTACAAAGTCAAGCCAAAGCCAACTTTTGTCATTCAATATTATGATTATCAGTGGAATCATTAACAAAAAACACAGCACTAACTATAAAATCTTTACATGGTTTTGTCAGCTCCTGGAGACTCCCCACTTTTCCAAAGGCACATACTGCTGCACAGACTGGTATGGGTCCCTGTGACAGGATGCACTGTAACACCAGGTATAAATTAGGAACCTCATTTAACTGCCTACATCTATATGAGTAGGAGGATGTTCATGTTGTGTATGTAGGAGACTGGTTTTGAAATCAACCTCAGTTGCCTGAAATTGACTCCCTTATGGTTTCAGGCAAACATTTCCCTGTACTGGAATTAATTACATTAATTAATCTCTTTTAGTGTAACAGACCTACCCAATATCACAGTCACATTGGGCCAAATAGAGTCTAAGGCTAGAGGGAATTAAAAGTGGTACACTTTAAATTAACATTTGGCCTTTGAAACGCTGATGTTGCATCCTGTGCTCAAAGAGTGTGGTCCTTGTTTCCCATTTTGTGCCTGATTCTCTCCTCATCTTTCCTAAGTCTCCCTCTTGTATTCCTTTGCCTGCCTCCTCTGTCTTCCAGGTAGGAGTGTCTAGCCAACTTGGTCAGTTGCACATGACAAATGTGAACTGCAAGGTATTCTTACCAAGGAGGGGAATCGTGAAAGATATTTAAGAAAAATAAGAAAACAAAGCACAGAAAGGATTTTAAAGGGGGTGAAAATGGTGTTGTCTGTGACCACTGGGCAGCATAGCTTACAGTTGTGACCAGAGTGGACATGTTCACATGGAATGGAATTGTGGAATGCGTAGGGCAGCTGCTGGAGGACTTTTGCCTTCAACACGTCAGACAGTGTTTCCATTTGCACTGTGTCAACCTCAGTAGGTTTACCATGACTCCACCCAAGTATGAGAACTGCTTTTACTGTGTTGATATGACAGACTGTTTACATAGGCTGGAGGCAAATTTAAGTGGGCGCACATGCACAAAGAGGTTGAGGCAAGCTGACGTACAGTGCAGCTAACTTCGTAGTAGAGGTCAGACCTAAGTAGAAGATCATTTGAGTCTAAAAGACGCTAAGTTGCTACAGCTTATATGCTAAGGAGTAAGAACCAATGAATATAGCACATAAGGACCTCTAGGGACCAGAATGATATCATACTATGTGTATGGAAAGGCTACCGGGATATGTGATACCTACTTCAATGGAAGGCATCATGTGGATTAAACAAACAAGTAGTCCTGTGGCACTTTTGAAGACAACACATTTATTTATTGCATGAGCTTTAAGGCCTAAGCCCAGTTCATGTGGGTGCCACTGTAACATGAAAAAGAATAAGTGACTACTAGTTATTGTCTTAACCATTAATTATAATCTCTCCATATTGAAGAAACCTCTCAACAATGGAAGTCATGTTAACAATCTGCATGAACTATTACAGCAGTAGTTGGCCTTTAAAAAAAGCTAGTGACTTTTCAAATATATATATGGAATTAAATACTTACTACATGGAATGTGAACAGGAAAAAAAAATCCACCTTTGTTCATTTTTAAGGTGGTATACTGGCTTTAAAATGATCTGTGCCAGGACCAAAGAAAGACAACAGAAATGTCCAGAGACAGGACACTTAGGATAATGTAATGAAACAGTAACAAACCACTAATAATAGATTTTGTAGGCCTGCTCTTCATCAGTCTGGACTAGATGATGCATTTAACTAGGTCAATAATGCTGAACATTTAGCAATGTTACTAGAGTTGAATAAGGAGTCTCCCATACGATGTTACCAGCATGTTCCTGAGCTATTTGCCCAAGGGAAAAACAGCAAAGACAGAGAGGTTAAAATGGTCTTTTCCCTTTTAACTGTTTAAGATGAATGAAAGTGTCTGCTTTGATGTTTTAGCTTGAAGAAAGTTGCTCTAATGGGGCATTATTATTAAAATGGCAGTTGGGAATAGGATGAATTATATTATGGGAAGGAGTAAAGTATAAAAGATTTATCATCAGGCTCCTTGTCTCTCTAAGTGACCATAGGCTACTGCTTCCCTATGGCACAGCTGAATTCAGACATGTGTAAAATGGCATAAAACTATTCTTATCTACTTCACTGGGGTGTTGTGTGGCTTAATTACTGAACTGAAAAGTTATTAGAGATCATGAGGTATATAATGCTAGAGAAGTGCTCCACATGGTATTAATATTAATTGAAAGCTTTGGCTGTGACTCTCTAGAGAACATTTCGATTCAGCTACCTCTGCTAATGTAAATGAGGTGTATTATAATGTAAGGTGATTGGAAAATGACTCCAGTCCCTCGTGAAAAATGATGTTTCAGCAAAAAACAGACAACTGAAAACTTGTGTCTGAAAGCCAAACTTTCTAATAATAAATGATGCTATGACACCTCATGGGAGTTTACTTCGGTTGCATCAGCCCCTTATTTCTACCTACAAATGAGGCCTCTCTGCTGGACTACCTCTTCCATGGTGCATCACAGCAGCTCAGAAAGAATGACTGTTGTAGCTCATTGGGGGAAATGTAGAGGAGAAAGGGTGCCTGAAGCAACTGAACTACATTTCCCATGAAGCAGCACTATGGCATACCCAAGCAGTTTTTTCTTCAGTTTTTGGGTGTTCAATATTTTAGTGAAAATTTGAAGTGTCCTAGATACTTTTCATGAAAAATTTTGCATAGCCAGTTATGTTGAAAACCAGTTTTGATGGAAAATTTTGTATTGGCCCTCTGTCTTTTGGCAAAGTGATAAGAAAGAAGGGATTTATTTTTGTTTTAGACAGCAGCTCCAGAAATCTGATGCTGAACTCTATATGGGAGGCCTACTTTTCAAAGTGTTGACTATGCTTTTCAGTCAACCACCTTCATAAACCATGACTCAGCCCCCTTTTTTGGGGAATAGGGGTGTTACCCCAGAATTTAAAATCTTGACTGACCAGCAGTCTTTTCCTGATATTTAACAACCCTGGGATAAAGACGGTGGAATCAGTGCTGCCTAAATGGGTAAAAACCCCTAGTGGAAAATACAGCTACAGCCTGCCGATCAAGAGCAGATCTCGAGCAATAAAGAGGCTTGGAGCAATGAACTCCTTCAAAACAGGTATTGGAATTTATTTAAATCTTACCAGAATTATAATGAGGTTCACCAGCTGAAAATGATGGATCTTAATAGTTACATTCTAGATCATAGTAAACACCATAGCATGATAGTTAAAAATGGAATGCTAACAGTCACAATAGATCGCTGCTTTACTGGGTTCTAATGCTTAAAGTTACATACATGTAATTACACACACTAAACAAATACTTTAAAAATATCACAACTTCTTATCAATTACCTAAACACTTAACAAATTATAACATTCCACAAGTGAGGGCCAGTCACTGGTGGAATGGGGAGAGCTCACTCACAACACCCCTGCTCGAGTACAACAGGCTGGTTCAGTCAGGGTTGGGCTTCAGGAGGCCTGCTTCTCTGGTTAGGCTGTCTCTGCTGTTCCTCCGGCTGGCACACTATGTCTTCAAGTGGCTGATTCTGCTGGTATCCTGCTTTCTGAAATAACTTAGATATTACTAGCTAGCTAGGGTTCAAACCCCAGGGGGTTAGACTAGATGATCTCATGAGGTCCCTTCCAGCTCTATGAGTCTATTCTATTTGAAAAGAATTTAGCAGCACGACTGCAGTGTTAGAACTTTAGGAGTCTGAGCCTTAAGGTGGGACTCAGTTAGCCACATGGCTCAGACCCTTCAGCAGACCACAGATGAACTGAGACCTTCACGCAGCCTGTACCAGAGACGGTGAGACGCAAAGTCCCCCAACTGGGAAGGAGTCCCACTTGTACCCCTGGAAGCTCCTACCAGAGACGGTGACACACGGAAGTCCCCCAACAGAGACTTTACTCTGTTGTACCCTCTGGACTGGAATGTCTCACCCAGGACTTTTGAGCTCAGCTCAAGGCCACCAGGACAAGCCTGATGCTAGGGTGCCCTTTTGAGTGGGAGAAAATCTCCTAGTGCAATAAGACCACAGCCAGAAGGCCCTTGGTACCCATTAGGAGTAGGAGAGATCTCCGACTTTCTGCTGGAACTGCTGTTTCTTTTATCCTCTGCAACAGGCTTGACTCTACCCACCTTCTGAACTGGGTAGCCAATTACAGTCAAGGCGATCCAGCGGATCTCCACCCTTCATAATGGATCCCCAGTGGTTCCCAATGGATCTCCAATGGATCTCCAGTTATTTTTAGGACATGACTCATATACCTATTTATAGACTATGACTCATCCAAATGGGAGGTGGAGTGATTTGAGTAGTTCTCTTTTTAGAAGGATGACTCATAGCTTTTCTCTGATGGGAGGGGGAACAAGTTCATCTAAAAGTCAGTGCCTGACCTTATTTCTATTCCTGACCTTATTTCTGTTTTTAGTTATAGATATATCTCTATGCCTGCATCTTGTGACCATTGCTGACTATCACTAACTCTTATACTGAATTACCTTTTGCTTATTTCATGTATGTATTAGACCTTATTTTGAATTAGCTCATAAGACAAAAATCCTGTGTTACAGGGTGTGGGGGAGAAATACTCATTTGCTAAAGGAATAAGAAGTCACTTATGAATCATGCAGGACAAATTTCATCAACCCAGTCATGGAAGCATTCAAGGCCTTAACTCTAATCGCTTATTCCTAGAGATACAATACCAGTTTGAAACTTAATTGAAGCTAAATTTTGTCATTGTGGGTGTCTAATGCCAAAACAGTGTTCCAGCTGTTATCTATACGCAAGCACCTCAAATTAAGAATGGAAATATTTTGAATAAATAGCTCAAAGATCTTTCATTAATACCTCTTAGGCAGTGAAATTAATAGATGGCTGCTAAGGGATGCATAGTTAGTACAGGCATATAGCCATTCAATCTTACAATATTACAAAAGGATTGCATGTGTGACTCAAGAAAGCATTTTGAACCATAATATTTATTAATCCAAAAGTGTTTTGAATATCCAGAATTAGGAGATAACTGTTGTTAAGGCAATTTTAGGATAGGATGTTTTAGATGCAGTTGAGCCTAGGAAAAAAAGTTGGAAGGTGCAAGAGGCACTCTTTCATAAGCTCTTTCCCCCTCAACTAAGATGCATTCATTTTAAAAAGAGTTTAGTGGTCTTTGTCTCCAGTATCTAATTGTTGTCATGTGTCATTCACCAAAGAACACTGGAAAATAAAGTTTTGTTGAAATCAAAATGTTTCTTTGGAATGTGTAGATTTCAATTGGAAAATATCAAAATGGAGTCTTTGGATTTTATTATTTCAATTCCAGTTGTTTAGATTTTTATATTAAAGTATTTAAATTAATATATCTATTTGGTTTCATAGACTATAGATTTATAATGCTTCAACAAATGGAATCATCAAATTTTCAAGTTATTTTTAGACATTCTATGGGGAATTTCAAGATTCTGACTTTTGATTCAGATTCAGAATGATCCCTCCTCCCTCTACCCCTGGAATGTCAGAATTCCCCACAAAATTCTAGTTTCTGATCAGCTCTAGTTAAAAACTAAGCTCCTTCCCCAGACAAAAGAGATATATTCCATTTTGTCCTCTCTGTAGACTGTGGGCCAGCGTCTTCTGTTATACTGGTGTAAATCTGGAGTAACTAGGGGATTCTTTGGAGCCCTCCTTCTAATGTAACTGAGACTGTTTGCATTTAAACTGCGACAAGGGCAAAGTTGTAGCTGGGTGGCTGCAGTGCTTCAGTGCATACACTCACTGTGGTGACACTAGGAGTTATCCCATCACTGCAGTTAACCTACCTTCCCAAGAGGCGGTACGTAGGCACTACCTATATCAGCAGTTAGGTTAGCCTCACTGTATTGCTGAAGGGTGTGGACTTTTCATACACCAGAGCAACACAGCTGCATTGACCTACCATTTTAGTATATACCCGGCCTTATATGCGGTTGAGCTTAGGAGGTAATGTGTTGGTTTTTGTAAGGGCCAAGCAAAAGGTCAGGTTATTGGAAACCATCCTTCCATCCAGGTCTTATGCATGCAGTTTCCTCCTCCTGAACTCAATGCCTGCTGGAAAGCCCCAAAGTCTCTCCCATCAGTGCCCTTTGTACTTTGTCAGCATCTTTTTTTGTAATAATAAATAATGCATTAAAATGTGTTCCACTCCCTTGCTAAATACAGATGAGAAGACTAAGTCAGGTAATATTAAGCAAACATTGAACAACAATCACTGCAGCTGTGCACACTGCTAAAATTGCTTTATGGAGAGAGCTGCCACAGGAGTTCTATTTCTCAATTACTTTTTAGCCTTTTGGGGGGTTTGTTTCTCCCTTTTTTATCTCTAGAGCAAAGAGATTGAGGAATTCATTCAAGTGGAACTTTTCAGGCACTTGCTAAAAGTGAGGGGTAAGAGGCAGACTGGATAAAAGCAGCGTTGATAGACTGCAAGCAGACCAGTTCTTGAAGTGCACACAGATGAAAAGAGGTGTTATTTGACAAACCAATATGGGATCTGACCCATGACTCTTGCTTTGTCAATCTCAGTTTACCCACACAGCAAGTGGGATCTGAATTGAATTTCCTGATTCTTAAGGTGCACATGCTATTAGATTTAAAATATAGGGGAATGCAGCTATTCAATTTAAACCAGTTTCTGAAGTTTAGATCTGCAGGCAGAATGTTCAGTGAGAGACAGAGCTATCTCTGCATCCTGTTTGGTATAAACAGTCCATTAAATGGTTTCTTCCTTAAGCACACTTTGACTCAAATACTCAAAAGTTCTGTTGTCCATTGCACTGATTCAAATCCAGACCCCACTAGTGTCACACTATATTTATAGTGGTGAGAGCAGAATTCCAGCAGGAAGTATGGGATGTTATGGAGTTAAACTACATTATAATTGTAGTAGTAGCTACTACAAATTACCAGCATTGGGCATTTGTTTACTTCATGTGTGTACAGTACCTAGTACAATGGTCTCAGTCCCTGAGTGGGGTCCTGTGATGCTACTGCAATACAAATTGCTTGAGGAGTATGAATAAATGATACATAAAGATTGCTGCTTTCAAATAGTGGGGTAATCGCTATCCTTATTAAAAAGACTACAGTACTTTGCCACAATGACCTAATGAAAACTTTAAAGTGGTATTGCTGCAGCAATTTGGGATATTTCTGTAGAACACAGCAATATTTTAAATAAAGGTTTATTTTCTTTCTAGGTAGCCAAAAGGCAGCAATCTCCATTTTTGGTGAAAGTCAATGTGTTTGGAAGGAGAATGAACAAATTCAGAGCACCCCAGAAAGCAGCTAGAAATAGACTCCACCAACTAATCAGTCTTAAAACTACAGAATTAGAGTGAATGCTCTGAAAGCTTGGTTGCAAGGTGCACCTCTTTCATCTTCCCTGCCTGGTGTAATAAAGCAGTTTTCTTTTGGTTTACTGAAACAAATTTTCAAAACAAATTGGTGGAAACAGGCCCTGAAAAAGATGGGTTGGAAATAGAAGGTTTCTAACCATCAGAGGAGTGAGGTTCTGCAACAGTCTCACAGTAGCAGAGGTAAACAACCTGAACTAGTTTAAAAACTGAGCTTGATAAATTTCTGAAAGAGATTACATGACAAGGTTGCTTACCGTAACTGGGAAGTAGATTCAGTGACTCAAGAGGTCCCTGTGTGTTTTTATATTTGTGATACAATAACTATTTTATTATGTTAACTTAATAGGGTTTTGGAATTCAGAAAGGACTACAGTGAGAAGCTGAAAGGACTGCTTACTAGCCAAGAGGAATAATCAGTTAAGACTGCCCCCCCACCCTCTCTCTCTCTTTTTTTTTTTTTTTTTGCATTCAGAGTTGTATGGAGAGTGTAGGGTATGGAGCTGAGGAATAATTTTTAGGTAGCTGAATGGTACTGAAGACATTGAAGAAATTGGGAAGTAAAACCACAAGAGCTGTATTGTATCCTGATTTGTTTCCAGCAGTTCAAAGGTGGATTCTATTTATTAAATCCAGAAACAGAAGTTGGGAGTAGAACTAGATGATAAATTTTGGTGAATAGCTTATTCCTCAAAAATAGAATGTTTATGGTTCAATTGAAACTGCATGTCAAGTTCCTTGACCAATTCTGACCAAAAGAAATTATAATCAAAGTGGTTGGGTAATATGAAATTTTTCCAGCTTTAAGCCAGCTTTAAGTCCACAATCCACATTCTATTTAATCATTTATTCAAAATTCATCAGTTTTAAACTGGAGAGATTGAGAGCAACTCAGACCAGAGAAGCTCAGTATCTAGTGACTAGCATACTTTCCCACACTCAGAAACGCAAGTTCAATTCTTTTTTCTAAAGCAGAGAGGGTGTGATGCTTCCCATGGTATCCAGGGAGGTTTTGAGGCATCTGACTACCGCCTGTTTTAGATAGAAAAAACCTTGCCTGTGTCTGCAATGAATTAGCTCTATGATTTCAACTACCACAGGCAATGCAAGTTCTCCCCATTGGCCTACATAGATGTGGCTATCCTTCTGCAGCCCCCAACCACAGATTTACTTTCAGCCCTTGTTCCACAGGACACTCAGTGTTCACAGATTCGCTCCTCTCAAAGAAGCAGCATGCCTCAGCTTATCAGTTCCAGGTCAAACCACTGCTCTGTTTAACACATAGCACTTAGATACATTCTAGATAATGACATAGTGAGGATACTTGTAAAATTTGCCAACAATAATAAGGGGGCACAGTTGCACATTCTTTGGAAGACAGGATTAAAATTCAAAATGATTTGGGGAAAAAATCAGTCTGAATTAATATGATGAAGTTCAATAAGGACAAATGCAAAGTACTCCATTTAGGAAGAAACGATCAGTTGCACATGTAAAAGTAAGAAATAATTCCCTAAGAAAGAGTACTCCAGAAAGGGATCCGGGAGTCACAGCAGATCATTAGCTAAATATGAGGCTACAGTATAAACACTATTGCAAAAAAGCAAACATTCTTGGATGCATTAGCAGCGATGTTGTAAAGACAGACACAAAAATACTTCTGCTCTACTCCACATTGATTAGAGCTCAACTGGAGTATTGTGTCTATCAGCGGTTTTCAACCAGTGTGCAGCAGCACACTGATGTGCCATGAGAACTGTTTGAATGTGTTGTAAAATTTTGTACAAAGGTAAAGAAAAGTCAATGTAGAACAAACATTGTTTCATCTTAAATCATATTCTATCCAACCAAAATTACAACTTACAAAATTCATGAAAATTAATCATCCAGTTAAAAGCAAGACATCAGTCTTTTGATTCTAAACTGCAGATGGCCAAAGAGCAAAATTGAGATGACGTGTATTTTTTTCTGGTGAATTTAAAACATCAATGCATTTGAGCCTCCTGTAGCTTGTTGTATGTACTATGCTGCAAACCAATCTAGTAACACTGTAACCATAGTAAATATAAGTAACCGTGACATTTGTAAGCAATATATTCAGCCGAAAAAATGGGTGTGCCATGGAATTGCTGTCTCATTGAGGTATGCCACGTAGGCTGGGAACCACTGTTCTAGATCTGGATGCTACATTTCAGGAAAGATGTGGATAAATTGGAGAATGTCAAGAAAAAAGCAGCAAGAGTGATTAAAGTTCTAGAAAACATGATCTATGAAGATGGACTGAAAAAATGGGTTTGTTTAGTGTGAAGAAGAGAAGAGTGAGAAGGGATCATGATAACAGTTTTCAAGTACATAAATGATAATTACAAAGAGTAAGGAGAAAAATTATTGTCCTTAACCTCTGAGGGTAGGATAAGCAGCAATGGGCTTAAATTGTAGCAAGGTGGTTTAGCTTGGATATTAGGAAAAAATTCAAAACTGTCAGGATAGTTAAACATCAGAATACATTGCCTATGTATAGCTGAAGTAAACCACAGAAGAATGGCTGAGGTTTTCTTAAATTTAACTAAAATATTTCCCTTACTAATGTTGGGAGCCAAACATTGTAAACATGCCACAGATTTTTTTTTCTGCCTCTGATTTTAGTTTCCTTCTTTTTAGAGACAAGAAAATGTTGCTTTAAGAAGGTTGTTCGTTTGTTTGTTTTTAATTGGTGGGTACAGCTGCATCTATAAAACTGTTTTGTTTGCTTGGAAAGGTATTAGAGTAATTTCTTTGACTTCTCATGAAATGTATATTTTTTATATGAGTTCAAATCCTGTGATTTTCCCTGGCTGATGACTTCCCCTGGATGATAATGATGATGGATTATGAGTACATGGAATATTGTGAAATTCCAAAGGGGCAGTCATGTTAGTCTAGTTCAGCAAAAACAAACAAGGAGTCCTGTGACATTTTTCATTTTTTATTTCACCTCTCAGTCCCTGGTTTAAGCCACTCGCAGCTTGGGTGCTACCAAATAATGTCGAGCATGTCCTTGCAGCGACTGTACTTGAAGATCCAAGAATCATTCAGAACACAATGCTGATGATGGAGGGACTGTTTCTCTAGGTGAGGAAGAACAAACAAACAAAGTCCAGTGGCACTTAAAGACTAACAAATAAATTTATTGCATGATCTTTCATGGGAGAAAATCCCCCTTCATCAAGTGCTTTGAAGAAGTGGGATTTCTGATGAAGGGGGATTTTATCCCATGAAAGCTCATGCAATAAATAAATAAAGACTCCTTGTTTGTTTGTTTCACTGAACTAGACTAATACGGCTGCCCTTTTAGATGGGGAAGGATGCTTCATCTTCTAACCATTCACACTCATGTAGCACCTGAGCACTTTATCCAAGACTCTGAAAGTATTCTGCAAATGGGGACACCTAGGGCCTGATCCTATCTCCCTGCCTCTCAACCCCCAAGCTGCAATGGGAGCTGGAGCAGCCCAGGCCACTAGAGAAAGATGAAGTGTTGCCAGAGGTCACCCAGCCAGTCAGTGAGAATCAAAAATAAACCCTAAGTCTCCTGGACTGCAGTCCACTCAGGGATTTCCTTAACAGCCCGCCCCCACAGCCCCCCTGAATTTCCCAACACTCCCCCAGTTTTCTGCTAGTAACAGTGTTATATCAATTTAGGGAGACCCCACCTACACCTCCTCCTACACCCCCTGTAATTTCAAGTCCTGGGGGAGCTGCTGATCCTTGTTCCCCTGAGCACTCTCCCTGGTGGCTCAGGCAGCTTTCTTGAGTCCCCCAGTTGGGCGCCTTCCCTGCATGCCCACCGGCCAGCATCCCCGAGGCCCCAGGCACCCTTTTCCTGGTTCCCTGTCTCCAACATACCTGGCCGCTGGAGCTGCTCCCACCCTGACCATGCTCATCACTGCTGCCAGTCTTCCAGCCAGTAGGAAGCTG
Source organism: Podocnemis expansa (assembly GCA_007922195.1). NCBI lineage: Eukaryota > Metazoa > Chordata > Testudines > Podocnemididae > Podocnemis > Podocnemis expansa. Next base: position 8,398,028 of record ML682057.1, on the reverse strand, counting down.
TGCCAGGAAGTTTAAAATCTCCCTCCCTGAGCATGCACAGGGTGGGAGATTTTAAAATCCCCAGAATAGCTCCATACCGGGCCAGAAAAATGTGTGTTTGGGGCCAGCTAGAAGCTGGGGCTGCTGGCAGTGAGGCATGCTCCAATGAGAGAGGGCTGCTGCACATGCACAGCTTACAGGGAACAGTGCTGTGGTGCCCCAAACCAGCTTTTGCTTTAGTGCCCTTGGGCGGGAAGGGGGAGCAGGAACGCAGAACCCGGCCTTCACTCTGGGCTGGCTCACCCCACCCTCAGGGCGAGGAACAGCCAGCCCAGGGGCTGGACTCCACCCGCCTGCACCTGCCAGACCAGCTGTTCAGCCCTAGGGGCAGGGAGGACCAGCCCAGAGGCAGGGCGAGAGAGCAGAATCCATCCTACGGGCTGACCTGCTCTGCCCCCAGGGACAGAGTGGCTGGCTCAAGGGAGAGGTCGGGGTGCAGGGTCCGGTTTTTGTGCCGGCCTGCTCGACCCCCATCATCCCAACCTGTCGCACCCTGAGCCAGTGCCTCATTGTCTCATGGGTAGAGCCGACCTTGAGTATTTGACCCAATGGATCTATATGAAACTCGTGCTCCTCCGTGTCTTCTGTCAGCTGGCACAAAGCTGTTGCAGTGTCTCCCACATCCCAGGTGAGTGCCCCAACCACTAAGCTAGAAGTTATAAGGAGACTACCTCCTTCTTCTCCTCCTCCAAATTGAGTTCACCTTTGCTTTTGTTAAAATGCCCAAAACCAAAACAAAAGATTTAGCTGAAAACTGAAAGACTTTTTTTTTTTGGTTCAAGGGGGAAGTCATGTTAGTCTAGTTCAGTACCGAAAACCTACTGATTGGTATAGTTACCTACATCTCTTCAGCTTTCATTCAAAACACACCACGTGGTTCATTGACTACAGCCAAGCACTAAGATACAACCACATTTGCTCTGATCCCTCAGGGTATGTCTACACTTAGAGCAGAATTCGAATTGACTGTCATCAATTCGAATTCTATTAAGTGTATGGACATGCCTGCTTTCATCAATTTGAAGTGAGGCACTCCTCACTTCAAATTGATGAAAGCTGACTTTGAATTAGTCAAACCTCATTTGACTTTGAAGTCAGGGTCAATTTGAAGTGAGTAATTCTAATTGACATAATGTGGCCGTGTCAGTTCGAATTACTCACTTCGAATTGACCACTTTTTGCTTGGCACCAAGAAGGGGAAGTGTTCACAGGCATTGTGCCCTTCCCCCACCCTTGCTGCCAGCCCCGCAGCCAAGGCCACATGGCAGGCAAGTGGCCATGGCTGAGGCACATGCCAGTCCCCAGCGCAGGTGCCTATTGGGCATCTGGGGGCATCAGGATGTCCTCTGCCTCCTCTCCATTTGGGGCAGAGAGGACATCCTGTCCTGGTTGCAGGCAGCTCACCGCAACTGGGCAATATATCAGAACATTGCCAAGACCCTCATTGCCCAGGGCCACCCCTGGACCATGGAGCAAGTCCAAATCAAGATAAAGGCCCTTTGTCAGGACTATGCCCAGGCCCGGGAGGTGAGGCGGCTCCGGGGGCCAGAGCAGGGAGGCATGTGCCCATACTTTGAGGAAATGGATCAGTTCCTCAGCGATGAACCCTCCAGGCTGCCTTCCACTACAGTGGACAGTGGCGATGTGCCCACCGCATCCACTGCTGAAGAGGGGGAAGCAGCAGTCGTTCATGTCCCTGTGGAGGTCGATGTCAGCAGCCCAGCAGCAGAGCCACCACCTGTCTGCATGGCAGCCCCCAGCCCTGAGCTGTTCCACAGCACAGAGGAGGTACCCACATCCCCAGAGGTGCTGGAGGAGGAGGGCACCACCATGAGGGAGACCGTGGAGAGGGCATGTCTCGCCAGACAATGCCAAGACCTGTAGGTAAATGGCCCCTTTCTTCCTCCATGCAGTGATGGCAGCACCTTCCTGTCACAGGCAGGGTGGGTAGATAGGGCCTGGGGACACAGGCGGGGCACAGAGGCTGCTGGCACATGGTCTCAGGACATGCTCCAAGAGCAGTGCAGGGCTGAGTGTTACTTGCCACAGTTGGTGCCATGCCTGACCCAGGCAGCACAATACAGCCAGGTGTACCTTAGGGGCCCTGTCCTTCAGGACATGGTTTGGGAGGCATGGGGGCAGCCAGGACACAGCTGCTTTCTTTTGTCAGCCCACACACAGCACTAGCTAGGCAGCTGCAGGGACTAATGGTGGTCTCTTGTCTCCCCACAACAGCTCGTCGGGGCCACCAATACCCAGCCTCAGTGAGCCCACCAGCCGCCGTCAGACACAGGAGGAGGACACCCCAGACATGGGATGACCTCCTCCTGGAACTCATCCACCTGGGACAGGGGCCTGAAGAGGGTGTGCAGGCATGGTGGGGGCAGGTGTCAGCCCACCAGAGATCTGCCCTCCACCTGCTGCAATGGGCTGTTGACCTGGAGGAGCGTTACACCATCACCCACGAGCAGGGGAGCCAGGCCCCGGATTGCATGAGCCAGGCGCTGGTGACCATTGGGGCAGCCCTCCAGAACATGGCAGCCAGGTTGAGTCGGCTGGTGGACCATTTTATTCCCCCTGCCACCCTGGAAGTCCCACACAGAGACCCTCACATCCTTTGTCACCAGCGTCCCCGCACCCAGGGTGGCTGCGGGGAAGGCCGAGGGGAACCCCCCACGGGACTGGGACTTCCCCCTTCCTGACCCTTAAAATGACCCATACCCCCAGTTCTCCCCCATGTCTGCCCTTCTCCCAGTTCTCCGCCAAGTCCCCCTTTCTCCCAGTTCTGCCCTCAAACTCCTCCCTGCCTTCAAACTCCCCCCTTTCCATTTAAATAAAACATGTTAAAACAATTGTCTATGTTCATGTCTTTATTTATTTGGGGTTGGGGGGGGTTAGGGTGGTACAAAAGTGTGTGGGGGAGGCATGTGTGGGGTGGGGCTGGTGAGGGCTTCTGGTGGCAGGCCCGGGTCCTCAAGGCTCCTCCGCAAGAAACATGTCCTTGAGTGCCTTGCGGCTGATGTGTGCTCTTCACTGCGCCTGCTCTGGCTGCTGCCCGGTCCTGGCTGGTGGAAATGTACAGCGAGTTGTTCAGCCTCAGCCTCCCAGAGGGTTGGGACTCTGTTGCCCTACAGTTCAGAGAGGTTATGCAGGATGACACAGGCACTGATGACCTCTGGGAGGGTCTCCTCCACAAGGTCAAGGCGCATTAGAAGGCACTGCCATCTGGCTTTGAGTCTCTCAAATGCGCGCTCCACCACCTGGCGACTGTTGTTCAGTCTCCTGTTAAAAACCTCCTTGTCTGGATTGAGGTGGCCTGTGTATGCCTTCATAAGCATGGCAAGAGAGGATAGGTGGCATCCCCCACAACAAGGAGGGGCACCAGCACATCCCCAACAGGCATGTCATGTTGCGGAAGGAAAGTGCCCGCCTGCATTCGCCTGTACAGTGATGAGTTCTGCAGCACACGGGCATCATGTGCCCTCCTCGGCCAGCTGATATAGATGTTTGTAAAGAGGCCCTGGTGATCAACCAGGGCCTGTAGGAGCATGGACAAGTATTCCTTGCGGTTCTGGTACTTCACACTTCAGTGCAGTGGGGCTTGGATGGGGATATGAGTGGCATCGAGGATGCCCATGCAGTTGGAGAATCTGAGGGCATGGAGTCCATGCAGAGTCTCCTACAGGTTCCCAGGAGTAGGATGTTATTAACTGCCCTACTGACCTGCAGGAGAATAGCCCCCATGATGGCCTTCCCAACCCCAAACTGGTGTGCCACTGATCGGTAGGTGTCTGGGGTGGCTATCTTCCACAGGGCGATGGCCACTCTCTTGTCCACGGGCTTGGCATGTCTAAGACAGGTCTCCATTCTCTGCAGCTGTGGGGCTAGCTCAGGGACCAGCCCCAGGAACGTGTGCCTCTTCATACGGAAGTTCTGCTTCCATTGCTCATCGTCCCAAGTGGTCAAGACAACACGGTGCCACCAGTCAGTGCTGGTTTCCTGTACCCAGATGCCATGGGGCATGGAGGGCAGCAGGGTGGCTGCAGCAGCAGGCAGGGCCAGAGTGGTGGTGGTGCTGGTGCCTGCCTCCGCGCTGCCAGGCTCGAGTAAGACTGTGCTCGAGGAAAACCAGAGCACTGGTCAAGACTGTGTAGGTGGCAGGTGCCTCAGCAGCAAGCTGCAGGAGCTGGGCTCGGTCCATGACCTGCTCACTCTGCCTCCTGCCAGCCACAATGGGCAGAGGACTGAGGCAACTCCCCACTTTTATGTGATTGGCTGTGGCAGTGGCCCTCTTCTGTGGCCATCTTGCCACACCTCCCAGGGTGCCCCCCTCCAATTCAAATTGGCAAATCCAGTCAATGGAAATGCCAATTCGAATTGAAGTTTCTGGTGTGGCCATGTCAATTCAAATTCAGTCAATTCGAATTAATAATTATTCATTTGAATTGACTAATTTGAATTCAGTAATTTGAATTGAAAGGCCAAGAGTAGACATAGCCTCAGAGACAGAAACAGACACCTTCAGGATCTCTATCAAGCATTCTTAAAACTACACTACCCACCTGCAGAAGTGAAAAAACAGATTTACAGAGATAGGCAGGTGCCCTGAAGTCAACTACTACTGGAGAAGCCCAAGGAAGAAAACAACAGAATGCCTCTAGTGTCATCACCTACAACCCCCAAGTCAGACCTCTCCAGCACATCCTCAGAGATCTACAAGATGATTTCTCACTCTCTCAAGCCTTGGGAGACAATCCTCTCCTCACTTGCAGACAGCCCCCCCATTCTTAAACGGATGCTCACCAGCATCTACAGACCTAACAACAGAACTATTAAAGCAGGCACATGTCCCTGCAACAAACCATGCTGCTAACTTTGCCAACATATCTGCAAAAAAGACCCTATTATAGGAATTAATAAAACCAGCTACTCCATCAAAGGCTCATTCATCAATGTGATTTATGCTATCATGTGCCAGAAATGCCTCTCTGCCTTATACATTGGACAAACCGGACAGTTTTTGTGCAAAAGAATAAATGGGCACAAATCTGACATCAGAAATCACAACATTCTAAAACCACTGGGTCAGCATTTCAATCTTCCTGATTGCTCCATTAACTATTTGCTAATTGCAATGCTCAGACAGATGAATACCAGATGAAGGCTTCAATGAGAAGCTTCTGAGACTGAATTTATTTGCAAATTTGATTGCATTGCTTCAGGACTTAATAGGGACATTGGATTTTTTCTGTCATTACAACAGGTGATGTGATCTCATCTTCCTCTGTATGCTGTTTCCCAGTGTTTGAATCTTTTCAACTGTTCTGATTTGCTGTTACAGTATGATCTATTCCCATGACTTAGACTTTCCTGCCATTATTTCCTCCCATTCTGTAAATTCCCCCATCTTCAAAGCACCTGATGAAGTGGGATTTTCTCCCATGAAAGCTCATGCAGTAAATGAATTTTTTAAGTGCCACAGGACTCCTTGTTTGTTTGTTTTGATTGATCCAAAATGAAACTTTTTGATTTTTCAGAACTGCTAGTGAGCTGAACTATTTGCCCAGCTCTTGTTGGGAGTGTATGTGTCAGGAGGATTTTTTTTTAAAGACCCAACAAACAAACAAAACAAAACAAAAAAACCCCTGCTGCTCCCATCTTCTGATTAAGAAAGCTGACATAAAAAGATGGTGTAATTAAAGGGGAAAACCAAAGAAATAAGAATCTGGATATCTGTAAATGCAAAATGGTGTATTTTTCAGTTCACTCTTAATGTTCTTTATTCTTTGTCAATGTTTGTTGTTGTTAACAAACAATACATCTGCCCTAGCAGAAATAAATGAAGAATCTATAGAGGACCTTATTTTCCCCATAAACACTTTCAACTCTGTATAGCTAGAACCCTTGTCGATCTGCACAGAGGGACACTTTCATGATTGGTGGGGAAGAACATGTAGCAGAGCAGTAGACAGAGGAGTTAAATATTCAAATTCAGATCCCTCAAGTTAAGCACCTCCATTCTTATTTAGACAATTTAAGAAGTGGCACAGTTTCCAGAGGTGCTGAAAACTGCTGTCCCCACTGAAAATGTTTATATTTCCCAAAGTTTCCCCAAATTTCCTAAAGTCACATAGTCAATCAGCAACAGAGTTGAGAAAAAAACATTTGTGAGTTTTAGAGTCCTGCATTTTAATTGCTTGCCTTATTGTGTACCTACAGAATATTAATTTAGAACCAATCAAAGTGAAAAAAAATCTAAATGATTATATACAAAATTACAGAGAGACTGATATGTTTTTACTGGTCTCTTCTCTAAGAACATACATTTACAAATCCAATTTGGGGAAGATCCTTACAAGAAAGAATTGACTATATCTATTTTAAAAATTTGCCCCTCTGCTTTAAATTAAATTAACCATGAATTGACTATAAATTAAATAGCAGAAAGAATTATTTGAATTTAAGTGGTCAACCTGTTTCTCATAATAATAAATGGCAAATTAGTTTTTAATTCTCATTTGTTTGTGTGCCATGTCCTTTCACCTGGTGTATGCATACAAACAAGTTTAACATAAACCTATAGAATCTGATTTAATGTCGGGGGGGGGGAGCAGAAGAGGCTTTAATACATATAGAGCTGATATTGGGAGCTTGGGGAACAATTTATCTGAGAGATTTAAACCCATCTGATCAGATGAAGATTCAAAGCCCCCCAAAACTCTGCTGTACTTATGGAATTACCACACTATAGGATTTATTACTTTTAGAGGAGCAGATCAATAGCACTATGTGAAAAGCTTGAGTTTAAAACAACTTGAACTAAGACAAGCGTTCAATATAGAGTTCATAGACTTCAAATTGTCCAGTTAAAAAAAAAGAAAAAAGGTCAATGCTTGACCTTCACCATAAACCCAATACTAGAGGAAGAGAACATTTATTAGAAGCAAAGAAACAAAAAAATGCAGTTTCCATGGGGGAGTGTGTGTGCACCTGATAGTCCTTTCACAGCTGAGGTTGGTACAGCAGCATAAAAGCTTATACTCCTTTGGAAACAAATTCTTATATGATGAGCTAATCTCACCTTTCCCCAAGATCCAAGGTCAGTTAGCATAAGTATGTTCCAAATCTAAGACAGCCACTTGTATTACAGGACTAGTAGTAGGTGCATATTTTGGATAAAATTACAGATTTGACTTTCTGAGATCCTTGACTAATTGATTTCACCTAAAGGCTTTGGTGAAGCTCTATTTGGATGCCACACTCTGCCTGGGCACAATCAATGGAATGATTAAAAAATGTGCCATTATATATAATTCTTCCCCCCCCATCCAGTAAATTAAACATAAAAAATACAAAACATCTAGAATATGAATATTTATATCCTGCAGATGAACCTGTGTGAGCTAAGTGGTCTGCCCATATAGATCTGATTAGCACATCAGGCTAACACGTCATACTAACTGCCCTATAGAGAAGTTTATGCCATTGACTCCAGTGGGAGCAGCATCAGCACTCACTTGTCATACCTCTCCCTAAAGTAGGAGTATTATTACTGAACATAGAATGACATGATAGAATTTACACCTCCCACAACTTCCATCTTTGTTTTTTACTGGAACAACTGCAGATGGAAGATGTGAGCTTCTGAGCGACACAAAGCTCTTCTTCAGGTCTGGAGAAGGAAATCTAGCATGTGAACTAAATTAAATTTGAGACAGATGGTTAAGCATATGGGGTAACGTATCTTGTAGGAGGCCACTTGAAATGGAGTAGGCAACAAGTGTGACGTTGTTATGCTTAAAGGGTTTGAAGAGGACCATTAATGGTCAACAGGCTAATGTGTGCTACAAAGATTGTAATGAGCCATGAAAGCAGAGGTCTTGTTGAGTCCACAGTTTTAGGTGTTAAAAGTTTAAATTCCCAGGCTTACTTTTCAAGGTGCTGCTGTGCCCATATTCTTTGAGGATGGCCATTGAAAAAGCAGATATGGAGTGATCACTTCATGAAATGTATTCTTCTGTGAATTATTGTATGGTGTTGTCTTATCCTTTTTCTGTGTGAGTTCATTTGAGAGCACAGTGATTGCCTGTTATTACCTGTATGGAAGTAGTTGTTGTGGCATTTGATGCTCTGGTCACTAGAGCTTATCATATATCATATTTTGTGATAGGCATATCTAGGACCCATGGACCCTGAAATGCGTCCTGATCATCACGTCTGTGGAGAGATATCTGCAGCTTTGCATCCATTGATGCATAAACAAAAGACATACTACAGGTAGGGAGCCAAAGAGAGGCAGATGTCATAATGGGGAAAGCACTGTGAATGCATTGCAGAAGAGCAACACTTTTTCATGGAAGCAACACTTCTTTATCATAGGTTCCTCTCTTATACTCCTGACCATGCTCTTGGCTCCCAACATCCCTCTTTTGAAGTCTACTGGGAAGACTGGCAGGATGGTGAGAGACACCCCTAAATTAAAGAGCCCATGTAGTCATTTAGGCTCAAGACCTTAAAAAGAAGAGTGTGTTAAGCTCCGAGTGAGAGACATGCAATGTAATCAAGCCTGGCAGCTAGTGTCCAGAGCTATTCTGCATGAACTGTACATCTTTGTTTCTGAATTTGAGTTAGCAGCTTCTAAAACAGTATGGAAATAAATGTTTCCGGAATCTTTTGCCAAGTTAGCATAATTTCAAGATAAACCAGACCTCTAACTAACACTATCTGGAGCAGAGGTGGTAAACTTATTCCATGTGGGGGGGGCCACACTGGCGGGCAGGAGACCTGATAAGGGCCATGTGTCCTCATGGGCTCCTCAACCTTTCTCCTTCCCCTGATGTGCAGCTCCTGGACCCCCCTTCCCTTTCCACTTCCTCTACCACGTGGTGACAGGCAATCAGTCTCAGTCACAGCTACAATCACACTTACAAGCATGCTGGGCTCCTCCTGGCTGAAGCCCCTCTCCCCCCCTTCCACCCACTGTCAGTCATTCAGCAAGCTACTCTTTGGTTGAGCTTAGTCCTGGCTGGCCTCTGATTGGCTCATTCCCAGATGGTCTGCACCACTTTTTCCTTTCTTATTTTTGATTTGTGCAATGTGTTGTCAATCAAAATTAGCATGATGGCTGACTGATTGACAGTGAACAGCTGGGGTAGGGGGTGGTGTGGTGGCTCTCTGGGAGTCTGGCCTAGATTGCTGTGACTGAGACTCTGATTGGTTGGCAGACCAAAACAGAGCTGAGCCACGATTGGCTAGAGTGCTTCCTTTGATCCCCTGTGCTGTGACTTGGATCACATGAGGGAGTCAGAAGCAGGGCTACCCCTCCTCTGCTGGCAACCTGCCTTTGCGAGTCACTGCTGCAGAGGGTTCCCAGGCACAATCCAGGCAGCAGCTTCATGGGCTGGATTTGGCCCATGGGCCATAAGTTTGACACCCCTGATCTAGAGAGAATGCATTCCAACCTGAGCTTCTGGTGATCACTCTCTTGGTGTTCTGCCTCTGATCATGTATTTCTCATAAAACTTTTACAAAGAGGAAAGAAGAGATTGTATAATCAAAGACTTTTATAATCTAAAAGGCCTATTTAATAGTCTTTCTGCCCATGCAAGGTGCTCCCTATTCCTAGGACTTTGTGCAGACCAGATTAGGTGCCTCATGGATAAGGCTCTTCCTACCGTGCTCAAAAGTTTTGTCAAATCAAGATTATCATCATTCTGCCTTCAGGTACATCTCTGCATTGACTTTTAAGACTGCACATTATGTCTTACTATTTATTTGTATTGTAGCATCACCTGTGGGTCTCATTTGATATCAGGATCCCTCTTCCCAGGTGGTATCTAAACACATTGTAAGAGATGGTCTCTACTGTAGTCTACATAGTCAAAACAGAGAGGGAAAAAAGGAAGATGTATCCTCCTTATTTTGCAGGTGAGGAACTGAGGCAGAGAGACATGAAATGACTCATACAAAGTCACACAAGAAATCTGGCATGGACCTGGGGTTTGAACACAGATCACATGAGTCCCACTCCTGTGCTTTAGGCACAAGACCATCCTTCCTCTCACTGAAGGTGTATTTGAAAATTATGAAGGATTAGAGATGATGCCACCCTGTGTATTTGGAGGAAAAATCCATTCCAACCACCCTCTCAAAACACTTTTAGACAATATCTGGGAATGAAGTTATAGCACAGTAGAAGCTTGAAAATAAGATAACTATTGAAAGTTGAAATGTGTAAAACATAATAAAATACTTTTAATTTAAGGCTAATCTGCACACTTTACAATTTAGAATTTACAGGACTCCAGCCAGTAAGATGATGGGTTTTATTAATTAGCCCTGGAAAAGAAGAAGAGAACAAATAAGACCTCACTAATATGCTATAGAGTTGCCTGTACCATACTGTCTTGTTTGTTTAGATAAGCTCTTTGGAACAGAGACTGTATATATTTGTACAACAGCTAGCACAATCAGGCCTTTAAGCTATATAAGACAAATCAAATAATACTCACAAACAGCAACAACATTTCAACTAATTCTTAAAGGATTGGTTTGTTTCTCAAAAAAATAAATGAAGGTTACTCACCTTTGTGCAGTAGCCAAAGTTCTTTGAGATGCATGTCCCCACACTGCTCCATTATAGGTGTGTGGTTGCACCAGCACCTAACATTGGAGATCTCTTCAGCAGGACAAAGGTGGGGGTATGTGTGCGCATCCCGCAGAATGCTTCCCACCCTTTGGAATGCGAGCACCCACCCCACCAATCCATCGCTTCTCTACCACAGAACATCCCTTAAGGAGATACTCCGAAGTAGAGGGGAGGAGGGTGGGAAATGGAACAGTGCGGGGACACACATCTCAAAGAACCTTGGCTACTGCACAATGGTGAGTAACCTTCATTTCTTCTTTGAGCAGTGTCCCTGCTGCTCCACTGTAGGTGACTAAGAAGCAGTACCTTAACAGGAGGAGGGAAGTTCAGAGTGTCCCGTGTTAATGTGTTAAGTACAGCGCGTCCTACAACTGCATTGAGTGTAGCAGCCTCATCAATAGCGTAATGCTTAACGAAGGTGTCTGCTGATGCCCATGCTTTACAGGTGTACAATATGGCCACATTGTGGAAGAACGCTGTAGAAGTGGAGGCAGATCTCGTAGAATGTGCTCTGACTGTCTGCGGTGGCTGAAATCCATACTGTTTGTAAGCCATGCAAATTCATGTGGCTATCCACTTAGATAGTCTTTGTATGGAAATAGGATTACCCTTGTTCCTCTTGGTAATTGATACAAACAGTTTGTTCTGTCCAGATAATAGGCCAATGCCCATCTCACATCTAGTGTGTGTAGTGCCGCTTTCACGGGATTAGCATGTGTTTTTGGACATAACACCGGTAGGTGAAGAGTCTGGTTAATATGGAAGGCTGATGACACTTTTGGTAAGAACTTAGGGTGTGGCCTCTGGGAGACCTTGTCCTTGGAGAAGAGCGTAAATGGTGGATGTGCCATTATGGCCACAATCTCACTCACACGCCTGGCAGATGTTATTGCTACTAAGAGTGCTACCTTTATTGACATCTGGAGCAGAGAGCATGTTGTTAGTGGTTCAAAGGGTGCCCAGGTAAGTGACTTGAGTACCAAGGATAGATCCCATGGTGGAACTGGAGGACTGATATCTGGATACATATTTTGAACCCCCACCATAAACCTTTTAATGGTTGGGTGAGCAAATAAAGACAAGTCTTCCACCAAATTGTGAAAGGTGAAAATCACTGCCAAATGTACCCTAACAGTGCTTGTCACCAAATTCTTTTCTTTCAGTTCTAAAAGATACTCCAGGACTACAGGGATTGGTACAGATTGAGGGTCCATCTGTCATGTATCACACCAAATAGAAAACATCTTCCATTTTTAGAAGTACGTAGCTTTCGCTGCAGATTTTCTACTGTTTAGCAGTACAAGTTTAACCATCTCTGAGCACTGTTCTTCTAGGTTGTTGAGCCATTGAGGAGGCATGCGGTGAGATGCAGTCTGTTGAGATACGAATGCTGGATTTTCCCGTTGTTCTGTATGAGAAGGTTGGGAATCAACAGGAGAGTAACTGATGTTTCTATGGACATGTGAAGAACAGAGGAGTGCCACGTCTGTCTTGGCCAAGCTGGTGTTATCCGTATAATTCTGGCCTTGTCTATTTTTAATTTTTGAAGTGTCTTGGGTATCATAGGAATTGGGGGAAATGAGGGGGTGACTCTATTGGAGTAGAAATGCATTTCCCATGGACCTGTGGCCTCGTCCTGCTCTTGAGCAGAATCTCTCGCATTTTTTGTTTGCAGGAGTTGCGAAGAGATCCACAAATGGAAGACCCCCTCATGCAAACAATCCATTGAAAACATTGTTGTTCAGCTCCCATTCACGGGGATCTGCAGAGGCCCTGCTGAGCCTGTCTACTGTCACACTGTCCTTCCCAGGTAAGTGTATTGCCGATATCCGTATGTTGTGGTGTACGCACCAGTCCCATAGTTTCATTGCCTCTGTGCACAGGGATTGTGACTATGCTCCCCCTTAATGGTTGATATAGTACATACAGGCCACATTGTCCATCTGCACCTTGAGATTTTCCCCTACTATGTACTGCAAGAAGTGACGGCATGCATTCCTGACTGCCTGCAGTTCCAGTAAATTGATATACAACTGCATTTCCTGCATTGACCATCTGCCTTGTACTGTCAAATCTCCTAACTGTGCCCCCATCCTACTAGAGAGACATTGGTGGCCATTAAAATGGAGGGGCCTTGCTCGAAGAAAGAAACACCCTCTAGGAGATTCTCTGGAAGCATCCACCATAGGAGAGCATCTTTTATGAGTTGTAGAACAGATAACATTCACTGTTTTGGATGTTTGTGTGGTTTGAAAGTCCTGAGAAACCACATCTGTAGTTGTCTCAAGTTTAGTCTGGCCCTGCGTACTGGAGAGGTTGTTGCCGCTATGCAGTCTAAAAGTTGCATGCACATGTGTGCTGTAACTGTGGGAAATGCTTGCATGGTGTACACTAGAGCATTTATGGCCTCAAAGCATTCTTTGGTGGTTAAGCCCTGCAGGAAATGGTGTGGATCCTTTCCCCGATGAATTGTATCTCCTGAGATGGGCACATTAGGGACTTCTTGTAATTTATTGCAAGCCCCAGTGATTGAAAAACATCTGTGTGTTTTACTGCTTCCCAGGCAGTGTGATGTGTATGTGACTTCAACAGAAAATCAGCTAGGTAGGGGAATATTATAATCCCCTGTCTGAGATGTGCAGTTACCACTGCCATCAACTTCGAGAAAACTCTGGGGGCTATACATAAACCAAAAACGAGGACAGTGTATTGATAAATGTTTGTCCTAGAAGAGTAAATGAAGGAACTTTCTATGTGCAGGATGGATGGTGATATGAATGTATGCGTCCTTTAGTTTGAAGGAAGCCAACCAGTCCTCATGTTCCAAAGATGGCAGTATTGTTGACAGTGTTACCATTTTGAACTTGCATATCTGTACAAACTTGTTGAGTTATTTCAGGTCTAATATAGGCCTCCAACCCCACATCTTCTTTTGTGCTAGGAAATAGTGGGAGTAGAACCCCTTCCCCTTGAACTGAGAGGGTACCTCCTCTATTGTCCCAATGTTTAGAAGGTTGTTTGCCTCCTCTTGTAACAGCTGTACGTGAGAAGGAAGGACAGGAAAGGAGGTTGGCGAGTGGGCTTGGATGTGAAAGGGATTAAATACCCACTTTTGAAAATCTCTAACATCCACTTGTTGGATGTGATAGTTCTCCAGTGATGAAGAAAAGGGAGAAGTCTGTTGTGGAAGAGACAAAATGTACTGTTGGTAACCAATGTTCCCTTTAAGCTGCACAGGTGCAGGGCCAGCAGCCAGAGTCCCGCCTGAGAGCTCCTCTGGAGCAGGGAGTTTTTAAAATTTCTGCCCAGAGAAGCTCCAACGGAGCATGCCCAGAATGTCTGAGCATGCTCCATTAGTGCTTCTTTGGCCCCAGGAGGTGTGGCTGGGCCATGCTGCTCCAGCGGCTGGGTAGGCTTGGAGGGACGGGTTGGGGAGGCTGGAGGGTTATCAGGTGAGCAGGCCCGGGGGGGGCGGCAGGATCAGGCCCATGGGGGGCAGGATCGGGCCCACGGGGAGGCGCAGCAGGATTGGCCCCACGCGGGGGTGGGGGGCGGGGAGCCGCACAGCAAGCAACATGAGTTGCTCAGCTGCCTGAGGCTCTTAGAGGGAACATTGTTGGTAACACTGTTTGATGGAATGAGGTAGTCAGGCAAACCCTTGACCAAATTCAAAAAATTGTTGTTTGGTCACCAATGGTTGAGTTGTGGAGGATTGATTAGTTTGCCTCCATCTGGACTGTGACAGTCTATTCCTTGAACAAGGGATGTCGAACCTCCTGTGTTGCTGGGAGTTCTGGTGTCTGTTGGCAGTATACTAGTATCTATTGTTTCTCCTCCTAGGGGTAGGAGCAGAGATGCCCAAGGTTCAAAGAGTTGCCCTAGAATCTTTAAGAGAATGCATAATTTCATTTGTCTTTTCCCTGAACAGCTTCTTCTTACTGAAGGTGAGGTCCTCTATGACGGATTGTAGCTGCTTGGGTAATGCTGCTGAATGGAGCTATGATGACCTCCTCATTACCACCACCATTCCAATGGTTTGCGCCGCAGTGTACGCAATGTCCAGCATTGCCTGTAGGGTGGTTCTTGATATCAACTGGTCCTCTCAAATGAAAGAATTAAATTGATCTTTTTTGTCATCTTGGATATGTTCAATAAAGTTTGTGATGTTAGTATAATTGTCATGATCATAACTGGATAAGAGCACCATGTAATTTGCCACTCTTAATTGCAGTGAGACTGATGTATATACCTTTCTGCCTAAAATGTCCATCTTTTTATCTTCTTTATCTATTGGTGTAGATCTATTATGGGTCTGTCTTACCCACTGGTTGGCTGCCTCAATAAGCAGGGAGTTCGCCTGAGAATGGGTGAAAAGGAATTCATTATTCTTTGGCTCAATGAAATACTTTTTGCTGGTTGGTGCTGCAGAAGCTGGATTTTGCCAGATATTATTGGTTGGCTCCATTATACCATTGTCCATTGGTAACGATACCTTTGATGAAGTATTAGAATGAAGAATGCTATGTAATTTGTGTTGGTAACTAGGACTACGCTCTGGTTGCACATCCATGGTTTCAGCAACTCTTTTAAAGGTTCCTGAAATTGTTTATTATTATCAATATCTGGCTGTGGGTAGTCTAAGCTGGGGATATCTGATGGCATGGAAGTAGAATTCTGTAGACTCACTCACTGGTTTTGTTGGAGCTGGGCTGGGAGAGCATTGGCTATGGACTGCTGTGGGATTTATGTCTGTAATGGCAAGACCATAGACTTTGGAGGTCCATAACTTGGCCAATTGCCCCACATCCACAATGGCATAGCACACTGCCAGGACACTTTGGACCATGGCCAGACAGGGTTTTGCTATGGATCCTCATTTTGATCGGATACTGGCTCCTTGATTGTATCAGTAGGTGAGTCTATGTTGGAACTGGAGTCTTCGTTGGAGCTGAAAGAAGAAAGAGAGAAGGCACGCTCTGGAGATAACTGTACCCTGTATAGGGGAGATAAAGGAGAGGAGGGTGATTAAAGAATCTCCTCCCTAAAACAGTGTTTAGTCTTCCTTTTGTGTTTCTTTGGAGGGGACTGTTGTCTCCGCTGCCCCTGCATTGATACAAGTCAGGTCACTGATGGTAAATCACAAGATGCTGGCAGAATCATCTGAATGAGTTGTGGTACTGCGATCTGGAAGAAAGGCACTGGCATAGGTGGCTGAATCTGCAGTACTATATGCAGCACCGGTGTATTGGGAGCTAACAAAGCACTGGGCAGAGCAGTCGGCGCTGTACTCAAAGCTGGGAGCGATGGCACCTGTGCCACTGGTGCTGAACGTGAGGCACTTGGGGCCGGCATTGTCAGGATTGGGTCCAGGTACGGTGCCAGGGTGAGTCCTGTAGGCACGGTAGGCATGGCTGTTATAGCCATTTGTGGTTCCACAGCTGTGGATTTGACAGCCAGTGCTGGCAGAGGCTCGGCTGCCACGTCAGTTAACCCCTGCTCCTGAGCTAAGCAAACAGGGAGTGCTGCTTTTAGAGCCCTGGGTATTGGAGGAACCTAGAGCCTCCTTTTTACCCTTCTGCCCATGACTGGGCTTAGATTTTTTTGCCATAACTGGAGTGGAAGATGAAGAATTCCTCTTTAACTGAGTGTGCTTATCGGGAGACTTGCCGGGGTTGGAAGCTGAAGTGCTCCCTCCATTAACATTAGTTTCATTTTCAAGCTTCTCTCTTTTCTTGCCATTGACTTCAAACTGGCAGAATGAGGGCAGTTGTGGGACAAATGTCCCTTACCCAGGCGTTCGATCCACTCGTCATGTCCATCAGAAGCAGGCGCTGATTCTTTGCAGACAGAGCAGCGCTTGAACCCCAAAGGAGTCGACATTATGCCAGTTGTTCTCTCTTCTTTCTTCTTCTTGTTTTTTTAAATAGAGAAATAAAACTTGATACAATCTAAACTATCTAGAAGTATGTAGCTATCTAACTAAAAGGGTAGGGCTAAATTTGCTATGAGGGAACTGTCAACTGCGGAGCTGCTGAAGGCTCCATGTTAAGCCGGAGGCAGTAGAGAAGGAACTGACAGGTGTGGGGGGGTGTCTGCATTCCAAATGGCAGGAAGCACGCCATGGGATGCGCATGCTCCCCCCTCGATCTTGCTGAAGAGATCTCTGATGTTAGGTGGAGGTGCAACCACACACCTATAGTGGAGCAGCGGGGGACACTGCTCAAAGAAGAACCAACCTGCCTATCCACACAACCAATTAAAACAGTCCATCATAAATAAAACAGATAATCAAGTTCCTGCTCCCTAGAACCTTTTCCTTGACCACCTGCAGGTCTCTGTTGGCCTTTCTGAAAACCTGTAAGCAATCTGATCCTATAATCTAGCCTCACATCTGTCACTTGGGATGCAGCTAGTCAGTCACAAATGAGTCCAAGTCCAGCTCTCTGGTCTGGTTGGCTTCTAGGTATTACTGCAGTCAAAATATTGACTAAAGTAAAATTAATGATGGGTGCTCAGTCTAAGAAGAAATGTTCTGAAGATTGTTATCACATTGGTAAAAAATATTCCTACAGATGTTAAGAGCTTTATTGGATGACCCTTCCTCCCCAGTACATTTTTGGGTGCTCAGTGAATGAATAATACATTTGTTCTCTTACATGGAATAATTGATTTTAAACATGTTAAATAAACAATGGATGTGAAAGTAGTATTCATAACTAGTAGGAATCAATGCATCGTGTGGAATTCTTTTGCCACATATCAGTACCTCTCAGTACATTTAGGGGGCTTGTAAAACTAGTTAGAAGTTTGTAATCTCTTTAAAGGACAAGCCTATGTAATACATCTTGGACAATACTATTATACTGTAAACAAATGACAAAAACACTACATCATCTTAGAGCTACGTTGTATCCATCTTGTTTGGTGATAACCCCAAACACAACAACAGGAAATCATAAGTGGCCTTAAGAAACATCAGCTACAGTAGTGCTTTTTATTGACAGTCTGACATCACCAGTCAGAAATAATTTCAGAAATCTTAATTACAAGCTGTATGGGCTTATGTATGCCAGAAAGAGAAGACAGACAGCACTAGAATAAAAGTAAAGCTCTCTTGTGAATTTAATCTACTATATTTCCATATTCTTTAGAAAACATTCAAGTTCTTATGCATATCCAAGAGATAATGGCTGCTGGATATTTTAAAATCTCTTATTCCTGGAAGTTTACCAGCAAGTCTTTTCTGTTCAATCACCTCAGGACTATAAGCATCTTAACTTTGTCCTAAAATCCTCTGGATGATTTTTACAATTTTTACAATTACTCATTGTCTTAAATGTAAAATAGCTTCAAACCCTTTGTCCATAAATAGCTTATATGGATGTATAGCCAAGATTATTCAGCACAACTAAAAGTGAGCGAAACTCTTCCCAGTGTGTCTGGGAATCCATAAATTACATTTAATGTAGTTCTACAAATAGTATAGCTTCTACCATTGAACATGCTGGCCTTCGGTTTGTTCTTCACTCTGAGGGTACATCTGCACTGCTGTCATAGAGTAAGATTGCAGTTAATGTAAACGTAACTTTAATCTAGCTAGCTCAGGTACTGGAGCAGCAAAGTTGCAGCAGCACATCCTTCACCACAGGTTGTACAAGCCTTTTTGGAATCCCAGGTAATTACCCTGGTAGCTAGCCTGTACTGCCATGGCTTCACTTCTCCAGTAACTAATCTTGCTAGGACATATCTATGTGTGCTACACATCAGGAATGGAGTATAGACATACCCCAAGTTGTTTCTCTTGGTTCTCATTCAGCCAGAACAGGCACACATGTTACCTCTCATAACTTTATCTAATTAAAGACCCCCCCTGCTATTTTTTTAAAGGAAGGATATGCTTTAGCTTTCCATAAAGAGAGCAATGAACTGGGGTGAATCATGTACTTCATCCCTATTCACCTGAATAACATTTGACTCCAAGAATAAAAGTCTTAGAAATATAGAATATTTTTGACATTTCTTAAAAAAAAAAAAAAAAAAAAAAAAGGCAAGCCGGTTCCCATTCAGGATGTGAAAGGGTTTGAATTTTACTTCTGTAACGAAACAGAACAGAGTAAGAACACAACATTCATTATTTACTAGGTGCCATCCAGGCATCTTGTCTCAGAAAGCTCACCATCTAAGGCTCTGATTCTGTACCTCAATCCAATCCTAAACTCATGCAGAGTACAGTCATTTCAGTACAATTCTGCATGGCTACCAGTGTCCATGCAGGTGGATCCAATAGAGGACTGGGGCGTAAAATTTGGACAATGACGTAAAAAGTGATACCAATGAACAATGGGGCAGGGGCTAAGGGAGGAGAGAACAAGTCTTAAATACACAGTAATGGGTCTATTGTAAGGGTGTTATAGTCACATCCTCATTGTACTACTATAGGTAAATATTTATCCAGACACACACATTTTATATTATATGGGATCCAGCGAGTAAGATTCTTGCACAGATCTGAAGATTACAATATGAAAAAAAAAGTTAAGAACTGGCTGTAATTGGAGGAGCTGGATACATTCTGTAATAATTTACCTGACTGATTTCTCGATATGGGCTTAGAAATAAATTTATTCTACAAATCACTGGAGTATTTGCTAAACGTTATCTCATGGATAGTAAAGAAAATAGATGGCTCATTAGCAAGGATCTACAAATAAAGAAAAATGGGAAAAATCATTATTTACTATTTAAGGTTATATCATAGGGCTTGGCTGTAGCCAATGGATTGTGTGGTGTGTTCTTGGTGAAAGCTCAAGGGATGTAGGTAACTATACCAATCTGCAGGTTTTCAGAAACACCCTACATGATCCACTGTCTACAGCCAAGCCCTAAGATGTAACTGCATTGTGCTCTGATCCCTTAAATAGAGACAGACACTTTCAGGATCTCTATCAAGCATTTTTAAAACGACAGTACCCACCTGCAGAAACAAAGAAACAGATTGACAGAGCCAGGTGGGTATCCCAAAGTCAACTATTAAAGGAGAAGCCCAAGAGAGAAAAAAACAGAATGCCACCGGTCATCACATACAACCCCCAAGTCAAACCTCTACAACAGAACATTAAGGAACTAGAGCCCATTCTAAAAGATGACCTGACACTCTTGGAAGCCTTGGGAGATAGACCTCTCTTCACCTACAGACAGCCCCCTAACCTTAAACAGATGCTCACCAGCAACTACAGACCTAACAACAGGAACATTAAAGCAGGTACATATCCCTGCAACAAACCACATTGCCAGCTTTGCCCATCTTCATGAAAGACACCATCATAGGACCTAAGCAAGCCAGCTACTCCATCAATGGCTCATTGACTTGCTCATCCGCCAATACGATTTATGCCATCATGTGCCAGAAATGCCCCCATACCTTATACATTGGACAAACAGGACAATCGCTGTGAAAAAGAATAAATAGGGCACAAAGCGACATCAGAAATCACAACATTCAAAAACCAGTAGCTGAGCACTTCAAGCCTTCCAATCACTCTGTTGATTGATTGTTGACAGCTGTGCTCAAACAGATGGGGAACACATCAACTTCAAAAAGAAACAGCAGAACTAGAATGGATATGCAGATCTGATTGTGTGAAAGCAGAATTAAACTGTGACTATGGATTCTTTTCCCATTACAACAGGTAATTTGACCTCACCTTTCTCTGTATGGTATTTTCCAGTGTTTGAATCTTAATGACTGTTTTGATTTGCTTTTGCAGAATGACTTAATCCCATGACTTACACTTCCCTGCATTTATTTTGCTCCCATTCTGTGAATTCCCTCATCTTTCAAGGTCTGATCAAGTGGGATTTTCTCCCATGAAAGCTCATTTGATAAATAAATTTGTTAGTCTTTAAATGCCACAGGAGTCCTTGCTTAGGATTTCAGTAGAACTGGGCCAGAAAAAGGTTTTCCAAAGTTTGAGATTTCAAAGCTTTGTATCAAATCTGGATGAAAAGTCCAAGTTGTGAATTTTCATGAAAGATAACCTAGAAAAACTGGATTAGGTTAATAGAAACATTTTGCTACAGCAATTTCTAAATATGTTTAAATTTTAATCTTTTACCTTTTTTAGTGTAAATTACCTGTAAATCCAAATCCAAAAAACTCATTTAATTCTGCAAGACAAAGAGCTTTTCTTGATTTGGAAAACATCAAAAAGGAGCACACTTTATTTCTAAAGATGTTTGGAGTTGGGAGATTTGTCATCCATTGACTCTCCCCCACAAATGGTTTCAGTTTTGAATAACTGTCATTTTCTAAAGAAAATCATCTTTTAATGGCATGTTCTAAAGGGGTAGTTGTGTTAGTCTCAGTCAGCAAAACAAGCAAGGAGTCCTGTGGCACTTAAAAACTAACAATAAATAAATGTGTTAGTCTTTAAGTGCCCCAGGACTCCTTGTTATGTTTTACTGGAAAATTCTTGACCATTTCTAGATTGCAATGGAAGTCATGGAGCACAGAATTCTGTCCAAAAAAAGGTGGATCAAAGCCAACAGTAAGGTTAGTTGCATGCATGAGAAACACCTGAAGGTCAGAGCTGAGAGCATATGTCTATAGTGCAGCTGGGAGGTGAGATTCCCAGTGTGATTAAACAAATTTGTGCTAGCTCAGCTTGAGTGAGTATGTTAAAAATAGCAGTGTGACTATTGCATGAAAAGTTAGCCTCCCGAGTCCAAGCCTGCCTTAATCAGTGTCCAAGCTCAGGTGAGCTGCTGCCTATCTGGCAATTTTTAACATGCTAGCATGAGCTGAACTAGTTCAAGTCTACCCTTCAGTTTTAGTGTAGACATACTCCCATGAGAAGTCAGGGTACATTAGGTGCTCAGTAGAGTACAGCAATAACATTAGTTGGGGCATCCCTGCAAGGAAGCACGGAAATAAGGACTAAATACATTTGCCAGCATATTCAAACCTGGGTGATCTCAATGGCTCAGCACCTCTGGAAAAAAACAAAACAAAAACACAAGCAAGCCACTTTAAGTGTCTAAACAGGATTCTAAGGATCCAATTTCTCACATGCAGATGAGATTTTGTGTCATATACAGAATACAAGGGGCCAATGGGGCAAACATGAGGATGGTAGAGAACAGACTAGGAGAGGGAAATTTTTCTTGAGCTATCAAATATGCTCTTTCTCAATACAAATGCTTGGGATTGTTTCTAATTTAAATAACTGAACTTTTTTATGTACACATAGATAGTTGATGGAAACATTACATACACATTTAAACCCAGCTAAATACCAACAAGTTATACATCACATATATACCACTGCCTCATAACATCACAACTCAGAAGGAGAGTTTGTTGATTTCACTTACCGTAAGCATTTCTCTGGTCACGGCAAATTAAGTGAGCACCAGAAAATACACTGGACAAAACCTCATCATGAAGGCTTGACTGTTGCCACTACAGTACAGGAAAGTGGCTCTCAAACCTTCCACTTAGATCTAGTTTTCAAAAGCCTTTAAAGAACTTAGGCAAGTAAATCCTATTTTGAAAAGCAACTTTGGTACTTAGCAACTTAAATCTCATTAAAAGGCATTGAGACTTAGGCTGATAAGCAATCAAGGCACAGATTTTTTATGGCATTTAGGCACCTAAAGAGGCAGATGGCACCTAGCATGATGTTCTAAAGTACCTAAGCATCTTAGGCACCTACAGAAGGTAGACTCCTAACCTATTTAAGTACTTCTGAAAATTCCAGTAGATACCTATCTACATCTACAAGTGCTTAAATACTGTACATTGAAAACTTGACCCCAAATCCCCTAGAAAAAAATACTGTAGGCTTCTAAATCACTTAGCTGCTTTTGAAAATTTTACCACTTCTGTTTCCCTTCAGACTGAGATGCCTGGGGGATTAATTAGTTACTTCTGGGTAATTCTGCCTTTGAGGATGAAAAGTCTTATTATTACAGAGTGGGTTTTCTCTTCCCCAAGATTAAGATTTTTGTTCTTTCACAAAAAATGGAAATGGACTAAACTCAGAAAATAATGAAGAAGAAGACATATCCAGGGGATAACATTACAGAGTGGTACATTTAAAATTTACTATACCTGGGGAGGTTTATTATTTATTAATGCCTCTCCAGAATGACATGAAAGAGGGAAACCAGAATGAGATCGAATTCTTTGGTGTTCTGTAAGCTGCACATCTAACATGCAACTACAAGCACAAAGACGAGTCCTTTGGCAAAGAAACAGTCTTTGTACTAATATGCCTATAAGTGATATTTTTACATACAGAGACTTCATATGCACTTTCCTATCTGATATACTCCCGCTGGGAGGAGGAAGAGAAGCCAAGTAAATTTTTAGCATTTTGACTTCAAGCAATTGAATAAGCGATGCCTTATTTTTGCAGTCTGGATAAATGGAGACAAGTTGGTGACAGGTCAACAGATTATCAATTAAAGATATACAACCTTTTCAGTCCCAATCTCTGAACTTTATAAGGATCTTTTTGAGAAATGATACCCATGAGCAGAGTACCCTATTTCAGAATAAAAGGACAGAAAGTATTAACGAGAAAAAGTCTAAAATGTACATGAATTTCCTGCTGAATTGTTTTAAACTATGCCTGCTTTATTAAAGCCCTCTCACTGGGATCACATTTTAGGGAATATTAATATTAAAAAAGAGACAAGGTTTTGGCTTTCCCTCAGCTACATAGTAATTAAAAGAAGTACAACAATGTTATTCAGTTATGAATATCCCCAAGTAACTCTAATTTTCCTGAGTTTTAATTGAATTTTGGTTTGTAAGTGATAAAAAAGGAAGGTAGTGCACTGGGTTGGGATTTTGGCTAATAAGTTATTTGACAAGTCCATCATATTTTCTAGAAAGATCTCTATACCCCTCTTCACACTTGTATTGGCACTGTTTAAGCATGGCTGACATCATATTGCATAAGGAGTTCTCAGAACAAAATTTTGGGACGAGGGGCATCAATGTGCAGCCATCAACATCTGCTCTGACAAACCCATTTTTGTATTTTCTTCCTGTGTACTTTCAGCAAGAAACCTGACCCAGGGAAGGTGGCTCAAGGGCTCACTGGCTGCCTGAGAAGTCCAGGCTTTCTGTGCTCTGCCTGGGTAGAAGTGGGGAAGCACCCCAGAGAAGCACTACAGTGACTGAACACCACAGCCACCTCTGTGAGAACAACCATCTTCAGTGACGCACACACTGGCTACGTCTACATTTACAAAATTAATTCAAAGTAGTTAATCTGAAGTAACTACTTCAAATTTAAATCAAAGTTATTATTTCAAATTAGCACTACTTCAAAGTTGTTATTTTGAATGAGGAGTCCAGTGAAAACTCTCTAAATCGAAATATAGTGGGCTTTATTGATTTGAAGTAAAGAGTCTTCACTAGACTCTCTAATTTGAAATAGGGAAGGCAGGCAAAAGAATAAGGAAATTAGTTCAAATTAAGCCTATTCCACGATTTAAAATGGCTTAATTTGAAGTAATAACTTTGAAGTAAGTGATACTTCGAAGTAAAAGGAGCTTTTATTATATCGAATTAGAGGTTCCTTATTTCAAATTAAGGAACTGCTTAATTCAACATAATAAAATGCTTCCTTGGCCAGGGAATAAGTTGTTTTGAATTAAGCCTCCTTAATTTGAAATAACTTGTAAGTGTAGACAGCCAATGGCTCCTTGCAGGGGCATCACTGGCACCCAGCATAGGGGGCATGTGCCCTAAGTCCTGGGTCCAGTGTCCCAAATTGCTGGGGTGCTCCCCTACCTCTTCTGGTCCCATCCCCATTCCCAGTTGGGTATCCAGGGCCAGGCCAGCTGTGGCGGAGGCTGTCTCTCCCAGCCCAGATCACCAGGGCAGCCACGGCCTCTTCTGTCCCCGCCTGGGGATGGGGGGCCGGACTAGAAGCAGCAGGAGCCTGGGGCCCTGACTCTGGATTGGGGCCAGGGGTTGGGGCCTGGGTCTTTCCCTGGGACAATGACACTCCTTGCTCCACGTGTATCCTGAGGTGCTGCCCACAGCCTCTAAGGAGGTTGCGCAATGCAGGATGCTGATCCCTGCTGCTGGAGCCAGCACAAACACCAAGGCAGGGCATCTTGCTGCTCCTCATACAGGTATTCAGGAGTAACGGCTGGGTGATGCAGGAAGGGGCTGCTGCTTTGTTTCCCCCAATCTCCAGCCATGCTTTGGTGGCTGTTGTGGCTTAAAAAACCCACCAAATCTTGGTCATTGCGTGAGAGAAATGCTGAGGTAATGGGATTTAAGAGGACAGATTCCTGTGGTACACAGTTATCCACAAGCCTCTGTTATTTTTTCTGCTTTTGACTAGCTGCACTTAGGGATTGCCATTTCCCCTCTCTCTCCTTTTTGGCTGCCAAGCCGCTGGCAGTAAAGAACTACTATGATCTGCAAGTGACATGGAGAAATGTGAAAGATAGAAAGCAAACACACGTACATGGCTGTTTTAGATAATGAGAGACTTGGAACGCAGGGACTCATTAACAATTAAGCTCTATCAAATTCTAATAAGGAACCTCTTCTCTCACCTCCATTGTATCTAAGGAATTTTTGATTACTAAATCAACACAAATAATTCCTATACAGTATGGCTAGAAGGCTGTTTGCTCTGCTTTTACTGAGATACAAGAATTATTTCTTGTTACAATACACTTTGTAACAGAACTCATCCTATTAAAAAAATCTACACAGTTGAACCTAACAGGATGATAAATGTTAGTGCATTTTAAATTAATTATGTTTGCTACAATTAAATACACAATAATTGGCAGCAGTCTTTATAATTGAGAGAACCAGATGAGAGATGCTAGTTATTCTTCAAATTCGGTAGTATGTTGTCTAATATTTACAGTATCATAAGTGTACATGGTATTATGCAATGGATGAACTGTGCCATAAAAATAATAGGTCTTGTTCCAAAGGATTCATTTTCTGAATAAATATCTAGGTGCAATAAAATTTTGAAGAAACCTGAAGTAGAATATTAGAATATTATGTATTTCAAAATAATGCCAGAAGCCTTAGTATTATTTAAACATTGTCTAAAGGCATGCTAGGCACTTTATAATGCAAACATAGTTCCTTCCCCAAAGAATTTACAATCTGATTTTAGGCATGATGCAATAAACGAGAAAGAAATAAGTGGGAGGAGTGATAAAAGACAAAGATTTGAATCATAAGGTCACAAAGTTATGACATGCATATTTTAAATGTAACTTACTGATATAATATTAAGCATTTTTGAACACCCCTAGAACCCCTCAGTTAGATCTGGATTATTTTGCGGAATAAGCACGCTTAGTGAGAATTGAGAGACAAATGTGGTGAAAATCGGTGAATATTCACTAAGATGTGCTTCCAGACTTATAGAGTAGCATGAATGAGAACAACATGGCATCAGCAATAAGTCAAACAGAAACATAGCTGGAAGCAACTGTGGTGAGGTCAAGGTTATTTTTCTTGTTTTACATACAATTCACCAATAGACTTATTAGCTAATACAATGAGAGTCCTGTGGCACCTTAAAGATTAACAGATTTCTTCAGGCATAAGCTTTCATGGGCTCCTAACAAAGTGGGTTGGAGCCCGCGAGAGCTTATGCCCAAAGAAACCTGTTAGTCTTCAAGATGCAAAAGGACTCTTGTTGTCTTTGCTGTACACAGAATAACATGTCTACCCCTCTAGAAATTATTGGCTAATATCACTAGTCTCTACTTTTAGACTTTCACCTCAAAATATTATATTTCAGTGAGTTCATTCAGCATGTCTATTGTTCTCATTTTCTGTATGCTGATCACTTCAATATTACAAGAAGTTTCAGGAGAGGTAAAAGTAATCTTGAGTCCAAGGGAAGTTAACTCAAAATCACAATTGTGTAAGTTGTCTGAATAGGTTTAATGTAGATTATATTTGGTTTCATTCACTGGAAACTGATGAGATGCTCTATTGTCTATACATCTTTTGAAAACAACATTTGATATTCTCTTTTCCCAACTTAACACTTACTGCAATTCATTCCTGTTTGAGAATTAAGCAGAGCATAGGCCTTTTGCTGGTCCTCTGCACCAGGATGAAAAGCACTCTTAGGCTATGTCCACACATACATCATTATTTAGAAATAACCCATTTTGAAATGAGTTATTTTGAAATAAAGGCCTTATTTCAAAATAAGCTAATTCGAATGAAGTTTGTTAATTCAAATTAAGGGAAAGCCTGCTTTCAAAATAGCTGTTGTTTTGAAATGGTTATTTTGAAACAAGGCCGTTCGGACACGTTGTTTCAAAACAGTTGTTTCAAAACAATGGTGCTGTTTTAAAACAATGTGTCCGAACGCCGTTGTTTCGAAACAGCTGTTTTGAAACAACGGCTATTTCAATTAGATGCGAGGTTTAATGGTTTCAAAATAATGGTGCGTCGTGTGGACATGCTGCTTCTTATTTCGAAACAACCTCTGTTGTTTTGAAATAAAAAACCTGTGTGGACATATTACTGAATAAATATAAATAGGAAGAATAAAGATGGTCACTTTCCACAGAACATACCTAGTTTAACCACACCATAAACTTTCTATACTAACCTTGTTTTTCAAGTGGTATTCTTACTACCCTGAATTTTTCCATTAACATATACTTTTACAAACACGTCACCTCTCAGGCATAAAAAACAAGCAAATTTATCCCTCCCACCTTTTTGCTACTACGTTGATATTTTTCACACTTTAATATATTTTATAAAACAGGAATATGAACAACACTACACTAATAAAGTCTACTGGGATAAACAGTAAGATAGTTATCATGTATGCAGAAGATTAGAGGCATAGGAGACATAAGACCAAGTATGAAGGAGGTTAGAGGCGTCAGTATAACACAGAATCCTTCCAAGCCGCATGCTGAGACAGAGGATTTTTTTTCATTTTATGAGAAACTTAAATCACACATTACTCAAGTCATCCGCTGTTGGACTTGATCTGATTACAGCATCTCCAAAGGATTGGTATTCTTTCCTTATGAAGTAGCCCTGCAGAATTTTATCGGAAGGAAACCTATAGGGTGCTACAATAATTATTCTGAATAAATCTGCGAAGCTTAGCAGAGAATAATATCCATTTTATAGGTGTTTCAGACTATCCTATGTAACAGGGATATAATTATCTATTAAATTATTTAAGCTAGTCAATAGAAATAGAATGTAAGTTATAACAAGCTTTTTCTAAAGTGGATAATTGTTTTACATTAGTGGATGTGACCTTAAGACAACTGGCATCAATAAAAACATTGCTACCAATTTCAGAGAGAGCAAGAACTGGGTGAAAACTTGATTTAGGTCCAGGAAATTAAACAGATTAAAATCATGAAATGGTCTTTGTACGGCTTGGAAATCTCCTGAAACACTATTTTGTATTCATTTAACATCTTCCATAACAAGGGCTCCTCCGTCCACCTTTTCCTAACTGATTTTCCACCCATAAAATTTCTTCGCGCTTGTATTTTGGCTGCAATTTTATTTTTAAAGGTAGTTTATATTGGAGCTGCCTCACACCACTCAGGAAAATATTTTCTTGATTAGGGCAAGTCCTGCCATAGAGGTGACATAGGCAGTCATCTAGGGTGCCAACAGTTAGGGGGTGCTAAGGGCTGAGCCGGGGTTGCTCCATTCCCTGCCTGCGGCTGGATCCCTGGCCAGGGCTGGATCCCCACGGCGGCAGTGCCACTCCCTGCCCGCAGCCAGATTACGGTGGTGGCGCCACTCCACTGGCAGCCAGGGTGCCAAAATTACTTGCCCTAGGGTGGCAAAAAAGCTTGGGTCAGCTTTGTTCCTGATACACTCTATTTGAGCTTTAAATCTAGACTTTCCATTTTACTCTGGCTACAAGTGCCCTGTTCCATATTTGGAGAACTTAGCTAAAGTTTAAAAAAAAACAAACAAAAAACCAGATACTTATTACATAGTCTAACAAGCCATGAGGTCATCAAGTCTAACCCCCTGGGGCTTGAACCCAGGACCTTCTGCATAGTCCCTTCCAAACCTATGCTTTGATGCAATTCAGTAATGCCCTGTTTTGCTATTAGGCATTCTGAAATATGCAGCCAGATAATTCTCCACTCTATTCCACTGACATGCAAATTTTACTCTTTTCAGAACACAGAACTAATTCCAGTCCAGTTTCAACTTCATGTGTTCACTAGTCCTTTTCTGCACAATCTAAGAGTACATTTCCATAGAATCATAGAATCCTAGGGTTGGAAGGGACCTCATAGGTCATCTAGTCCAACCCCCTGCCAGAGGCAGGACCACTCCCACTAAACCATCCCAGTCATGGTTTTGTCCAGCCAGGCCTTAAACACCTCCAAAGATGGAGACTCCACCACCTCCCTAGGCAGTTCATTCCAATGCTTTGCCACTTGCTTAGTAAAAAAGTTTTTTCTAATATCCAGCTTCGACCTCCCTCCATCACATACCATCCACTGCACAGAATGTCATTCTGAGTTAAATTTGTGACTTTGATCCCAGAAACCTAGTTTGAGGGCTTATGTGCTATGTTGGGCTTGTGTTGGCTCTCTCCTCTGGAATAATTCTTTCAAAGGTTGAGACTGTGGGCCAAATCCTCTGAAACTAGTGTAAATCTGTATATTCAGTGAATTGACAAAGAAGTTCATCAGCAAGATTTTTACCAAGGTTCTTACAGTAGAACATTCTGTGCTACAAATAACATTTTCATAAGCATTGGTGGTTTTGTTCTGGCTTTTTCAATATTTGGTACTTCAAATATGACAATCTTTGGGGAGAACATTCTACTTCTCATTCCAGTAATATATATGGTAACGTTTATATTTGTTCACCAATAACTGTATTTTCCAGAAACAATTATATTTTCCAAGTTCTTTTCCCCATTGTAATTCTTCCAGCTCTGCTTCTGAGGCAACAATTTAGTGTACAACAGCTTCCTGTTAATAATAAAATATAATATAGAGTCCATAAGAGAATCTACTAGATTTGGTTGGGAAAAACTATAAGTACATTTTACATTAGAATTTGAAATGGAAATGACATATTTGTCTTGGTTTATTTTTTTCCCCTTTTTATCTTTTTTCCATTGGATTAAGGAGAAAGAGAGAGAAAACAGGAGTATGTGGAGGAAGAAACCAACCTTTTGGGGTTTTGAAAATGGAATTCCCTCCTCCATGGGTTTTTGGGTATATATTTTGGTAAATTTTTTTAAACAAACATTTTCTATTTTCAGCTGAAGAGCCATTTTCCATAAAGTTTTGACAAGATAATTTCAGAAAGCTCTAAAAGCAATTTACCATTTCCTTTGTGTTTCCATCCAATTGCATTCAGTGATGGTACTCCTAGTGTACATAAATTCTTTCCACCTTCCCGCTTCGATTTGGAAGTCAAAAGCTTTTCTGTCTTGTTCTTTAACTTATTTCAATATTTTTATTCAGACTATGTAGGCTGGAATATATTAATCTGTAATCAATTTCCTTGAGTGTCCACAAATAAAATTACTCTCCAACCACATATTTTTAAAGTTGCATAGTTTTTCACAGAAAAAAATGGGTGAGGGAGGATGTGAAAGTAGTATGAAGGCCATTCCTAATTCTTATATTATTCAGTGGAGTATATTCTTCAATCTCTAACAGGTTATTGTAATATTTTAAGCCATTTTCTACTAAGCTGCTTTCTCAATGATTTTAAATGCTTTGGAGAAAGAATTTTAAATTTAGTATTTGCGTAATTGTAGATACCATACATGTTATTCGCTTCTTCTTCATTAATGGAAGACTGTATCCTTTCTGTTGTCACAATTAAGAAATGTTGTTAGAATGATAAAACTCACATCATCTTCTTTGGAAGCAGAAATTAGGCTAACAGAAAGTGTTTTCCAAAATCTCACATCTAGTAATATTCATTACTCATGGCCTATGGAAATTCTCTCATTATGAATCTGATATGTTCACTGCCCAATAATATAGCTTGAAGCTTAGGAGTCTAGTGACTCCTTTTTCTGGATATTACTATAGAATTATCTTTTTAAATTACTAGAGAATTATCTTTTTAAAAAAACATAGGGGCATTTGTAGCCACCTCCTTATTTCTCAAAGAAAATTCTATGGAAGCACATAGGAAAGGAAGGGCATATAAGCCAGCCAGTTCACATGTTGAGAAGAGTAAAGAGTGGCAAGGCAAATGGATCTTTGGAGACTTCAGGCAAAAGACATAGCACAGAGGAGCCCCAAGGCTGTTCCAGACTACACCACAGATCCTGGCTAAGACAGGATCTTAAGAAGCTCGTTTGTGTCCTTCTTTGTGCCCTTCTTCTCCACTTCCCCATCCTCTGGCTATGCTCAGTAGACTCTGAGTATAACAGAGCATCTGGACCATAAATGTAGTCTGCTTTATCTATTACATACACAGTTAAGCATTTCATTTTTGTAGAAGCCCCATGAAAAATTGCATGAAACTTCCAGTGACCCTGTTCTGATTTCTTTAAAAAAAAAAGAGAGAACAAACAAAACAAAAACAACCCCCCCCATACAATTGAGCTGTCAGTTATTTTATAATCTAATGCTTCACAAAAGCTAATTACAGTGATACCTGGAGAACTGGAGGGAATGAGAATGAGACCTGTGCTAACTGTGACACATCATCTATTTATAAAACTATTTTTCGTTCTTTAGTTTCAATTTTGGGTTGTGTAAAATTAATAGATTTTTAAGGCCCGAGGGGAGTACTTGGACCATCTAGTCTGCCCTGCATAACAAATGCTGTAAGACCTCACTGAGTAATGCCTTCATTGAGCCCAGAACTTTTGCTTGAAGTAGAGCATGTATTTTAGAAAGATATCTATACCAACTAATTTTTCACTGCAGTGGCTCTATTGCCACAACAAACAGAACTGATGACAATGTACTATTCTTTTTCTATATTTATCTTGCTGAATACTTAAATGGTCCTCAACATCATAGAATCTCATAGAATCTAAGCGCCCTAAGAGCATTATAGCCTTACCAAACTCCCATGATGTAGGAAATCATTATCCAATTTAATGATGATAGATTAAATGACTTGTCCAAATTTTATGGATTAGCCACAAAATGTACTCGGGTCTCCTAACTCCAAGGCCAGAATACTATATTTTGGGGTTAAGAACATGACATTTTACTTGTTTTCTAAATCTGAGATGAAGACAGAGTTTAAAATAGTGCATTAAAACTAGCCATTTCATCAGGCCAAAGACCATCTATTATGCATCAAGGCAACAAGGCATATTGCTATTTCTTTAACCAGGCCAAAGAGATTCAATTAATTATACGTAATAGATTATCTAGTATTGTCCTCCAGTCATAAAGGCTGTCTGTTTGGTTAGTCTCTACTCTTGCTGCTTATATTTTAGCATTAATGTAGTCTCTTTCTTTAAAGAGACATTGATTACTAAAAATCACAATCATGTGTAGCAGAACTGGCCATTTACCTGATTTTTTATTCCTCAGAAAATTCTGAGATTTCTAAAATTTGTTTTCATTCCAAGCAAGAGCAAAAAAGAGTATTTTCTGTAGAAAAGAAGTTTTGAAAAATTTCAGTTTAGAACCATCATATTTCATTTTGCTAACACTGAAATATAGCAGTATAAAATAAATATAAACCTAATTTTATACAAATGACTAAATGCAATGATAAAGTCAATAATATACAAGTCAGAATAATTTGTTTTGACTTCTTCCCCATTGACAATGTTCTCAAAATTAACATGTTCCTACAAAACACTTTTTGATTTAATCAAATCTCTGCATTTTCCACTGGAATACTTTTCCATTGCAATGTTTTTAGCCAATTCTAATCTACAAGTTTGATCTCTTTGTCCAACAATGTGATGGTAATTTTCTGCATGCTTTCCAAGAGACTACCTTTTTAAAAAGTTTCAGTAAAGGAAATTAGTTCTTCCATTTTTTTTAAAGCAAATTTTTCAGTCTGCACTTGAGATATTGGCTCCTCTAATCTAATTGCACCTTCCGGTGTAAATGCCAGTTTTACTTTTTAAAATATTATTGTATTTACTGTACATTGGGCTATGATGTGACACAATAGGTACAGAAATCCTGAAAAGATTTAATAAATCTAGGATCACTTATCATACCCCTTTTCAGTTCTTATTTGACAAATTGCTTTCGCATGAGCTCTCTTAAGGAGATAAGTCAATATTTTATCAGATTTGTTGCCCTTTCAGTAAAAGGCATTTTAGCTAATTTTACTTATCATGCTGCTTTGTCACTCAATAGCTTATTAAGTCCTTCCCTTATAAGTGCTCTGTATTGCTTTTGATTCCATACAGTCTTATGAAGGGGTTCCAATTTTTTTTAAAGAGAAGCATTTATTTCCTTCTTTAACCCCCCCCCCCCAAACCCCCCCAACACTCAGGTTACCAGATATATCATATCCTTAAAATTATTCCTTTGGCCACTTTCCATCAGGTACAATCATTGCTGTCTGCTACCTCATACAGTTTTATATAGTCAGATATTTTTCGTAGCTATCCTTGGTCTCCAGAAGAAGATATCAAATCTAGTTTTCCTATGTTTTCTTCTTCTACCTTTTCAGAGCAGCCCACATAATGGCACGGTAGGGTTATCAACCCCAACTTCATATACCTTTCAGATACCTTTGTGAGCAAGAAGTATAAAGTCTATTTTGAGTACAAGCACTATTTGAATAAAACATTCACTCTCCCTCCTTCCCCCCATCTGCTCTCCCCCTCCCCCAATGTTGAGGTATGTATCTTCACTTATCTCCACTTATTATGGCCCTAGGATTTGGGGCATTTTTTATGTTTTTTCTTCCTGCTATATAAAGTCTACCATGGACACACACTGACTGAAGTTTTGTACTATGCCTCTAAGCAACTAAAATGACTTTGTGCCATTTTGATTCCGGGCTATTGCAGCAGCCGGTGAAGCATCCTGGCATAATTTAGGAAAACCACAGCAGCTGTTATGACATTCTCCATCACAACTCTTCCCAGTTGCTGGTGTGTTGAGGACCCGCTTCTTACTCCCACGTACTTCTTACAATTGGTCCTGTGGTGGGGAGCTCAGGGGGCAGTACAGGTATCCATGCACAGAGCCTGCACTGGGAGACGTAGTGTAGCAGGGAAGCCCTCCCTTCAAGTCTAACTTTCTGTATGAGACCCAGTTAAGGTTTCCTCTTAAAACACTATTCACATGTGGAGCAGGAGATAATTAATATATTCTTCCCTCCCCCCCTTTAAAGAAAGCAATAGCTTGCTCTCATACATTTACACCTATCCACCTACTATCAAATAAAAGAACTTCTTTTTTTCTGATTAAGGTATCAGCTTCTGTTTGTTCTTAGAAAAAGGCAGACTCATGTCCAATCCCACCCTTTTCAGTTTAACTAACTCTTTTTCAAAGAGATTTTTTTTCCTATATATTTGGAGGCACTTTTCTAAGACTCTTTCCCTGTTTCCTCCTTTTGCTGGTTAGACAAACATTCTAAGAAACTGTTTTATAAATCTTCTTAGTCTTCATTAGGTGGCAGAATAATGGAGGGTCATATTAAAACCAGCATTTTTCCTTTATTTCTGTTATGTGGACACTGTAGGAGACATGAAACTTTCTATCAAATAGAGTCATTCTCAATGAAGGGAATGGATGTATCACAAGGCGGCAGACTGGCTTAGGTGGAGGAGAAGTTCAGGTGGATTAGGTTGAAGAAAACAAATTGCATCACTTCTATATTTTTGATGAACACAGTAAAAAGGGATGTCAGCCTCCCCACCTTCAGGGAAAATCTCTGTGAGAACTTTCATATCCCAGCCTGCATTTAGTTATGTTACCCCTTCAGAACTTTATTTCATGACTCTTGCCTGTCTGTAGGAATCACAGGTCAGAAGACATGAATTAAATAAATTGGATAATGTGAAATTGCAAAAAGAAAAAAAAAATCTGAGCCCTCACTTAAACAAGAACTTTTTCTTAATATTGCTGGCCAGCCAGTTTCAGTCACTCATCAGGTACACTTTTCAGTGCACCTGGTGAGTACAGTGAAAAAGCCTAATATAATATTCATTACCAGATCACCAAGGAACTTTATATACTCTGGCAAGTATATATTATGTATATATCTATATATACAGATATGTATGTATATTTTTATATATGGATTCTTTATGTATATTACATATAAATTTGTATATTCTCTGGCAAATGTATATTACATAAATTTGTGATGACAACTGCACCTCCTTTGTCAGCCTCCTTAATGATAATGTCAGAGTTGTTATTGAGGCTGTGGATGGCATTGAATTCTGCAGGGCTGAGGTTATGATGTAAAGGATGTTGTTTGTCCACGATTTCAGCCTTGGTACGGTGGCGGAAGCAATCAATATAGAAGTCAAGTCTCTCATTTCGGCCTTCTGGAGGAGTCCATGAATAATATTTCTTCTTGTAGTGTTTGGAGGAAGGCATCTGTGTGTCAGTGCATTGATCTGTGGTGTTATGGAAATATTCTTTGAGTCCAGTTGTCATCATGAATAAATTAGATAATGACCAGGAGGTCTATAAAAAACTCTCCAACACAACCTTCTACAGACCACTTTCCTCTGACCCCGCTGAGGAATGCCAAAAGGAATTACAACGTCTGCTCAAGAAACTCCCTAAGACAGCACAAGAACGTATAGAGACAGAAACACCACCAGAACCACGGCCAGGGATGTTCTATCTACTGCCCAAAATCCATAAAAAAAGGAAACCCTGGACGCCCCATCATCTCAGGCATTGGCACTCTTACTGCCGGCCTATCTGGCTATGTGGACTCCCTCCTCAGACCCTATGTTATCAACATCCCCAGCTATCTTCAAGACACCACGGACTTCCTGAGGAAAATACAGTTCATTGGAGAACTTCCTGAAAACACCATTCTGGCCACTATGGATGTAGAAGCTCTTTATACCAACATCCCAAACAAGGATGGATTACAAGCTATTAGAAGAACCATCCCAGATGATGACACAGCGCAGCTCATGACTGAACTTTGCGACTTTGTACTCACCCACAACCACTTCAGATTTGAGGATCATTTATATCTCCAAATCAGTGGCACTGCTATGGGCACCCGCATGGCCCCACAATATGCCAACATCTTTATGGGCGACTTAGAATAACGTTTCCTCAAGTCTCATCCCAAGACACCTCTTCTTTACCTGTGCTACATTGATGACATCTTTATCATCTGGACACATGGCAGGGATGCTCTTGAAGATTTTCACAGAGATTTCAATAATTTCCATGACACCATCAAATTGAGCCTGGAACACTCTACACAGGAGATCCACTTTCTTGACACTACAGTACAAATCAGGGATAGACGTATCACCACCACCCTATATCGAAAACCTACTGATCGGTATAGTTACCTACATCCTTTGAGCTTCCATCCTAAACACACCACACGATCCACTGTCTACAGCCAAGCCCTAAGATATAACTGCATCTGCTCTGATCCCTCAGACAGAGACAGACATCTTGAGGATCTCTATCAAGCATTCTTGAAACTACAGTACCCACCTGGGGAAGTAAGAAAACAAATTGACAGAGCTAGACGGGTTCCCCGAAGTCATCTACTACAAGAGACCCCCAAGAAAGAAAGCAACAGAACACCACTAGTCACCACATACAATCCTCAAGTCAGACCTCTGCAACAGATCATTAAGGACCTACAGCCTATTCTAAAAGATGATCTCTGTCTCTCTCAAGCATTAGGAGACAGACCACTCCTTGCTTATAGGCAGCCCCCTAATCTTAAACAGATACTCACCAGCAACTACAGATCTAACAACAGGAACATTGAAGCAGGTACACACCCCTGCAAAAAACCAAGCTGCCAAGTCTGCCCACATATCTGCATAACAGACACCATCATGGGTCCTAATCAAGCCTGCTACTCCATCAAAGGCTCATTTACCTGTTCATCTACTAATGTGGTCTATGCCATCATGTGCAAGAAATGCCCCAACACCTCATATATTGGACAAACAGGATGATCGCTCCGTAAGAGACTGAATGAGCACAGAGCTGATATCAGAAAGCAAAGACCAAAGAAACCAGTTGCTGAGCACTTCCATCTTCCTAATCACTCGATGATGGATTTGTTAACGACTGTCATTAGAGATGTACC
The DNA here is from genome assembly GCA_007922195.1 of Podocnemis expansa. Lineage (NCBI taxonomy): Eukaryota > Metazoa > Chordata > Testudines > Podocnemididae > Podocnemis > Podocnemis expansa. The sequence continues at coordinate 8,361,087 of ML682057.1, read as the reverse complement.
TGGGACATCAAGACTCCAAAGAGAAACAGCTGAACTCGAATTAATATGCAAGCTAAATTCTGTGAAAGCAGGACTCAATTGAGACTATGGGTCTTTTCCCATTACAAAGGGTAATTTGACTTCAGGCTTCCCATGGTTTGAGCCTGTAAACTGCTCTGATTTGCTGTTACTTTATGACCTGATCCTATGTTTTACACCCCCTTGCATTTAGTTTCATTCCCTTCTGTAAGTTCACCCATCTTCAAAGCATCTGAGGAAGTGGGATCTTGTCCCACGAAAGTCCATGCAAAAAATAAATCTGTTAGTCTTAAAGTGCCACACAACTCCTTGTTGTTTTTTTACTGGACTAGACTAACACGGCTATCCCTTTTGAAACTGACAGATCTTGTTACCCACATCCCCATTACTATACATTGAAGTTGCAAGTGTGTAGTGGTCACCTACCGGAACACATTGTCATGCATCAGTTTAGAATGGCTAGAGGGATGGCAGGCCCCCCAAAAAAACCTGAACCAAAGTAAAATCATGCTAAGCTGCCAGCTGAAACTGCAAATTACTAGTCTCCCCTGGAAAAGGAGGAAGTTGCTGAAACACAAGTGGCAGCCCCCACCCCCCCGATTGAGGGGGGAGTATATGTCTGGCTCAAGCGGCAGCCTTTCCCCCTACGCAGCTGTGAAAGGTGGACTTTTCCACCTGAATTTTGCTATGGCTAAACTCCAGCCTGGCTTATGGAATGTAGCTTGTTAGGCCTCTAATTGGGAAAAGAAATAATTATGTGGGGTTATCTTCCAAGGTCAGAAAACCGCAGGCAGTAACACTTTTTTTTTTAAGAAAACTAACTGCAAGTAACCCCAGACCAGTTCAAACCGAACCCTGGAAAGTGATAAGAGACACCTGCAAAGCCCATGAGCTCATGAGAAAGATCTACTGACCAAGGTCAGTAAGCTTCCACGCCAACAAGCGATATGCTAATTTTTTGAGGTCTCAAGCATAAAGCTGGGGTTCTGATCTAGGCACGCTGGAGAAGCGATAGGTCAGCAGCCTGTCGTGTTGCCAGGGGATTTGGCCACCCCCAGGCATCTCCCCACTCTTCACAAGGAAGAGTGTTAAACCCCTTGACTGATCACCAAGGGAGCCTGCAGGTTTTTTTTTTTCTTTTGGCAGATCTTTTTCTTTTTCTTTTTGAATTAATTTTCACCTGTTCACCCTGGAGTGGGAGGTGGGCTGTAGCCCTCAGGCATGCCGAAGAGGGTGGCAGGGGGTGTTCAATCACTGCACCTGGTCACAGTGGGCTCTGGATTTTAAGGCCATAGGCACAAGCCCATAGGCTGCACTGTTGATTGAGCCATTTTAACACCGGGCCAGTCAAGTGCAGGATTTTGAAGAGCATGCAGTCGGTAGGCACCAGACTGGTGGGCTCTGGATTTGAAGTCCACAGGCAGGAGGCCATAGGGTGCCCTGTTGGTCGAGCCATTTTAACATCGGGCTGTTGTATCACGTCTTGCTGTCTTTTTCTTTTGCTTAAAGGAATAGATCTGCTGTCTGTCACTCCGGAGATAACATCCAGATGTGGTAAATATAACCCGGTCAAATTTGGGATTTAAATTGGAAAATGCTTTTTGGGGATGTGTATGTGTGTATTATTACTGCTCTGAACCTATTAACTTCACAGATCCAAATCAAGCTGGTGTTCCACAATCAAATTGGGAAACAGCAGTGTAAAAGAATTTGATGAAAGAATAAATCCACTTGTAGTCCCCACCAGGCACCCCAGCTGACCCTTGTAACTCCTAGCCACAAATAGCTCATTGCTAGCCCCACCAGACTGTGACCCATGGTGTCTGGAGAGCCAGAGGGAGAAGCAAGGTGTTTGTGCTGTCCTGGGCTGTGCATGATGTTTTAGTGTGTATATGTGGTAAATAGCAAAGCTCTTTTGCCCACAGATTGTGTGCTCTATCTCTGTCTCCCATAAACCCCACTCAGCTAAATTTTATAACAACCAGGATTGGAACTGGGGGTTTTAATTCAGGGTTAGGCACGAGGACTGGGATAGGCATTGTAGTGGTATTTTTGCTCTATTTTCTGTTTATTGGGCTATTAATTTGTACTTAGAAGATCTTTAAATGCCTTTCAGAAATAGAGTTCTAAAATCCAGTTTGTATGAGTTTTGTTAAGTGTAATCTAATAGGAATTGCAAGTTTTTTAACTTTAGTAATAGGAATATTAGTAATTGAATAATATTAACCTCTCATTTAACCTTTCTTTTTCTTCTTTCTTTTCTGTAATGCTGTTTACCTCAATAAAAGTCACATAAAAAGTGGTACCCAAAAAATTGTGGTTTGGTCTCTTGCCTCTTGATTGGGATCGTGCCCTCTGCGCCCACTCCCCCATAACAGCAGCAAGCTCATTTTTTTTTGTCCTTTTTTTTTCTGCTTTTGCTCTTTAGTAACTCTGGCTTGTTTGTATCAGGCTATAAAAGGGAAGCCACTAGAAGGGAGGGGCGAGAGTCTTGCTCGGGTCAGAAGATGCTGACAGCTGAGGGTCTCGGTCCGTTTGAAGGGGGCCACTCACCCCAAGGTGGCAGTGTAGCCACTCACGCCAGGACACGGCTCTCCCCTGGGTTACATGATGGTGAGTGTTAGGGTTTAATTTGGCTGTAATCCAATAAATTTTGTAGTCTGCTTCATTCCTGACTCAGGTGTTGTCTTCACGCGGAGTCCTCGAACCTGCCTTGAAGCCTGCTCAGGACAAAGTGCAAGACCTTGTAGGATCAGGATAATTTTATTTAAGATTAGAGGAAAATTTATCGGAAAATACCATAACTTTTCTCTTTGGGAAATTTTATCTCAGAACATCAGTGACTATCCAATGCACTAGATAACAGTGATTAAATACAGACTGAAATAACTGCTGGCAATGTTCAGTTACACAAACAAAACAGAGTTTAATAAAACGACTGAATAAAATACACAACTCATTCATTCTGATGAAATAAGAGACATTTAGACAAGCAATCATATCAGCTCAAGGTATTTTAAAAAGGTAGATTGACATGCATTCTATACAATATAGAATGCCACTAAATACCATGGGAGAAGTGCTGACATTAGAGCTACTGTATGCGAATAACGGTTTTTCATTTGTTGGCCCAAATGAAATAGAAAAGTTTCAGGTCAAACATTGTTTTATTTTCAAGTTTTGAAACTCCTAAAATAAAATTCAAGTCAAATTCCAAATGAAAAGTAATTGTAAATCATGTAGGTGTAAAAAAACCAAAAACATTTTTCCCCCAATTTGTCACTCAAAAATGCAAATACTTTTTTTGCAGAAAAATTTTACCCTGCCTAGTTGGTATTCATAGTGGCTGAAGTAAATAACTGAAACATTTGCAAAATGACTATATTGTTAGGCCACTTCTTGATCTAGAGACTGAGCTTCTAAAAGAAAAGGTCACCAGCATTTTTTTTTTTTTTTAAAAAAACAAAATGTATTACTTTCCCCCAGTCTCACTCCTGGAGACAGACTGATTTTCAGTACACTTTTCCAAAAAAATTCAATCTTAAGCAATCACCTGCCATGTCAAATTTCAGACCAACCAGTTAAAGTTTGACAAAGTTATGAGCTTCTGAAAACAGGGTTATATAATAGGAAACATTGGACGACTTTAATAAAAGGCAGTGGGGAGCAACCCCTCTCACACCCTCTCTCTCACACACACCCTGACAGCAGTTCTGGGCCCAGGACTGAACAATGATACCCTTGAAAGGAATGGCAGAGGTCTGAGTGGGATCTTGCTGGAAGTTTTTACTTATTTATTATGTACCATATAAGTCCACAGGTGTCTGAGGGGGAAGCACCTACCACTCAGCTTCCAAGGTCCTTTAGATTCCCCATGGAGATTACTGATGAACCCAGAAAGTTGAGTAGCAAATACCACCTCCTCAGCCATCCAAGAACCCACATGACATGTAATAAAGTTCAGCTCAGGGAAGTGACAGAGAGCAAGAGTGGTGGGGGTTTTTAGGGCAAGAGAATTAAGAGCTTGCTTGGTAATATGATGCAAAAATAAGCTGAAAAGTTATATTTTACTGGAAGATACTTAAAATCCACTAAGTAGATAGTCTAAGGAATAGGAATGAGGCAGTCTTGTTACAGATTTTGCTTGGTTGTGAACAAGGTTTAAGATTTAAATGAAACATATTTCATGCCCTGGGAAATCATTCTGGTGATGAAACCTTCTAAATCTTACTGTGTTGTTGAAACAGAAGTTTGTTTTGCCTCTAGGAATTACAAATTGCCTATTTGAGAGTAATTGAGCCAAATGGTAGTGTTATCCCCCAAGTGAAATTACTCTCACTATATAGAATTTAAAGCTGCTACAAATTTATTCTATGTCCCTGACACCTATACAGAGACATTATTACTTGGCAACAGTTAGCTTAACAGAACTAACCTCTCTTCTTGAATACCTGCATATCTTTTTAATTAAGATATCATTGCTGCACTCTTTTTGTAAATATATAGCAGTTTTACTTACATAATTTTCATAATGCCTAGGCACTTCACATGCTGAATATATTTTTTATTTGTAATACTCTCTACAAAGAAATGATCTAAAAACTGAAATGTACTATCTGAAGCGTTTTCTGGTTTAATTTCCATTTTATTTTTAATTTAAGAAAAATCCATTTACAAATAAAGTAGTTCTCTCTATTTCATGTGTGGGTGAGAGAAACAGTGAGAAAACAATATGCATTTGCCTACTCCTTAGGCCCTCCTTTATGCTAAATTATAGTGGTGCAAGAGTGAAGCACAAAGTACTGTATAATGCAGACATGTTTCACAAAAACCATAACTAGGTTAAATGATTACTTGGGCTGCAAAGTCAACCACTCAAAAGTTAGGAAATGCCAGTATTAAGGTTCCCTATGCAACCTTCATTGTCTCCCCCTGTGCATGTGCATTTTGATAGAGTTTTTAATTATATGATCACATGCTATTTTCTCCATGGGGCCTCTGTTTCATTCCAGGCACAGGACTGACAATGTAGAAGGCAGTAATGTTTAATGAATAAGGCTGTTGCCTACTGATCTGCCTCACATGCTTTGGGATGGATGTAGGACATTCTCCATTGTTTCACTTTTAAATTAAATCCATGAGGCTTACAGTGCAGTTGGCGAGAGTGTAAGAGATTTTTCAGATTCAAGGCCAGTTTAATGTCATTTCTTTTATCAGCTTTAAAAACCACTATACTGATTATTAGAAAGGCTCTTGAATATATATCCCTTGTATACTTTAACAGCAGATAAGCAGTTTGGAGACTTTTGGTGCTGTCCTGTGCTCAAAACCTCAGGTTGGTTAGTGCTCCCCTCCTGTGAGACTTAGGAATTCAGCAGAGTAGAGAAGGCTGCTTCATGGCAGAAGCTTCAAGAACTATAGAGGTGAGAGAAATTGTATATATGGTTTCAGTAATATACAGGCCAAGGTCCCTCGGTTCCCTACATGATATTTGGCTGCTTTTGAACACCTTTGTTTTTTGAAGGAGGATTTTGTTCTGACTCCACATCTGAAATATGTCGCTCAGACCATCTCTTATTTCAGTAGATTACACAATGACCTGAGCCCCCTATAAAAGAGTTAACTTATCTGCTGAAGTGATTGAAACAGGATAGTAAGAAGAAAAGAGGAAGAATTCAAGTTTATGTGGAAGAGGGAAGGTATGTGATGTATGGAAGACACCTGTGTAAGAAATAATGATAAGGGAAGAGAGAGTAAAGCAACCATACAACAATTTTCTGAAATATTTGTACATGCAGGAGACAAGGTGGGAAACTACTTCCCCCCTCCTACAGAGGACAAAGGAACAGTTATACTGGGTCAGACTAATGATCTATCTGTAAGGATCCATGGACTAGAATGTGGATCTGTAAAATCTGGGAAAGCTGATGTTCCCACAATACCAACAGCAAGCTGCTGAGAAAGAAGCACAGGACTCACCAGGGTAAAGGAGGAATTTTGCACAATATACATTTAACCCTGAATTGATATTATGCTTTCTCATTGATCATCATCCTCGCCCCACCAAATTTCTATTATCCTAATCTTCTCATTTAATATCAGGCATTCACGTCCAACCTTCTTAGTATTTAAACTTCTTGCATTTACATACAGGCACCTATACAATTTTTCAATGTTTAGTTCTCAGTGTTCATGTGATCAGTTGAATGGGACTCTATTTTGATTCCCTGTTTCTCTTCAGTTCATACCTATACTTTGTTTTAGTAAAAAGGAGAGGGCATAAGTTGATAGAATATCCACTTGAAGAAATCCTCCCCTAAGAGGAATGTTGGTCCAAACAGTTTGCTTCTCCATTCCATGTTAGTTTTCTCCTAGTCCTTAGTTTAAAAACCCCTCTATGACCTTCTTAATTTTATATATAAGCAATGTTTTCTTTTCTGTTTAGATGGAGTCCATCATTCTTGTAGAGGCTCTTTCTTTCTGAAAAGGTTTGCCTGTTCCTAATAAACCAAAATTCTTCCTAAGATCATCTCATTCATGCACTGAGATCCTCCAATTATATTGGTCTAACTGGCTCTGAAAATGGAACTAGAAGTATTTCAGAGAATGTGACCTATCAGCCTTATTTTTGTTTCCAGAACCTCTCTCCTACCTTTCTCTGTATCACTGATACCTACACTTACCACAATCAGTGGTTCCTCCACAACACTGGACATAAGTCTATGTAGAGTTCTACTACCTTCATACACAGTAAGCAATTCACCATGCTATTCCCTCAGTTATCAGAAACCCAACTATCTATATTTCTGATAATCAAACCTGTTATTATTAATTATCTCTTCCAAATAACAGGGGTTCTTTCCCCTGAAGAGGTATCTGAGTGCAAGAAGATTCACGCCATCAGATGAAAAGAGGGCCCCTGAATGACATCTCTTATTGTCCTAGATATGTCTATTTCTAATCTGATTGTAAAGAAAACATAACAGTATATTTTCAGTTCTGAAGTTCATTTAGTTCCAAGGAAGACTCTTATGCCTCATACATTTTTCAAATATATAGAAGGAAGCAACTGATCAATATTTAAACTTAAATTCAGATCATGTAGCAATATGCATTGGTTTAATGAAGTGAAGCCTTTCAAAATGACAAAGTTTTCTGTGAGTATTGTGGCATTAGTAGCAATTATATAGGGTTGATTTTATCAAACAAGATTTTTGCTGGCAGATCTGAATTTCATTTTGTGAAAGTATCTGTCTAAACTTTTTTTGTACTCTTTGTTGTATGGCTATTAGGGTGTCTAGAAAAAGACACCAGAGTGAAGAATAAATATTATGTAAATGGGTTTGGGAGTCTATGACTTTTTAAAATAAATTTGCTTGTAAATAGAATTGTACTGAAAAAAATCCATTTCCACTTCAAGCCTTTACATACAAGGTTGACACACCAATTTGGAGTCTATTTACAACTTATTAATTCTCTTTGATAATGAACTCTATTTATGTTTAAAATTACAAATGCTATGTTAATTGAAAGTCTAGTCTGCCTTCTTTGCTGTCCTTTTATTTCTATTCTGAACCAATTCCAAGGGTTAGTGACAAAGTTCTAACAACACAAGAGAGGAGGTCATTACATATTTATGGTCTTCTGTTCAAGTGTCTCTCTCTATTAGCCTCAGGACAGCAGAAAGACATTCCTTCTCCCCCCTCCTCCCCACCCCCACTTCTGTGAAGGGTATTTTTCCCAGTGGCTAAAATCCTGAGTTATGTTAAGCACCTGTAACTTTTTCTAGAGTCAATATGTTGCAGGTGCTCAGCATTACTCTGGAATTCTATGGCTCTTAAGGAGAAAGACTGGCATTATTAACATGCTTACTAAAGTCTGTTCAGACTGAGGAGAAGGAATCATTTGAGATTTGAAAGAAAGACAGAGTTATATATGTTCATAATTACAAAGAACATTTGTCATGGGCTAAACTGATGACCATCAGAGCTGAAAGCATGAGTCTCTACAGCTTGAGCTAAAGACTACCGAAAAGCAATAATAGAGCCACATCCTCTATGGAGTGGGAGGAAGGGAATGCTTACATCTGCTGACCAGAGGGTTAAACCACCCTGCTGGAGAACATTGCAGTTATGGCATGAGCCAATTCTGAGGGTGCTGTAGTATTTCATAAACACTCAGGAATCAGGCTAGTTGGAAAGAATGCACCATTACATGACATTCAATTCACCCAGATTCTACTGAGTCATCCAAGAACATTTAGTTCATACAGAGCATGATCAGAGGTATAATATTTGTCTAGTCACTCCCATACTTATTAGAATAGCTGTTCACGGTAGCAACAATAATCCTTATCCTTAAAAGTGCACAATTACAGAAGCTTTTAGAATTTCTGATGGAACCAGTCTGCCAAGGCACATACAACTTTGGATGAGAGGCTGTTGTACATGCAAAAGCTAAAGAAACAGCAAAACTCCATCTCAGGAAACTTTTTAAGAAGATGGGAAATAATTCCTGGTTACATCAATGAATGTGAATAGAAAACAGCATGTTGCAGCTTAGTCTAGAAATGAATAGATGCTTTAAAAAAAAGCTATTTTGTAGCAGGTGGGGGAAACTAACTGTGCTACATCTTGTTCTGCTGTTTGCAATGATAAGAATGTGGATAGAATAATCCTTTTGCTTACTGCTGGAGAATAGAGTCAAGAAAATGGAGCAAACACCATGCCAAAAAAGTGTGTGGGGGGAGCAAAAAGAAAAAAAACCTTACACACTTCAGCTGTGGAATATTCTGTAGGGTCTAAGTGGCAAAACATGGGGTTAAAAAGCAAATGAACTTTTATCTGTGGTTCTAAATTAGTGTTAGTTATTTAAAATAGACTAGAAAATGCAGTAATTTGGATTCTGTTGCAAATGAACCAAAGGGGGGGGGGAGAAGGAGTGGGAGTAGAAGGAATAATATTCCAGACAAAAAGCAGTAGAGACAGACAGATAAATAAATTGAGCTCTGATCCAAGCAGACCAAAGCCCACAGATGGTGATAAAGTCTAACAGAAGAAGAAAGCAGCAGGCTGCAAATCCAGTCAAGGATTTACTTGCCTTGTTAACTTTTTTGATAATAAGACAGTAAGTACCCCACATCAATTAAGGAAGTGAGGAAAGAGACTAAGGCATGGTTTGCTCCTAAAACTTAACTTAACCTGACCGCTTCACTCAGGTCAACCTAGCTCTTGGTGTAGACACAGGTAGGCTGAGAGATACTTTCACTGACCTAGCTACTGCCTCTTGGAGGAGTGGATAACATTGATGAAAAGCGCTCAATGTAAAGAAGCATCTATGTCATGACTTACAGGAGCACAACCGAAATGCCACAACTGTGCCATTTTAGCATAGCTGTATCCTAAAAAGCAGAGCCTGCCTCTATTGAAGCCAAATCATAAAACTCACATTGAATTCAGCAGCAATAGTGGGAGGCCCTGTTGAAGGGAAGGGTCAGTCACTATCTGCTGCACGTTCCTTCAAGCTGCGGGCAATGTTGCAGCCTCCGGTCTGTTGGCTCATTGGCCACCGCTTGGGCCATTCTGTAGTCTATTCCTTTTCTCAGCTCAGCTATCCAGAGATATCACACAGTACCTCACCCCTTCCAGTGGGACAGAAATGTCCTAACAAAACCTGAAGTTCACTGACCTTTTACAAGCTCTTCAGTCTTTCCCAATAGTCCTTGCCTTTTATCTCCTGAGGCTTGTACTTTGCCTTCAGCAGTTGATGATGGGAGTGGTAGAGGAATGTAGGCCCAGGGCCTTTGTGATAAGCAGCTAGAGGCTATTCCTTAGTGTTCCTCTCTGCCCCCTTGGACCAGTTCCTTCCTTTTCATCTCTTCCTTTGCAAGCATCTGGCATGGAGTTACATTCTTCAGCCTTCTCGGGCTTGTGTTTTCTCCTACGGTGCCGCTTTTTCCAGGTTTGTTACCAAGAAAATTTCTCAAGGGGGAGGAGGTTTTACTGCCCATTTCTGACTGTTACTTGCCTCTGAACTGCAGCCTTTCACCCCAGCCATGGTTAATTGGCAAATTGGTTGCAGCTTGAGACCACATCTATTAAACCCTTCCTGGCTGCTATAACCTGAGGTCTATACACCCCATCACAGCTCCCTATTGTGAAAGGGACTGAATCAGGGGTTAAAGAAAGGGGGAACGCACTGGAATGCAGTTTCAGGGCCCCTTATTTCTAGGCTGGCAGCATTCCAGGGCCCCTAAAAAGAGAGGAAGGTACAAGAATGCTGCATTCTGGGGCCCCTAAAAATAGCATGAGCAGCCGGAATGCAGCATTCCGGTGGCTCCACTTTATACACTGTTCTGCCTTAAGCACAGCTGGCAGAGAGCTTCAGTAGGCCTGGAGTTTGTGAGTGTCCCCCTGCAGAGCGGAGCAGCTTGTGGCTGGAAGCAGCTTCCAGCCACTCAGTAAGCGTGCAAACAGTGGAGGTAAGGGCTTGGGGGGGGGGGGGCTGCTCCGGGTTTTGTGTTTGTCTGTGTGTGTGCATCTGGGGGTGGCTGTCTGTGTAGGGGGTGTGTCTGGGGATGGTCACGTGCATGTCTGGCAGTGGCTGTGCGTGTATATGTGCGTGTGTGGCTGTGCCTGTGTGGCTGTGACCGGGGGTGGCTGCGTGTGTGTCTGTGCGTGGGTATTGGGGCAGGAGGTGGGTTCTGGGGAGGAGTACTGGGGGGGGCCCACCTCTGCCAGAGGGGGACCCACCCGTGTGGGAGGGTTCCGGGGCCCACTAAATTATACTTTAACCCCTGGACTGAATGTAGCAGTGTTATTTATAGTGTTTACCTTGTTTCTGTTGTGACAACTTGATTGTGGAGAGTTGGCCACGCCTTCATCCACTCAAACGTTTTTGTTTAACCCTTTGCAGCCTCAGACGCTGAATTATAATGAAGGAAATGTTCCTCGGCAGCTGAATGCATAATAAAAGCTGCAGACCCACATAATTGGTAGAAGAGCATTTATATCATTTTGCAGAAAATGAATGGAGGATACAAAGTTCATGGCAAGTTTCAAAGCTATCTACCTGAGCTAAGGCCCATTAATTTCTAGGTGTAACTGGGCATCCATTTTCCCTGAAGTGCTTTGTAAAATCTCAACTCCAACCATCCCTATCTCTCACCCTCACTCACAGGCTCCTTGTCTGTCTCCTTGTCCAACCAATCCCAGTCTTCCGTTTCAATCTATTACTTCTGCCACATCCCACAACCTCCATGTCACACATCCTCTGTCCTACCTGGGGGCTAGTAGGAGAAGCATTGGAAGTACAGGGATGAGACCAACCTCCTGCTTTCAGTTCCTGAGACAATTTCACTTCCCAAGACATTAAACTAGTGGGATAAGAATTGAGGCTCTGGTACCCTAAATGAAAACAGTGCGTCTAGGCCAGTGGTTTTCAAACAGGGTTGAGACCCAGTACTGGGCTGCAGACCCTCAGGCACTGGGTCATGGCATCCCCTACTGCCACTGCCAAAAGAATGAAATGCATTGCTGAAAGATGTAATTTTTGGGTCATGGACATAAATGATCTTTTTCAACAGGGTCCCAAGGCAAAAAAAAGTTTGAAAACCACTGTTCTATGTCACTAAGCCTGGTATCAGGAATAGCTGGGAAAACCCAGCTCAGCTCTTGCAGCTCTGGGATGGAGCACGCTCAGTTCTGTCAGGACAACAAATAAGCAGTTCAGTCACAGGTAAGAATGTGAGGAGTATTGTTACCAAGTTTGCCCACCAAACTGGGGTATGCTCATTTGGTAGGGTTACTTCCCCTGGTGGTGGTGGAGGGGGGGAAGGTTGCAGTTCTATTAGTGTACTGCCTGTGTCACTTGTGTTTTTATATGGAACTCACTTCTTCCTTCTGCAAGTCCTTCCCAATTAAGCCACCCTGGCAGGACCTAAATTTCCCAAGACTGGGTTTCTAAGTGTGTCTGAGTGGACTGGGTCTATCAGCACTCTTTGCTGACCCCTTGTCCCTGAACTCAGGAGGCTGGGTTACACAGCACTTGTCTACTGTCACCCTTACATGCCCCTGTATCGTACCAGACTAGATTTGAGTATGCATCTCAGCAAGCTGGATTAAAACAACACTTTCAGCTGCCACCCTTATATGCTCCTGGACTCCACAGGCTGGGTCAAAACTGCACTTTTAGCTGCCACCCTTATGTGCCACAGGTTCAGCACATTGGTAACCCCTTAATGAGCAAATCTTACAAGGAATTGGGCATCACAGGGATCTTTGGCTAGGTAAAAGGAGCTTTGCTGCAGAGCAATATAGGAAAGCCAAGAAAACAAAAGAAGTCTGGCAACCAGCTTGATTAGAAAAGTTACTTTGTTTACAGGTACATAAAACTTATAAATAATTATAAAAGGAAAGAAAAAAATACCCAAACATGTACAATATTCATAACCATACAAAGAGAGAGAAATGATCAAACAGTTACGAGATTACCAGTATGAATTACAGTATTGGGGAAAGCTAGCCCAAGTGGATTACAAAAGATCAGGTTAGAGAATTATATTTGGACAAAGAGGAAAAAAGGAGGGGGGAGGGCATTGTCTCACCATTCAGTGAAGCTCTAAGGTACCCAGGCTGTTCAGCTTAGGGTCTGAAGTGCTGGAGACAGGCAGAACCCCCATCACAATCAGCAAGGAAAAGGTGAAGTCCCAGCAGATGTGCTGCAGCTTTTGGGTCCAGACATCAGAACAGATCAGGCATCAGAACAGATTCAGAACTAACTTCCATGTAGAACTTGGGTAGGGATTTTTGTGGGCAAGAAACAATAGTTCAAGGCAGAATGCTAGGGTTGTTTTGGGGTAAATAATAACTTAAAGGAGTATACCAGAGGTGTTTTGTTTAGGTGGACAGTAAGAGCTGATCATTACTGATGATGAGTGGCATTCCTTTGAGGGAGCTTACAATGCCATCAGGCAGATTCAGTATGTTGGATATCAACTGAAGATCTATTGACTAGAATAGGTCTGCTAACTGCTGGGCTGGGTGTGTGCAGACATGAGTTCATTTGTCTCAGGAGCAGGGATCCCCCATCATGCAGTGCTTCCCTTCTTTGCCAGTCCGAGAGTTCAGTGCAACTTCTGCCTTGGAGCTTGGTTCTCCATTCAGTATGCTAACTCTGGTTCCATCCTTGATGCAAATGAAGTTTCTGCTGTCCATTCAGTGTGCTAATGGCTCACATCTTCCATGTAGGTGACACTAGTGGAGTTGCCCTAATTCCAGCACCCTTGTTCACAGGGGTTTTAGGTGTGTCTCCCACTGCCTTTCATTGTTTCTGGTTCAAGCAGATGCTGGAGGTTGGGGTGGGAGGGTGAGTCTCAGTGGCTGGATACTATGCCATGATTCTCCAAGAACACAGAGCTACTAAAATAACAGTACGGTGCATGCTCTGAGTAGAGAATCTTTGCAGAATTTAGGTGCCAAGTTATAATAAATCTAAGCAAGTACCCACAGATTTTTTTTCAGAGGCTCATCATGTGGTCATATTCCAATAGATACATCCCTGATACTATGACAACACTCCCCCCCCCCCCAGTTTCAAAACATATTTCCTTACTCTTGTTCTTGAAAGTGCTGAACAATTTTTTTTCTGAAAACGTTAGACTATACTAATATCTGCCTATAATAATACAGACTGTGCAGAGAGGACACACTGTATGATTTCTCATGGACACTTAGGTATGCTTTCCAATTTTGTTTTTCCCTGAAACGAATTTCAAATTCATTTAGGCTGAAAAGATTGGCTGCTGTACGTGTATGGAGAAAAACAAGAAACCATGCAGTTCATAAAAGCCTACTAGCTTGTATATCTATACAAATGCCTGCTTTCAATGCTAACAGATGAATCTAAAAAGGGAGGAGACTGCAGAGGACATATTTCGGCTTCCCTTTGAGCAGAGAGAGAGAGATATCTCTATAACAAATGTATTAAAACACTTGGTAAAAAGCCTTGTTACTATTATATACGCTTGCTGTAACCTGCCAAAAATGACAGGGGAAAAGAGAATTTATGAAATATTTATTTTAATCAATTAATAGTTCTTTAATTACAACATTCTTTGAAAAAGTTCTAGGGTCAGCTAAAACTCTTCCCTGGTAGTTCATATCCTTCACATAAACTTTCAGATTTTCATGGTTTCTTCCTCAAGTGAGTGCCAGATACAAATGACTATGTGCAAAAACAAGCTCAGGAAAATAAATGTTGTTTGCTTCTTTGTTAGCATAGCAGCACAGGTAACATTGTGACACCTGAAGTGATTCAGGTGGTTAGAGGTGATGGCCTATGCCCTTGTGATGTCAGAGGTGTCTCAACCAATTGCTCCCCTGATCCCCTGACACGTTACACTTTACATCATGGATGCACATTTCACATCACGAACGGACATGGGAAATTAGGAGGGTTGATAAAGTATGTTCCTATTAAAGACTACATTCTAGCAACAGGAGACAATTTTAGTTGACATTTTTAGTTGTGTGTGTGCCATTTGCAAACAATCTAACATTTGACAAGTAGATCTAGCTAATGTTTTTATAATGTTTTCCGGTATACATAAATTGTCTTGAAATATCAGTTTGAAGAATGAAAGAGAATGGAAGTGAAGGGTTCAGAGCAAATGGAAGATTTTGTGATGGTGGAGCATTAGTGGGCAGTTGGGGGCCCCAAACACATTTCCACTCTGCCAGACTGTGTAATAAACAAAAGTGATCAAGTGATAATCTGTAAAAGTTATAGTGTTTCAGTAGCTCTTACATTTTTGATAGTAGCAATTAAAACCCATTAGCAGCAACCTCTGTGACCAGGAGTAGGGCTTGATCACCTCTCCCTGGCTATGTCTATACTGGAGGCTTAAGTTGCTGTATGCAGGTGTCAATAGGAGGGTACAGTTTATATCAATAAAACCCATCTGGAATTAAAAAATAAGGCTTGATAGATAGTTTAATTGTTAGTCTTGTTTCTGTTCTGCTTTTTGCTCTGCTTCTATTTTGCAGTTATCACAGTTCCATTGCAGACGCTGGCTTGTTTCCTGTCTGTAAAGAAACTGCTGTGCAAGGAAACTGTTATATACAAATAGTTTGCAGAACTAGTTTTATAAAGGTATCTTAGTTGCAGAAAAACTTACAAGGCCATGTTTACCTGGCAACAAAATTCTGATTGACTTGAATAATAAGTGACAGTGTTCTGTCAGCAAAAAACTGTAACCAGCCTAAGGACCAATAAGGTAGTGGTGTAGCTTCTTGAAGGGTGTCAAATATGGTAAAACAAAGTGATGGCACCTCCTGGAAACTGCAAGTGGGATTAAGGAACATAATAAAACCATTGAAAAAGCCCACAAAAGGCAGAGGTCTGCGGAGGCACAAATCTACTGCTGAATTGAGGACTGCTCACCTGAGGTTCCCTCACCAGTGACAAATCTTCTCATTGATAAGCTTGCTGGTCAAGAGCAAAATGTCCCACCTGGGATAGGAATGGTGCACACAAAACTAAATCAAAGAAAACTTGAATCAAAGAAGCCATGGTTTTGTAAGCACATTAAATAATGTTTAATAGTACAGATTGTAATTCAGTTTTGATTAAGGGGCTAACTATAGGGATAGGATTAGGGATTATTATTACACTTTTATTGTGTTGTCTACTCTTTTGTTTGTTTATTTTCTATCTTAGTATTTTTAAAAGAATAAGGGAGGACAATTTGTTTTAATTAAATTTTTCTTCAATAAAAGAGCTTGGTTGTACCCAGAGGTGGCCTTAGTGTCTTCCCCTCCTCATACCTTATCCAAAGGACCCTTATTTGGGGGCTTTTCATGGTGATGAGGATGGGATATGGTGGAGACCCCTGCCCATTTGAGTGGGTCACGGGGGAGACACCGATTAACCACTGGATATACCACCATAAAGAAGATGGTTTGTTAAATGTTCAGGCAATTTATGTTTCAGGCTCTGATCAGAGAGATTATGTACTTCAAGTTACACAGAAGGGCTTGAATTGTCTGCTTAGAATTGATGACTTAAAACAATGGGAATTAGTGATTTCAGATCCTCCTCCTGTTACCACTAAAATGAGAAAAACCATCTGAAGAGGATTTTGTTAAAGTTCCAGAAGCATTTCTTAAGATTGGAGAGAAATTAGGACAGAAATGTTGTTATCCCCCAAATGAGCAGATAGCCATTAGAACACTATCTCCTACTGCTCACCCATGTCTCACAGAAGCAGTTGAGACATTAAAGGAGAAAGCCTGCAGTAAGCCAAAATTGGGACCATGCAAATGGGAGTCATCAAAGGGGCTTGGAGTTTTGTTTCACAGTGTTGTTAAAGCTTGGAATTCGATTACTGAATTGGAAAATAAAGCTGAAGTTTATAAGGAAATTATAAAGAAACAGAGTGGACAAACTGAGGGGCAAGGAGAAGGATTAATACCTACTGCTCCTCCCCCACATGAAACAGAGAAGATAAAGGACAAAGAAGCAGTCCCCTTGATCTATCCATGAGATTCAATCAAAGGGAAATCAGAGGTTCAAGTGGCTTCCATTACAGTAACAGTCACTAAAGAATGAAATGGGAGAGTGATTGATACCACTGAATATAGGGAGAGAAACCACGCTGAGGTGCAAGACCTTAAAAGCAGAACAAAGAGGGAATTGAAAGAACCAATGCCAGTCTGGATTGGTTGACTAGTGTTAGAACATCTTTCTGAGACCGTCTCATTTGATGAAGCATTGCAGCTCTGTGGAGATGTGATCTGACATGGTGGGAGTTTGAAATTTGGTCACAATAAGACAGAATACGAAGTGGCCCATATCACTGCCTGCAGCAGTAGTGCTGGGGAGTGTTGGCAGACTACAGGCTATGACAATTAGAGAAGGGGATGTATCTGAAACAGTTTAAATTAAGATTATAACAGGATTATCTTTTGTGCTGTGGCAGCTTGGAGCTAATGTGACTCAAAATTGGCCAGAAGCTTAGCAAACTGACCCATATCCATTTAAGTACCTGACAGATGCCAATGATTTGTTAATCACAGGCCAAGTAATGCAAGGAGCCTGGGCTGGAATTCCACATAAGGCACATAATTCCTTGATTCACCTGTGGCTTAATGCTTTAGTAGGGAATTCGATCTACAATATGATGGACACTCTCACTGAACTTGAGATCTGTAAGGTGGAAAAACCTCCACCCCCATTATTAAGTAGTAAACCTCGTTCAGGAGATTTTAAACCCCAGAGTAAACCTCAACAAAATAAAGAAAATACAGGGCCATCCAAGGAAGACAGGGCACTATTTGGATTTTTGTTGGGAAAAGGAAAAGACAGGGAAGGATTAAACATCAAATCATGAGCCAAACTCAGAAAAATCGCCCACGACTGTGGCTGACAGGATTGGGCCCAAAAGTCAAAAAATGAAGAGTAGAGGCTGAGCTGACCCTGAACTCAGTCCCCTCAGACCTTCGAATCTGGCCAGAACTGCAAATATTAAATTGGGACACAGCCAGGTATGAAAACCAGTCATTTTTAGTGTTTACGGGGGCGCAAATAACTGTGATAAATCAGAATGTTGGTCCTGATTTAAAACTTAAACAGTGGGTAACAGTAATTGGGATAAATGGAACTCAGTGATATCAGATGGGGAAAATAGAATTCAAAGATGGGTCAGCTTGTAAAGCAGTTTTGGGTACTAAGAACATATTAGGAATAAAGGAAATTAAAAAAAAAACCAAAAAACAAAAAACTTCCTGGTCCAAAACAACAGCTGAAGGAGGTGTTAATAGTTCAGATACCAGAGAAACTGAGGCACTTTCCACAGGGGCAGGTCCCACAGAAATTGTGCAAAACTAGAAATATTCCTACTCCAGCTGAGAAAAGGGTCCAATTAAAGATCTTATTAATATACTATTACACAAAGGGAAATTAAGGGAAGTTAAATAACCTCAGGTCTCTAGCCCAGCTCGGGAAATCTGGGAAATGGAGAATGGTAATCAATTACTGGCAGGTTAATAAAATAATAGTCCTGGTAACTTACTATTAAATATGGGATCACCCACGAATTGAGAAGATGCTGCAACAAAAATCCAAACTAAAGTGGGGCATAATTGTAGACCTGAAAGACATGTTCTATACTATCCCAATTAATGATAAAAATGGATCATTGGTGTTTAATTTTGATAATAAATATTTCAAATGGAAGGTAGCCCCCCAAGGTTATTCCAATTCTCCAGCTATTGCATGAGCAGCGTTAATACAAACTTTAGTTAAGCATGGATTAGAGGATGATGAATGAGTCATCTGTTGTGTAGATGACATACTAATTAGGGGAACAATGAAGGAGGAGGTGGAAGAGTTAACTAGGAAAGTGACTTATATTCTGGAGAGTGAAGGATGGGCCTAAGTGAAGAGAAGCAGATCCGGCCTAGTACTACCTATAAATTCCTGGGAATGACAGTTACCCCAGATGCCATATTAATGGGTAATGAATTAGAAACGGGATTACACCACTGGCTAGATAAACCACCAAAAACAAAGGAAGAGTTGAAGAAAATATTAGGGATAATAAATTATGGAAGATCAGAGATCCCAAAATTAGGATATAAACTGAATCCTTTATTAAAGCTGTTATGACAGAAAGGGAACCATATAGAATGGATGCCCCTCACTCAGGCAGCATTAGAGGACTTAAATGGGCATTTGGAACATTCCTCTCTTCTTAAAAGGTGGGCCCACAAGGGGGACCGATTCATTTATATATTAATTGGAACAACCAATGCATAACTGAAGAAGCAAAAGAGGGAAAGAGTAATCCCCTAGCTTGATGGACTCTTCAGTTTAAAGGACCGGAGACTAGATATGGTATGGAGGGAATATTATTATGGGCATTAGGTAAGATACACAGAAGGTATTCAACCATGATGGGGACAGGTATCATCCTATATGCCCCCAAGGTTTCAAATTTAGCCTGGATCAGACTAGAATATCCTTTAAATACATTTGGGGGAACTCAGTCCACTTGGGAGCAATTGGTGTTTAGTTTTAATGTCAATTGGCCAAATTTAAAATTAGGGAAATCTCTAAAATCCAAAGGATGCTTAAGTCACCTTAAGCAAATCCCTCATCACATCTGGAGTTCATAAAGTCGACTTAAACACTTGCTTAAGTCAACTTAATAACTCTCACCCTTAAAGATGACTTTAAGGCAGGGGTCTTAAACACACGGCCTGTGGGCCACATGTGGCCCTTAATGCTATTTCCTGCGGCCAGCAATGACACTATTGTTACCAGTATTTGCAATATTGTTGTACGAAAAGGTTTCAGTGGTGCGGCCCTCAGGCTAATGTACTAGTCCTCATGCACCCCTCTACTAGTCCTCATGCGGCCCTCATGGTGATTTGAGTTTGAGACTCCTGCTTTAAGGATTAAGTTGAGTTTATTAAGTGGACTTAACAAAATGTGGCCATTAAAGTCTACTTAATAGAGTTGACTTAAGGCAGGAGAGCCATTTAAGTTGACTTTATAAAGTCAGCTTCATCCAGGGCACCCATTTAAAGTTGAATTTATTAAGTCAACTTTAAATGGGTTCCCTGGTTGAAGTTGACTTTATAAAGTCAACTTAAACAAATGGGGCCTCTCTAAGTCAACTGAGCCCACTAGTAGACATAGCCCCTGGGAGTAATAGGCTATAATAATAGCCTGTTCCCAGGCTTAAAACAGACTTCATCGCAGGATCTTAAGAAGACGTGCTTTGGATAAAACACTCCGTGCTGAAGCCTGTGTTGCCTGGGGTCACCCAACTGCTGAAGGGGCATAGGCTATGCAGTTCTTGCTTTCATTCTAACTTCAGTAAATTTCACTGGTTTGGGCAATAGGTGATTTGTTAAGTAGTCTGTTAGCTAATAAATCTGCCTTATCTGTTACCTGTATCTCAGTGTTTATTGCTACTGAACCTTGTCCCACTGAGGAGGGGAATACAAAGGGAAAAGATTTACAAGTGAAAGAGCTAAATGATAGAATACATTAAGTGAAAATTAAGGAAAATTACATCTGGTGGGATCAGAACCAAGGATCTCTAGCACCCTAAGTGAAAACAATGCTTTTAGGCCACTAAGCTTGAGATCAGGATTTCCAAGGAAGTGTCCATAAGCTTTGTTTGGCTGAACTAGACTAACACTGCTTCCCCTTTGGAATTTAATATATACATCTCTTTTTAACAAAGGTGGTTACAAGTACTCTAAATTGATTTTACAGAAAACTAGGTTTTCATACACAATTACTTCCACCACAACAAGAATTTGCTTTTAACGGAAATTTTTGATGTTGTCAAAAACAAAACAAATCACCCCAAAATGGACAAATTTTGATTAACATATACTGCTGTAGTGCCTCACAGTAGTAGTTCAGCTACTTTGTGCTCCCGTTCACTTCTAGTGGGCAGTTTCCCAAACTGGACTATATCTCCCATGCTGAAATATGGCAATGCAGCAAGAGAAAAAAACATCATGTTTCACAGGAGGTGTAGCTGAGACAGAGATACCCTGTAAAATATTAGCATGCTGTCCCTGTTCTACAGTTCCTCTGAGAAACTATGCACCCTTTTTGAATGGAAATTCTTGGGTTTTATTTATTTGTTTCAAAAGTTAACAGACTTCCAGGGAAAATTTTGAACAATTCTTTTTAATCCAAACACCCTCTCACCCCTGGCAGCTCTGCTTTCAGTAATCAGTCATAACTTAGGTTCTGATCCAGAGAGTCACTGGGTATCCCACAAGTAATCTGGGGGCATACTTTGAAGAGAAGGCAAGCCAATCCTACATGGGTGCCATGCTGTACTGAAGCTTTGTGCCCATGATAAAACACCACATTGTCACCAACACTCTGTGGGTGATCAATTATGAATAACTTCATTCCAGTTTTCTAGGAATGTGAGCTTCTGCTGTGAACTGCTATTAAAATAATTATTTCTGTAGTTGTCAGACTGATATTTGGTGGCATAAACACTTGTGTTGCTATAGTGTAGTGGCTAGCACCTCTGCTTAACAGGCAGAAGGTCCTGGGTTCAATTCTCAGGGGGTTAGACTCAATGATCTCATAAGGTCCCTTCCAGCCCTATGATTTGATTTGATATCACTATATAACTAACATGAACAATGATTTGCATTTCAAATGATATCCCAAAAGTAAGTCAGAATCAGTACATCCTTATAATTTTTAAAAGGCTATTATAAAACTTGAAAACCTGTATCTTTTACTCCACAAATCACGCATGCTATAATTAAAGCAAAACATGGCATAGAAGAATAAAATAGATTTATTTCTAAGGGGTAGCCATGTTAGTCTGGTTCAGCAAAATAAACAAGGAGTCCTGTGGTACTTTTGAAGATTAACAAATGTATTTATTGCATGAGCATTTGTGGGAGAAAATCCAACTTCGTCAGATGCTTGAATATAGATTTATAGAAAATAGATTTAGCATCTCCTGTAAGTACAGCTTTGTGAAGAGAAAAAACAAAAACAGACAAAACAAAAAAAATTGTATGGCAACAAGACAACAACATGCACTCATACTGTAAGAAGGAGAGGGATTACAAATTTGCTTGCTCTGGCAGCTAGTATATGCCTATGAATGGCATCCAGCTGTTTCAGAAAAAGATGTATTGCCAAATATTTGAAGGATCTATTCATTTAGCTTCAGGCCATGTTTGTTACAAACAACAGAAGAGATTGCAGAATCTGTGATTTCAACACAGGTAATAAAACACCAGTTATTCTACACTAAATATAAAGAAACCTCAAAAATAGTTAATTCTGTATTATATCTGTCATGTTTAAAGCCACTCCCACCATCCAAGCTGTCTTTTTCATAGTTGTTTCTAGCACTTACAAACATATGACTTACTGTAGCAAGAAATCCTCTGCCTTACTGTGCAAATAGTATGGTATGCAACAGTAACCATAAAAATTCACCCTCTGCCACTATCTCATAAGATTGCCTGAAAAGTCATTGAATGGTTTCCACAGAGCAAGAAAGAGAACGTGTGTTGATTTAGAACTAAATATGCTACAGAACAACCTGCTATTGCTGGTCTCCCTTCCCAACCCAAGAACACAGGAAAATGAACAGTATTGAATTAAGACCTATACTGCTATAAAAGGTGGGACAGTCTTAACTGGTTTGGGTCAACTGACTTGCCTTGTGGGGCTTATTCTGAGGGGCTATAAAAATGTATTGTGGAAATGTTGGCTTGCACAGAGTTTGGGTTCTGGGACTCTGCAAGAAGGAGGGTTTCACACCCAGGGCTGCAGACTGAACTGAAACATACTCTGCAATTTTTAGCCCAGCAGCCTCAACTCACCCAGGCTCTGAGACTCAGGGCTATACATGTTTACACTCCCCCCTCCCCCCCTTTTTAATATCACAGTTTAAATGTACCTTGAGGCAAATTGCTTACCAAAGTGGCAAAATTTTAAGAAAAAATCCCATTACCACTGAAGAGTACCTCTGTTCCTTTTTTGGCCTCTGACAAAGTGGGATTTTCTCCATAAAAGCTCATGCAATAAATAGATCTGTTAGTCTTTAAGTGCCACAAGACTCCCTCCTTTTTTTGCTTTACTAGACTAACATGGCTGCCCCTTTGGAACTTATTTTTCCCCTAGCTCTTTTGGTGAAAACATCACTATCTACATCTCAATTTTTATTTTTAATTTTTAAATTTAATGAGACAGGTATAAGATTTCATCCATTCAGCCTGTTTATGAGATTCCTGAAGAACCACAGAAATTAGAGATGGAAGAACTCATGCTCAGCTAATATTGTCCTGTTCATCCTCTTTCACAAGTGTTGCTCTCTACGAAATAAATTTGGAGGTACTTTATTCTGTCAAATTTTAAAGCAATGAGACTTCAAGTTTGCTTGTAAGACTATTCTAAAGCCCTTTTTTTGTTTGGAGATATTTTTGAAGCCCAAATTTCTGCATGGTCAAGAAGATTAGAATGCAAGGAGCAAGTTAAAAAACAATGAGGGTCCTGTGGCACCATATAGATTAACAGATTTCTTTGGGCATAAGCTTTCTTGGGCTCCAACACACTTTGTCAGTAGCATGAAGTGGAAACTACAGTTGAGGGGTATATAAACACACATGCCAGGGTGGAGAAGGGCAAGCATTAACAAAGTCAGTTTAGAGAGCAGATGTGACCCATTCTCATCAGTTGATCAAAGGGAGAGAACATGTGAACAGATGAATCACTTTTTGTAATGTGTTAACTATTCAGTCTCTATTCAAACCCAGTCTGATTGTGTCAAACTTTCAGATTAGCTCCAACTCTGCAGTTTCACCTGAAATCTGTTTTTGAAGTTTCTTTGTTGACATATGGTCACTTTCAAGTCTGCTACTGAGTGTCCATGGAGACTGAAGTGTTCTCCTACTGGTTTATGGCTGTTGCCATTTTTGATGTCCAATTTGCATCCATTTATCATTATGCACAAGGACAGTCCAATGTACATAGCAGAGGGACGTTGCTGGCACATGATAGCATATACCACATTAGTGGATGTGCAAGTGAATGAGCCCCTGATGATGTGGCTGACCTGATTGGGACCAGGGATGGTATCACTGAAGTTGATGTGTGAGTAGAGTTGGCAACAGCATTTGTTGCAAGGATAGGTTCCTGGATTAGTGCTCTTGTTGTATGGTGTTTGGTTGCTGGTGAGTACTTGCTTCAAGTTGGGGGCTGTCTGAAAGCAAGAATAGACCTGCCTGCCAAGGCTTGAGAGAGCATGGATAGGTTGTAGATCTTTGATGATGAGTTGGAGAGATTTAAGTTGGGGGGGGGCAGTATAGGTGATGACCAGTGGTGTTCTGCTGTTTTCTCTGTCAGGTCTGTCCTGTAGTAGGTGGCTCCTGGGTACCCATCTGGCCCTGTCAATTTGTTTTTTCACTTTCCTAGGTGGGTACTGTAGTTTCAGGAATGCCTGACAGAGATCTTGTAGGTGTTTGTCTCTATCTGAGGGATTGGAGCAGATCCGTTGTACCTTAAAGCTTGGCTGTAGATGATGGATCATGTAATATGTCCCAGATGGAAGCTGGAGGCATGCACGTATGCATTGCAGTCAGTTGGTTTTTGGTATAGGGTTGTGTTAATGCATCCATCCTTTATAGGTATGGTAGTGTCCAAGAAGTGGATTTCTTGTGTGGACTGGTCCAGGCTGAGGTTGATGGTGGGGTGGAAATTGTTGATGTTTCAGTGGAATTTTTCCAGGGACTTTTTCCTATGGGTCCAGAGGATGAAAATGTCATGAGTGTAATGTAGATAAAGGAGAGGCAATAGTGGACGAGATTAGAGGAAGATTAGGTCAACCATAAAGATCCTGGCATACTGTGGGGCCATGCAGGTATTCATACTTGTGCCACTGACTTGGAGGTATAGATCATCCCCAAATATGAAGTAGTTGTGGGTCAGGACAAAGTCTCAACAGTTACCAGGTATGCCACATCATCATCCGGGAAACTGTTCCTGATGGCTTCTAGTCCATCTTTGTGAAGAATGTTGGTGTAGAGGGCTTCTAAGTCCATAGTGGATAGGATGGTATTTTCTGGGAGATCACCGATGGATTGTAATTTTTTCAGGAAGTCAGATATGTCAAGGAGATAGCTAGCAGAGCTAGTGGCGAGTCCACATGGCCAGACAACCCTACTGTGAGAGTTCTGGTGCCAGAGATGATGGGGCATCCAGTATTCCCAGGTTTGTGGATCTTGGCTAGTAGATAAAATATACCTGGTTGGGGTTCTTGGGGGGGGGGGGGGTGCATATGTGTTCCTGTGCTTCCTTAGGGAGTTTCTTAAACAGCTGTTGTAGGGTGTCTTTTGTATTTTTCAGTGGGATCAGAGGATAATAGCTTGAAGAATATGGTGTCAGAGAGTTGTCCAGTTGCTTCCCATTTATAATCTGACCTGTTTATGACTACAGCACCTCCTTTGTCAACCTCATTGATTATAATGTCAGAGTTGTTTTTTGAGGTTGTGGATGGCATTATGTTCTGCACAGCTGAAGTTATGGGGTAAGTGGAGTAAGGAATAAGATATTTCCTTGGAATTAAAAAAAAATTCTTTTAGAACATGAGCTGTTAATCTAAGGGTTTGACACCCATGGGGACGGGACAGTCATAAACCACAATTCCATTTTATAAAGTTACCCTTGAGGTAATTACAAAAGCTTTCCTCCTTGAGTAATATGGGGTCACTGTGATGTCCTGTCCCTTTAAATGTTAGGGTGCTCTATATACCCATCATTGCTGGTCTTGATTGGATGTATTGATGGAGGTTTCATCACACAACAATCCTGAAGTAAAGATTAATCTTTAATTCCTGGAGATTTCAGGACAACACCAGAAGATTGGCAGATTTACATACGCCTTCCCATCCAGTGCAAAGCTTCATTTTCCCCCTCATGTTCTCTTTTGTTGCCTTTAATAAGAAAGCCACCAACTTGCCTTGTGTCTGTCTCCTTCTCTGCTGGATCCAAATAGAACATCGGTAATATGTATTTTCTAGTCCATGAGGGTCTAGTGCTCCCCTGCCCACACATCAGAGAAAACATATACATAAATAATAGGAAAAATGCTCTCTTAGAGGCGCACAGTAGCAGACAGCTGCTTTTGCTGCAAGGGGCTGCATAAATCAACAAGCAAATAAGGGCAGAACAAAGGTGGTTGCCAGATGAAGGTAGAACAGCCATATTTGTTTCATGCAAGCATGGAAAAGAGACCACCTTTAGTTAGTGCTGCATTTCTACAGTCAGCAGCGGGAACCCAAGTACAGTCCTTCCTCGATTCTGCGGACCCTGCTTTCCCAGACTTCGGAAGATATGGATGAATCTTCCAAAGTCTGGGACCCTGGCCGCGCCCCTCTGGCGGCCAGGGAAGGGGGCCCTAACCGCCCTCCCTTCCAGCTCCTGGGAAGGGGGGGCTAGTGGCTGCAGGCTGCTCTGCCTGCGTGCCCGCCCGGCCTCGCCGTGGCAGGCAGAGCAGCCAAACAGCGGACCCCTCATCGGCTGCACCTTCCCAGGGGAGGAGGGGGCCAGCGCTGAGCTGCGGCGCGTGGGGTCCAGCGCTGCAGCAGCTGGCCCCGCACCCAAACAGTTTGGGCTGCTTTGCACACCACTGATACATTTGATATAAACAAATAACTACCTCCATAAGTCCTGCTTTTGCTGGGCCAGCCTTGGGCTTTCCATTTGGATGACCTGGTATCCCAGGAACTTATTTCAGGACACCTAAATATCCCACTTTATTTTATGCAAACCGAATACATGATTTAAATAGCAACAAGTTTTTGTTCAAAATGTATCACTGTAACATTTGTAATGTTCTCTGTCCTATATAAAATCTTACCTTTTGGGGTTTTTTTTAAACCAACTTAAAAGTAAATTGATATGGACACTTATTTCAAAATACCATGCACTAGCATCCCACATTGGACTTCTATGTATTCTGAGGAAATTTGAGAATCCCTCGCATAGAGATAGGTAGATATCATTTCTTTTTTCCCCTGCTCCTCTCTACTCTCTTGCTGGTTTTTATACCTTCTATATTACCATAGTAGCTAAGCAATTGAGGTGCCCACTGAGGCCATGCCTCCTTGCAGTCTAATCTGTGTGGACAAACTTTATATAGAGGATTAGCTCTCCATTATCTGCAGCTCCAGCTTTCAAGCAGGGTGAGGAGAGCAAGCCCAGACCTTCAGGCAGGCCAGGGTAGACAAAGCAAGTTTTAGCTTGAGTCCAGGTTAGCAAAAAAGTCTATAGGCTCAGGTCCCTCTGGAAGGGTTAGGAAGGCAAACTGCAGACTATCACAGGTGTCTAGGTAGTCTATAGCCTGACCCATAGGCAGGGCATAGCAACTGAATGGTTTCTAGCCATTGGCAGGGTGAGTGAGTCATCTATAGCTCCAATAAGCCAGGCAAGAAGTTTACAGCCCTGTACCTTCAAGCAGGGGTTAAAGTAAGGGGGAACACACTGGAATGCAGTTCCAGGGCCCCTATTTTTAGTCTGGCAGCATTCTGGGGCCCCTAAAAATAGAGGAAGGCATTGGAATGCTGGGTTCAAGGGCCCCGCCCCCAATAGCATGAACAGCTGGAATGCAGCATTCTGGTAGCTCCACTTCAAACCCTGTTCCACCTTAAGCCCAGCCAGCAGAGAGCTGTGGCAGGCTGGGAGTTTGTGAATCTCTCCCTGTAGGGCAGAGCACCTTGTGACTGGAAACAGCTCCCAGCTGGGCAGGCAGCCTGCAAACAGCCCAGGTAAAGGCTTTGGGAGGCTGCTGGGGTGTGTGTGTGTGTGTGTGTCTGGGGGTGGGTATTGGAACAGGGGGTGGGTTCTGGGGATGGGTATTGGGAAGTCCACCTGTGCTGGAAGGCGGGTCACCCGTGCTGCAGGGTTCTGGGGCCCACCAAATTGTACTTTAATCCCTGCCTTCAATCAGAGCAGAACAGGCAAGCAGTCTATGGCTCACCTTGTAGGAAGTGCAAGGAGGATAAGCAATTTCTAGCCAAGGCTCACTGTGAGGGTACGCAAAGCCAGCAGTCTATGGCCCTGGACAGGGTGGGCAAACAATCTATAGCTGAATGAGGCTTCACAGGCCAGGAGTAGGCAACCACTCCAGTGGCCGTGAGGGTAGAGGGATTCAAAACCACCTGACTCCGCTGTGTCCTAAAGCAGGGCCCTATCAGTAGCAGAAGGTTCTGCCACTGGGTCCACAGAGCTGTGACCACAATATACTGACACCAACTCAACCATGAACCCAGTCAAACCTCACCAGCTGCCCTGCTACTCCCTCCTCCCTTGTGCCTGGACCCAAGGATGATCATCAGCTTCCACAGAGTACATGTTTAATGGCTGTCCCACCAGCTCCTTGCCATCAGCCAGTGACAGGTCCCAAAACTCCTCAGGGTTACCAGGGGATGGCAGCTGGTTTAGGTTGCAAGACCCAGGCAGTTCATTTGGTTCACAGGGCTTAGGCAGTTCTGGTAGGTCCTTGGGCCTCCATCCAGTAGGCAACCCCAGCAGCTTCTCCTCAGGGCAATGGTCAGGCTCAAGTCCCAGCACTCAGAGATAGACTTCCTCCTTCTTTTATCACTCTTTCCTAACTGAGCTGAAAGGTCCACTTTTTATACCTCCTCTTCCTGGATATCCTGGATATCCACCCATCTGATTATTCAGGGAAGGGCATGGCATCTCTGGCTCCACCCTCCCAGGGCTGAGTGGCAGTCCTTCCCAGGGTGTCTCAGAGGAGGCCACTCCCCTTCACTATGCAAGGCTATTGCCATATCCATCTGCTTGATCACCCCCATGGACTAAAGCTCTCACCACAATCTTGTTTTCTATTTCCTTCCTGACACTCCCAGCTCAGGTGCTTTCTCTGCCAAGGGAGCTTTATCAACAAGAATATTTCCCATATGGCTGCCCACTAACACATTCTTAGGACTAGCTCCGATGAAGTCTTATTCACTGAAGCTGAGCTACTCTTGCCAATATAAATTTACTAGTTATATTGCAAGATGACATTTATAGCATTTGTCTACTAACCATTTAAAAAGCATGTGCTAACCTGCAATGTTGCTCTCATTAAAGCAAATGAGTGAAGATTTCACTCTAGTTTCCAGATTTTAGTTTAATATACAGTTGCATACCAGTAAAGCATTTAAAAAATAATGCAGTATTATCCATGTATATAGACGGAGTGATCCTTATTGTATACATTAATGGAAAGTAGACTTAGAGAAGACATCTATGATCAGGAAGCTGGCACCTCTTGAACACTTCAAAGGAGAGTAGAAGGTTTTTGACAGCAAAACTGAGAAATAAAGAGATGTCCAGTAGTTGTTAACATTGGCTATGTCTACAGTGCCACAGACATTTCAAAATAGTTATTTCAAAATTATTTCAAATTTATTTTGAAATAATTACTTTGAAATAGCCTTATTTTGATTTATTATTTCAAAATAGGAGTCTAGTGAAGACTGTCCATTTTGAAATAAGGTAGGAATTATTGTTTCAAAATAGAGAGCCTTCACTAGACTCTCTATTTTGAAATAGGGGAAGTCAGGGAAAAGTATAGGGCCATTATTTTGAAAAATCCAGTTCCTTGGCTTGGAATGGCTTTTTTCGTAATAACTATTTCAAAATAAAAGCAGGTTTAGTTATTTCAAAATAGCACTTCATTTTTTCAAAATAACAAAGTGCTTATTTCAAAATAACAAAATGCCTGTATAGACAGGTCAATTTTTCTTTTGAAATAAGCCTCCTTATTTCCAGAAATCTTTTCAGTGTAGACATACCCAATGTGAACCTATGTATAGACTCTTATTAGCTAGAGCTCCCCGTTGAGGGACCTTACACATAATAACTGCCTTTTAAGGCTTTTTCTGTAAGTTTACTGTGCATAGAGGAAAGACATGTCAGAAACAAACCTCTTATAATAAAAAGCTTGCATTCAATGGAATTCTGGTTGGGTACAGGCTACATACTTATCTAAACTTGTTGCTGTTGAGAAACAACCTCTTCAGCTTTCTGGGACCAATATTTTTAAAGGTTTTTTCTAGTATTAATTATACATCTATTTATTCTGAGACTTTAGCTGGGTAGAAAGACATCACTCTTATTAACAATAACCAGAGGAGGGTTGGAACAGCAGTGTAGCTATTAGTTACTCATGTTAGTCTCTTTCCTACACACATTTCTCTCCACCCTGTCCTATTCTTCATGCCTTTGGACTGTCAAGTCATCTGCATAGTCCCCTTCTTGCTTTCTCATCTGCATTTCTTGCCTCATTTTAGCTACATTTCAAAAGAGGGAACAGAAGAACCTTCAGTGATAAATCCATCCCAACTGTATAGGTGGGAGATGGGCCAAATACACTCCCCATTTAACTCCCTGAGAGGCTGCTCCCTTCTTCAGTGAATGTTCTGTCATTAGGATTAAACAAGGACATGCTGCACTTACGCCCTACTGAAGTTCTTCAAGCACACAAGATGGTACACAAAGGCTGCTCGGGTTTTGCTGCTGGAAGCACTTTCTTTTCCTCATCAGGACCCCAAGAAGAAAAAAAGGAGAAACAAGAAAAGGTATATCTACATAGCAACACCACCTGCGATTGACCCATGTCAGCTAATTTGGAGACATGGAATTTGGGCTTCGGGGCTGCTTCATTCCTGTGTAGCCTTCCAGGCTTAGACTGGAGCTCAGGCTCTAAGACTCTCTGAGATGTGAGGTTCCCAGACCTGAGGCTGCAGCCTGATCCCAGAAGTCTATGAAGCAATGAAATAGCCCCATAACCTGAGCCTCACATCCCCATTGGTTGGCATGGGTCAGTCACCAGTGCCTAATTGCTGTGTAGACCTACCCAGAGAGAAAAAGATGGAAGCAAGAGAGCCAATGAAAGCACAAGGGCTGCAGGGGAATAAATGGAATCAAGAAGAGGAAGACATTTTAAATTGCAAACCTTTTGTTGGAGGGACTGTAATTAAGAGCAACAAAAATGATTATAGGTCTACAAAACCTGATCTATGTGGGAAAATTGAAAAAAAAATTGTCTGTTTAGCCTGGAGAAGAGAAGATTGAGAAGGAAACATAGTAGCAGTTTTCAAGTACATAAAAGATTCTTGCAAGGAAAAAGAAGAAAAATTGCTATCTTCCAAGGGTAGAACAAGAAGCAATGAGCTTAAATTTCAGCAAGGGAGGGGGTTTAGGTTAAAAATTAGGAAAGCTCACAAATCAAGTAGTTGGCACTGGAATAAATTGGCTAAGGAAGCTTTGGAATCTCCATCACTGGAAATTTATAAGAACAGGTAAGACAAACACCTGTCAGGGATGGTCTACAGCAGAGGCATTGGTGTGTAGGGAAAAGATTAGGGGCACCGGCCCAAGCCCCGCTCCAGCCCAAACCCCTCACCCAGCCCAAGCCCCACCTCTTCAAGAGCCTGCCCCTTCCAGGGCCATGGGCCAGGCCCAACCCAACCTGGGGCCTGCCTCCCACCATCCTCCCCCAGTGATCCTTGGCCATGCTGCTGCACTGAGAGTGTCTGCCTGCAAGCAGCATGCAGCACACTCAGAGTTTGTGGGCTGGGCAGCAGCTTAGTCTGCTCCCCCACCCCCCAGCAGATAGGCTTCTGCACATGCACTAGTTGCGGAAAATTTATTCAGGGCCCTGCTGGGGAGATTCGGGGCACAGGGCCTGTGTGCCCAGCGTGAGCAACACCCCTGTTCTAGAGATAATGCTTTAATCCTGCAGTAACTTCAAGGGACTGGACTGAATGAGCTCTCAAGGTCCTCTCCAGTCCTATGAGTCTATATATGTTTTAATGAGTGTTAGGTTGTTTACATGTGTAGAAGAAATTATGTACAGAGTAAGCAAAGTATAATGAATACTTTCCAAGGCAATAATAGTCTTTAAATTCCGTATATCATGTTCATTTGACTTCTGACCTATGGTGTGCTTCAGTGGACATTATTACCCTTATTAAAACATGCTTGCTTACCTTCCTAGAGTGATTTATTTGTTTCTCCCTCAAAAAGTTGTATTTTATTTTAGACATAATCGGATTTATTTGCTTAGAGGAGGTTTTTTCTGAATAGCACTCTCCACCAAAATGGGAGGCCATACTGTTATTGTTGACCTAATTCTGTGGCTAGTGGTCATGTGCACAACTGCACATATTTCCCTGTGCTCTGTCTAGTGACAACATGGAGCTTAGATGTCTGAGAAGATGAGGATAGGGAGGGGTGGAGGGGAAAAAAAAGTTTCCCAAATTGTAATTGTTTTTAGTTGGAATTTTAAAAACCTAGCTCCGGTATTATGGAGATGAAGTAACCTTTTTCTAACTAAGACTAAGAAATTTATTTCCCTCTCCCCCCTTGGTAAAATCCTTGTTTTCACTTCAGATTTTTCCCTGTGTAGCCTGTTGCTAGCAGATAACTTTTGTTCTAATTTAAGGTGATTTAGATACATTTTTGAGAAATGGCACTATAGAGTTCTGGGGTCACAGAATCTAGAGCTGCAAAGACATGCAATTTTCAGTCCATTTCTTGTTCACTATAGCCCTGTTTCTTCTTTTTTTAACTCCATTTTATACTCCACTTTCATCTCAGTTTGCACAAAACTGACTTTTAAATGGAAATGCATGTGGATGCAGAAGCAGAAAGCTACCAACATCCACATTCTCTCTGAAGCATACACTCAAAGACAGACTCGCTGCATATAAAATCATAGAATCTCAGTCATAACCTTGCTCTAAATTTCATCAGCAGCTCATACTTCAGATGGTCAGAATTTGCTGCTAATACATGAGCATATATCCCCCCCCCCCCCCCGCCGGCCACCATTTTTTCACTGTAAACTTTATAGGAGCAATGAGGCTGAGTCATGATGATAGACTAACATCCTGGTGAATCATAAATGTCACTAGATTTGATTGCACCTGGTCTCCATAATCTGCATTTGTAGATTCTAGGTGTACCTCTCAGTTATTATTTGAACATATGCTGCCAAACTATCAAGTTTACATGTTAAATAGCTACACAGCAAACTTTTGTCCATTTCTGCTCACTGTTTAGAGAACTGAACAAACAAAACAGCACTAGAAAGGAGCATTTAATCCACAGCAATAAAGTCAAAGTTTCCAATGCAGGATGATAAGAGGACCAGTAAGTAAACTGCTAAACATTTAATACTGCTGCTTGGCATGGGGTTTTGAAGAAAAGACAGCTTAAGCTGTCTGATGCCTTCAGAAAACTGGGTAAATAAGGTACTTATATCCATGTCATTCATTAAACACCATTTTAGGGACAGCATGAGATGATAAAGGATTAAAGGAGGACTTTGGAAATGATTTTTGTGTGTAAAAAGTTCAGATAGGAGCAAATAACATACACATACCAATCTCTTATGAAGCAATAAGTGTAGAAACTTAAGAAAATCTTATACTTCCTTGAAGTAGGGAAAAATAGATAAAAAGGTGAAGAATGACCTCTGACTCTCAGTATAGGAAAGATAGTTCTTGTACGCATTCATATTTATCTTCTCCTCCCACAGCCTGTGGATTACCTTCTTACTTGATGCAGTTTCTTTATATTAAGGAAGCAATTCATTCTTGTACTGTCAGATTCACATTTTTTTCTAGTGTCTCAAGAGAACAGTCTTTTATGTCAAAGTGATTAAAAAAAAAACCAAGAGATTTTCTTTTGACAGTCTCTGGAGCCTAGAATCACCATGTACGATACATATTTGTGGTACATCAGGAAACCAAACTTCCATTATGATCTATTCCAGCTAGTACATTTCTAAAAAAACCTTCCCAAAACAACAACAAAAAAAACTCCACGTTATTTTTCACAGCATAAAAAACATGTTTCTAATTACCAAACAGATGAGAGCAGCAGTCACATGCAGCAAGATCACTCAAACCTCAATGATTGATTTTTTGATGTATTAATGCTGTTGTGAGGGGCAGCATTTGCTCCACATATTTTTTATTTGGAGCAACTTCTTTTTATTTTAATGCAGATTACTTCCACCCTGACTCTCTGTTGCCTTGCACATGTCTTGCAGGGGAAAAGGGAGACAAGTGTGGGAGTAACACACATATGTCTTGCCTTGCATATGTCCCCCTTAAATGTCTGAGTTCAGATTTTCTAAGATTTTACCTAAATACCTATTAGAATGAATAAGACTTTTATGGCTGAACATCCCTGAGGCTTTCAAAAATCTCAAACCTTGTCCTTGCTGTATGCCACACACCTCTTTCCTATACCCTTATCTGTTCTTTGTCCTTATAAGCCACATCTACACTGAAAATGCTGTGCTAGTCCTCCTGTATTGATGCAGTGGGATCGATTGAGCAGCCAGTGCAGACCTGCCCAATCAATCCTGGAAGTGCTCTCCCTTTGACATAGTAACTCCACCGTACCTAAAAGGGAAATGTTGCATCAAAGGGAGACCATTTCTGGTTGATGTACCCATATCAAGATGCATGGTAAGGGGTAATAAGTAACTCTATGGGAGATACTCATTCTACTGTGTGTAGATTGTGTATTTCCCATTGACTTAGCATGACAGTGTAGACAAGTCCATAATCTCCTGCCCCTTTCACTACCCTTTCATCTCCTCTGCACCTTCTCCCGTGCTTCTCTTTTGTCCAAAACAAAGCAAACTCATAGTTCCCTCCCCAAAACTTACTTTTCTATATTAACCATACAAAAGGAAAAGAGGGCTTCACAAAGTCAGCAGCCAACTGAGAGGTTCGCTCCCCTTTCTGACCCAGGTAACCTTGCAATCATATAGACCCTATTATGTCTCCCCTACTTCTTTTATGCTTAGGATCTTCATTTATGTCATGTGAAATTTAGTCCCTGATTATGCACATATTTTTATATGTAAGTAGTCTTCCACTGGCTACTGAGGTAATTGATTGTGGTTTAGTAGTTTCCATGACTGTTTCTTGGCATAAAATACTATCATTTTCAGTAACCTTATCTCACCTCTCTATGGCTTCATCCCTACAACTACTGCTGGTGCAAATACCTATTGGAAGCATGAGATTCAACATGTAGATCTTTCATTCCATGTATGAAGACATTTTCAGTTGGTTAGCTAAAGGAACAGATCTCCAGGATCCCCTGACAGACAAAACCTATTGCACATCAATGAAAACTAGCATCATGTATATGTACTAACACACACACGTCTGATTGTGTATGTTTTTGTGTGTGATGATTGAGAACAATAAAGGCCTGATCCAGACCGATGGAAATCAATGGAAAGACTCTCCCTGATTTCAACAGACTTGTGATCAGGCCCTAACCTGCTTTGTTGGTAACGGCTAGCTGTTCTGGGTTGGAGATACCCAAGATTCTTTCATGTCAGTGCAGTCAAGGATGCTCTGGAGACTGTACTACGTAATCTAGCTCAGGTGACTTTACTTTAGTTAGTGGATAGAGAAGTCTGCATCAGAGTCCCTCAGGAAGGCTGCTCCTCCCTGTAGCTTTAGCCCAAGCTGCCTAACCTACACTGTCTGTCCGCTTGAAGATGCTGCCGCCATTGCTGTTTGCTGTCCGTCTCCTAGGATCACTGCTGCTTGGTTGGGTCAGCCTTTGCCATGCTGCTGCTTTTGCACCACCCTGAAGCTGCCACCACTCTGTATTGTTCAACATTCAGCAGCCTCCCCTCAGGTGTCAGGGAGACATTAGTTGTATGAAGGACCCTTCATAGAGACCTTATCAGCAGAGAACTATTCCCAGTTGAAGGCAGGATCATTTTTTCTCCTGTGTCCCTTCTCTAGCTCTGTGCAGGATCCCTTACCCTACTGACAGCTCTGATGATCAGGGTGACCCAAAGTGTACTCAATATTGATGTCTTACTCTTATATTTAACAGCCAGGACAGTTGCATTGTATGGCCCCAGATTCAAAACTTAACCACACTTTAACCAAAGTGCTCCACACAGTAATGTGATTAAAATGACAGTGAGGACCGGCTTAGTCAGTCAGCTGCCCTACAGATGCTGGTAGAGAGTTTTATCAGTGGAAACCCTACCCACCTGTGGTTCTTGAGCAGTTTTGGACCACTATTTTCCCACTTCATCCACAGATGACTGCACTGAGCTCCCTTCTCTTTTAGGCTTCCTACCACAGGGCATACCTTGTTGGGTGTGGGAAAATACAATCTGTGGTTAATAAAAGCATTAGAGACTTACTATAAAAAGCATCTGACGAAGTAGCATTTGCTCCCATGAAAGCTCATGTGATAGATAAATTTATTAGTCTTTAAAAGTGCCACACGACTCCTTATTTGTTTTGCTGAACTAGACTAACATAGCTACCCCTGTACCAAATCCTAAACCTGAAGTATTAATATCATCCATCTGCACAACCTCAGCCTGTTCTTTAATAAGTGTGGTTGAACACTGAACTACTGCTCAGGCATCTTACCCAGTGAAATGAGAAATGGCAAAATGGCACCCTAGCCCATTTGCCATCCCAGAGCACTCCATCACAGATTTCTGGACAATCTCCTATGTGGGGACTTGGCCCCGTGCACAAGTCCCTCTGCAGTCCCCCCCATTTCCAGGTTCACCGCCATCCTCAGAAGCCCAAATAATGCCTACCGTGACTAGTAACCACACTCATCTCACAGACTTTAAGTTCAGAAAAGACCGATATAATCATCTAGTCTGAACTCCTGCACAATGCAGGCCACCAAACTTCATCCACCCACTCCTATAATAAACCTCTAATTGAGCACTGAGTTATTAAAGTTCTAAGATCATGGTTTAAAGACTTTAAGGTACAGAGAACTGACCAGCAAGTGAGCCATGCCCCAGGCTACAGAGGAAGGCCACCCCCCCCATAGTTTTTGCTAATTTGCCCCAGGGTGTGCCAGGATTCCTTCCCAACCCCAAATATAAACCCTGAGCATGGGGGTGAGACTCACCAGATACCCAAGAAAGAATTCTCTGTAATAACAGAGAACCCACCCGTAGACCTCCACAGCACCAGACCCACCTGACAAGTGCCTCCTGGTGGTGCTACAGGGAATAGGCTCAAGTGGTCCTCTCTCTGGTGGTTGGTTCTTGGGCTTTCTCTTCACCCTCAGTCCCTCTTCAGGACCTCAGCCCTCCAGCTGAATCCCCCAGTTCTCCCCCCTTCCAGGAGAATAGTCCAGGTCCAGGTGAACTGCTTGTATCGTGGCCAGTAGTTTACACCGCTCCTTATAGTATCCCACCCAATGGCGGTCTGGGGGAGGTGTGTGGGATCCAGGCCCACCTACTTCTCTGAGTCCCAGCCCAGGGACTATAAGATCTTGGATGAGTGCTGCCTCAACTCGCTCGCTCCTCTTCAGCTTAAGACCTTCTCAGGCCCCCTGGGCAACACACACCTTCCTCCAGGTGCCTGCAGCCCTTATATAAATGCCTTGGTAGTGCCCCTGGGAGCTATCCAGGTCCCTGTCTTCCACAACCCTGCTCCCAGCCCAATCTCTCTTCTCCCAGGTCTCAGGCCAACTGCCCGGAGCAGGAGCTGTAGCTGCAGCTCTGGCTTCAAACTGCCTTCTGTGCCCTGACTGGCCCTTTAGCCTTCTGCTCCTATTGGCTACTGTTCACTCAGGCCCCTTTAACTCCCATATGCCGTAGTGGGACAACAACCCTGCTACACCATCCCATCAGCATATCTACCACCAGAGTCAAAGATTAGTCTATTGCCCTATTAGGCTGTCCTATTATACTATCCCCTCCATAAATTTATCAAACTCAGTTTTGAAACCACCTAGGTTTTTTTTTGTCCCCACTGCTTCCTCTGGAAGGCTATTCCAGAATTTCAATCTGATGAAGTTCACACCTTTGCCTAATTTCAAGTCTAAACTTCCTGACGGCTAGTTTATATCTAATTCTTGTGCCCACATTGGCACTGGACTTAAATAATTTGTCTCCTTCCCTACTATTTATCCCTCTGACATATTTATACAGAACAATCATACTTCCACTCAATCTTCTTTTGGTTAGGCTAAATAAGTTGTGCTTTTTCACTGTCCTTTCATAAGGTAGGTTTTCCATTCCTTGGATCATCCTAGAAGCCCTTATCTGGCCTTTTCTCCTGTTCCAGCTTGAATTCATCTTTCTTAAACATAGGGAAACAGAACTGCACAGAGTATTCCAGATGAAATCTCACCAGAGCCTTGCATAATGGTCCTAACACCTCCCGATCTCTGCTGGAAATATCTCATCTGAAGCATTCAGGGACTGCATTAGCTTTTTTCATGGCCACCTCCCATTGGCAGCTCATAGTCATCCTGTGATTAACCATGATACCCCCAGTTCCTTCTCCTCCTCTGTCACTTCCAACTTTTGCCCTTCTTGAATCTCACTCCATTCTTTGTATCTCTGCTGAGTGGTGACAAAGTGAAAGAATTCTTCAAGCCAAGCCCACATTTTCCAAACCATGTACACACAATTCTAATTTTTAGACTTCATTAAGACCAATTGTACATTTTGAAATAAACACTTAGGCATATGCTTAAAGGTCAGGGTCTTCCACATGTACAGTAATTTTAGGCACTCAAGTGTTGACAAGAGTTTATAAACAGTGGAGAAAAGACAAGTCCCTTTTTCAAATATTTAACTTGAAGCAATTATGTACCCTAAATAGCCTTTCTTGGAGATTCATGCTCAATAGATGACATGCTTTGTCCTAGGAAACATTGGGGGTGGGGGATGAATTAAATATAGCCATTAAAGCAGAAACATTTAGACACAAAGTGGAATAATTAGCTACAAACATGGGCATTTAGTTTATTGCACCTTAGATGTGTTTAAAAGGCTGTATTAGAATTAAAATTTGTTAATTATGACTGAAGTATGCTATAAAACTGGGTTGGAAACATATTTTGCCATATACAATCAAAGCTGACAAAAGCTCTTTATAAAAATATGGAGCATAAATCTAAGCCAAATTAGAATGCTTGTAATTATAAATAATTTACGAGAACTGATAGGCTGAGGATTTTTTTTTAGATCATGTAATGTAGTTAAATATCACAGGGAAAATGAAGAAATCTGTTAGGCAGAGCTGTGGAATAAGTAGGAATACTTTACACAGGGGGCCTTGGGAATAGGGAAGAAGAATCAATTGCTGGGTGTGGGAACAGGGAGTGAGGGAGGAAGTGCCTCTAGGTCTAACATCCCTGAGGACCTTTTGAGTGACAGAGAGGATAAGCTGAAAGTGTAAATGAAACTCAGGATTGTGTTTGCTGGGGTCCAAAATAGAGGATCTGGATCATATTTATAGTTCAATTAAAGATATGGTCAAGCATCAGAATTCAAATCTGGATTCAAGTTTTGAATGTTAGGGATAGTTAAAGCTGGGGTACTGGCTCAGCCAATTTTAGAGATGAGATGTGCTCCAGCTGCTTTGTTCCTCACTGGAATCCCATAGTGTACCCAAACCTTTATGGATTCTTGCAACCTTTACAATAGGGCTACAGAAAAATAACAACAAAACATTCAAACACCAACCTAAACATGGACAAGCCACATGCAGGAGCAATGCGTTGCAAACTAGCCAAAAAAACAGCCAAACTATACTCATGTACACACTAGCATGAGCTACCTGCCACTTATACACTAGCAAAACAACAAGCACAATAGGTCTCATTGTTATGAGTCCATAAACTAGTCTCACTGCAGCAAAGCTATATATCTAGTAATAGGGGGAACCTCATGAGTTTCAGAGTCTGAATGCTTGTTGGAACTGCCAAGGAACTTTTCAAGATAGATAGTCTCCAATCTCACAACAACTTCTGTGAGAAACATTTTCCTCAATGGACACATTACACCTGTTACCTAACGATGTCTTTTTGTGGAGGGGGCAGTGACCATCTATACTTCCTACAGTATTTCTATAGTGCCCACTAGTGTCTTCCAGGAAGCCAATAAGCAGGGCAATAGTTCTGCTCCCAGATGATGCTGAGAATCAAAGATATTACAAGCTGATGTCTAACACACAATGCACCAATGAGCTACACAGAAGTTGCTTGCTAATTTCCACCCATTGGTTTTTTCCTGACTAGCTCAAAAAGAGCACACAAAGAACATGGTCACTGAGTCTTCTGTATTTCTTAAACTCTCTGCATCTGGGGATGTCCAATGTCAGACTAGACAAAATTAAGTGAGCTCTCTCCAAACCCTTGATTTTGTTTTCTGTGATTATGCAGTGTATGTAGCTATATTTATTCTGTTGTCCTAATGAGTAATCTCACTGAAGATAATGGATGTAACTGTATGAATAATGATCACTCTTTCACTTAAACTTTGCAGGACTCAGCTCATGATAATTTGTTAGATGAGACACTGGACTTTTTTCTAAACATCTGGAATGAATCTGAATAAACCAATTCAGAAAGGAGCTCATGGAAATAAATTCTTTTATATATGAAATGTAACACCATTTAACTGATTATTTAAAATAGAAATCCCTTTGCTGCTAATTAAATTAATAGACATAATTTAGGAGCTCTTAAATCTGTTTTTAATCAAATCTGTCTAGACCTCAATGATCTCATCAGTTGCAAAAGAAGCTAACTCTATTGAAAAAGATAAGAACAAGCCTCCATTCATAAAATGATTTCTCTTTTATGTTGTGAAATAACAACAGGTATCACAGAAGGCGTTTTCAAGGAATTGTCTCTTCCAAAACAAGATATACTGTACTTATTTTCCATGTTGGTTTTAGATAGACAATGTGATAAAGCTATAAATATTTTGTGTGCATAAAATACAAAACCAAAAAGACCTGCATTTATGTAATACCAAGGCTTAAATTTTAAAACAAAGAGGCAGCTATGTCTACATTTAGATTGTTAAATTGAATTAACTTAAATTGAGCTAATCAAATTGAACTAATAATTGTTAAATCGAATTAAGTTAAATTGAATTAACATGGCTCCACTAGAAACCCAAACTGAACTAGCATGTCCATGGACAGGACTTGCTAGTTCGATTTAGGAGAGGTGTGATGAGTGAATTCTTTTCCTACAATACATGCTTTACATTTGTGCAACTCCATTGACTTACACTGAGTTACTTCTTGTTTACCCAAGACTAAATAAGAGGAGAATCAGCCCCATACTATCTTCTAGCACTATGATAACAATTCCAGAGTTAAGGTAATAAAGATTACTTTCCCACCACACTGTCTTCAAGAAAGTCAAGGCAAGAATACATATTTTCTTCTCCATAAAACATACTAAACTCCCTTTCCACCATAGGGAAGAACAGGGACATGAGGCATTCGTATAGCTACACTTGCAAGGTTCCAGAACTGCTCAGGAGGACACAGATGAAACATCAAATGGACTGGAAACAAAACTTTTGATTCAGTTTGGACGAACCAACATTTTGACATATCCAGATAAACAGTTTCAGAACTCTTAATCCCATACAACACAGTTTTGGAATTTCAGATTTTCATCCTGAATCAGGAAGAAAACAAGTATTGCAATATCAGAAATTCCCATTACCCAGAAATTCAGCATTTCAATCAGCTCCAAGGGGCAGCTTTAGGTTCTTGGGGTGGATTTAGACAGACTGGATGGGAGACAGTATTCTAAGAGTTTTAATTTTTCTACTGCTTCCCAGGATTTTCACCTCCCACATGCACATACAGTACACTTCTCTTCACTTCCTCACCTTGTTTTGTCTAGTCTCCCCTCCTTGTCATGCCTGGAGGATCTCTCTTCTCTCTCCTACAGATACTCCACCTCACCTCCATTGTTGTATTTCAGGATCTTTAGCTATCAGGGATTCTCAGGTGAACAGCACTTTCAAAGTTTATAAGCCTTCTACCATTTAGCTTGTGGGCTGATGCTGGATGGCTCAGCTGAAAAGTAGATTTGGGGGTAGGGGGATGAAATGCATTTATAAGTCCTGAGCTGGATTTATTACAACTCGTCTACAGAGAAGCTGTAGAAGTCTTATGTCAGGGGTTACTAGCTGCTTAGCTAAGTTTTTATAAAGTCTTCATCCTCACCACAATATTTGATTGTAAGCCACAACAAGCAAACAAACAAACCTTCTACAGAAATCTTTCTTAATTCATCTAGTAGGAAGAAGCCATGGGTTTTTGATTTTTTTTTTAAATGGTATAGGGAACTCGAAAATCAATGCACTGAGATATGGCAATGTGGTACATACTTATGAGGTTAATAGGTCCTGATCCATAATGAGCATAGTCACATGTCAATAATTAAACTCCCAAAGTCCTGTCCCAGCTTGTCTTGGGCCCAGCATAAAACAAGGGGGCAGCCTACTCTATGGTAGTTCCAATCTGTAGAATAAGCTAGATGTCCTAGATCTTGCAAAATCAGAAATTCTAAACAGAGCAAACCAATCTAAAGCATCATATATGATAAGAATAAGTTGGCGGACATATTTAGGATATACTTTAAAGATGACACCAACAAGACTTCAGTGGCATGTAATAACACAGACACCACCTGGAAAGAGAACAAGAGGGTGTCCTGGAGAAAAAAATGCTCAGAACAATAGAGAAAAAGGAGACATAATCCAAACAACATGACATTTGGAAGCCTGAGCAGACCATCACAAGGCTGAAATAAATGGCAGAAACTAGAGGATGCCCCATGTTCTTGAGAATGTAGAAGGAGAAAGAAAGAGAAAGAAGAAACCTCCAGTGACCACAGTTCCTCTCATTTCGTTTTGCAATTCAGAGAGTCTGAGTATGTGCTATGAAAGGAAAACAGGGCAAGGACAGGAGATCTGAGGGATTGAAAGTTTTGTCTGCTATTTCATTACTCTAAAAAAGTTACTGGGTCAAATTATATTCATATAGACAAGCATACCTCCAGAGTAAAGCCACTTGCTTCAGATCCAATTGATATCAATGAAGTTATTCTGCATTTACACTGATCTGAGAGAAGGATTTGTCAGTGAATGTGTGTCCTGGATAATAAGGACACAGGAAATTAATTGGAAGCCCAGAATGCAGGGCTGACCCAAAAGTGTAGCAGTGTGCTTTGCCAACATTGATATAAGCAAGCAGTGCCCAGTTAGTTTGAACTATCGGCAGCTTTTTAGTTCTAACTAACTTTTTAGTTTGAACAGCCGTGCTTTTTAAAATTTGAATTTACTTTTTAGTTCAAACTAAAAAGACCTGACCACATCATACTAGTTTGAACTAAAGTTTGAAATAAATTTGAACTAAGATCTAAGTTCAAAGTAACCAGCCACACTGACTAGTTTTTTAGTTTGAACTAGGCAAAGCCTAGTGTGGACAGGGACCAAATTAGTCCGGATTAAGCCTCCTTAATCCAGACTAATTTGCTAGTGTAGACATAGCCAGAGAGATTATACCGCCAGCTCCTTTATATCCACAGCTAATAACTCAAACTTGAGTTTACTAACTTAATTCATTCTTTGTCTAATGCAGAGCAGTGAAAACACTATTGCACCAAGGAACAGTGCAGAAAGTTTATGTGCCTGCCTCCCATCTTGCTTCTGAATGAGTCACATTTACATCAAGATCCTGCTTAAATCCTGGAGACATTCTGTCATAGTATCATTTTAAATATGGATTGATCCCCACTTTAGAGAGAAGATCGATTTTCTTTTAAGATCCAATTGTATTGACTGACTGAAACAGACTTAAGGCCAAATAATTTTTTCAAATGTATCTTTCTCCTCAGGTTTTATTGATACAGGTTTTTGGATGGGAAGGGAGAAAATAATCTTGCATTGAGCCTTTATCAGGTGCATTAAAGTATTTCCCAGCCTTTAACTGGTTGACATTGGAGTTTTAACCTCAACATCTTTAGTCTGATCATTTAACTTCTTTAATCCCCGCAACCCCAGTGCAGCCAGCAAAATACTGACTAACAAGGGAAGAAAACAACCAAGGCAAATGATCTGTGGATTTTAAGTAATCTACTTCTCACTGGTTGGTAGAATGGGAAATTGCTACTTTTTTTTTTTTTGAAATGCTCTTTTGTCCCTGGGAAGATATAAAAGCTTTACTTAAAATGATTACAGATACACACAACATTCATAAACTTCTAACCGGACAGAGTCTATTGACTGTTATTTTAAACAACACTGACCCACCCTCTCCAGTAATCTGAATTTACAGTTACCTGAAACTAGCCAGGTGGCCTTGCAACATTGTTGTGTGATAGTAAGCATTTTTATATTACAAACAGAGCACAAATTTCACCCCTTATCTTTACACTGTGAGCTGTATGACATAGGCCATGCTTTCTTCCTACTTTATAGATGAGAGATCTGCAGTGTGGACAGAAGAGGTGAAATTTCTGTTTATAGTTCAAACCATTTGAGTGCATTAGAGTTAAAAGATATCCTGAATCTGATCTCTGCCTTACATCACTAGTGAACTCTCTGTTTTCAGACCTTTCATTAC
Source organism: Podocnemis expansa (assembly GCA_007922195.1). Classification (NCBI taxonomy): domain Eukaryota; kingdom Metazoa; phylum Chordata; order Testudines; family Podocnemididae; genus Podocnemis; species Podocnemis expansa. Next base: position 8,317,063 of record ML682057.1, on the reverse strand, counting down.
TTTTCACTGTTTCCTTTCTGAGTTAATTTTCTGTACTGAAGTTAGTATTTTATCCCAAGTACCACAATTTTCTGCTTTATTAAATTGTCTTCAGTGTGGAACGTTATTAGTCACTGAAAATGTAGGTACCAGTATACAAAACACAATGTAGTTCCCTTGTTTGCCATGACGGTAATTTTTTTCTCAAGCACTAAAGTGAGTTAGTTTAAGAAAGACTTTTATAAATCCTTGTCAGATAGTTAGAATCAAATTATGTATTTTAAGGTTTCACAGTATACACATCAAAACATTTCGTACATATATGAAGTTAAGAAGTCTATAATTGCTTCCTAAAATATAGGTTCTGGCTTTTTATGTTTTGTTAAGATAGCGTTACTAAGTTTGTCATTTGCCAGTCTTCTGGAGTATGTCTTGTCATTAGAGAGTAGCTCTTCATACTCTTTGTCCTCTGAAAAGGCTGAAGGAAAATAACTGTTTAACAAATCTGCCATCTCTATCCTTCTCTCCAATTCCCTGCTATAATTTTTTAGTGGACCAATTTTCTCTTTTATGGTCTGTCGACTGAGAATATATGCGCTGAACCCTTTACTGTTAGTTGAACATTCCCTTTCAGTTTGGAGATTGTTTTCTTTTTACACCACTAATTGTAAAAAGAAGCATGAATTTAGTTTAACCTCTACAACCAACAAATGGTAATTAAAGGCATTCTGGTCAGGCTTTTTATTGATAGCTTTAAAGTGATATTTCTAATCCATTATTTGTGATTAGAAAACAGCCCAATTAAACCAAATGCCATGATCGCACACATCCATATTTTGGGGAAATTTACATCAACATTCAGATTTGAAGTTTCTGTCAGATCCCGGTATTTATTAAGGGCTGATCTAACCACCTCTCTTCTCCCTACCATCTGAACAGCTCAACCTTAGGGAAAGTTTGATCCAGATCCTACAGCATCATCTGCAGGCACTTTGGCTTGAAGAAGGATTTAGGGAGACTACGTGTAAGGGAAGTAGATAATGTTGACAAAGGACATTTAATATGGGAGCTAAAAAGCCAAGGAGAGAGTACCAGATTTCTCTCTATGGCCATCAGTCTCAAATAAAGCACCTCCTTTACATTGTTTACAACAGAATCAACTCTTCTGTGAAGTGAGGGGCACTGTGATTTAAATGTTGTGACTTTGGTTTACCTTTCACAATTTTCATTAACAGTGTCATTTTTTTCCCGGTATTTGATGTGACCATGAGTGGCCAAATCCTATAAGGGTGCATGCCTTTTGCTCTAGACTGTTTCCTTTGTAATTTTTGTTTAAACAACACTGTCATTGACTAGGCACAGAGTAACTTTGGACATTTCCACTAAAACAGCCATTTTTCTGACTGGCAACAATACCATTTTTTTTTCTTATATTTGCTTGCAAACTCCTTGTAAATCTTACTCCCCCCGCCCCCCCCCCAAAACAATGCTTCACTTCTTCTTTTACCCCAAAGGTGAAATGATAAAAGTTGCATGGGCCAGAATAATCCTGTAATGCCAAAAATTGGTGTTTATGGTGGGCAGAAGAATGGGAATTACTATGAAAATGGGTTTTGGATACGAGATTTACTGAGCAGCACAGAGGAGAGGTGTGCCATATTTCTGCCCAAACACATTCTCTTCATCCACTTGAGGAGACTAAGGATGGTTTTTCTCTGGAGCAAACACTCTATTCTTCATGAAGGACATGGCTAGCCCCTATATCCTCCCTCCTTTCCTCAGATGAAGCCACATTTTGTCCAGGAAATTAACAATTATTGGTATTATATCAACCTGAAAGGAACTTGGAGTTTGCAGGAGGGAAGAGTAAAGAAAAGGCATCAGTCAGCCTCCTTGGCTAGGACTTGACTGTGAGTTGCATTTGCAACAGCTCTAAACACATCTCTTCACAGAGTCAGTTTAATGTTATGAGCAAGGAGTCCTTTGTGGGTTATGAGGGAAGTCTGATCATGCTGTAGTCTGTAGCCAATAGAGACATTGTGGAGAGAGAATTCTTAATGTCCAGGACTCACTGGCAGGGGAAGGGGGGAGGGAAGATAACCAATCCTACCTCTGGTTGTCCCAGGGTTAGGGCTTCCTTTCCACAGAATCATAGAAAGTGGATGGGACTATGAAGAGTCATCGAGTCCAGTCCCCTGCCCTCATGGCAGGACCAAGTACCCTCTTAAACCATCCCAGACAGGTGCTTGTCTAACCTGCTGTTAAAATCTTCCAATGACAGAGATTCCACAACTTGCCTAGGCAACTTATTCCAGTGGTTAATCACCCTGACAGTTAGGATTTTTCTCCTAATGTCCAACCTAAACCTCTCTTGCTGTAATTTAAGTCTATTGTTTCTTGTCTTATCATCAGCAGTTAAGGAGAACATTTTTTCTCCCTTCTCCTTGTGACAACCTCTTAGGTACTCGAAAACTGTTACCTCCCCTCTTAGTCTTCTCCTTTCCAGACTAAAGAAACCCAGCTCTTTCAATCTTCCCTCATATGTCAAGTGTTCCATCTGAGAAGGCTTTTCTTTTGGGGAGCAGTGGTGCTGGACTCATAGCCTGTTGTACCTCTAGTGGAGCTGTGGGCTCAGCCTTGTTTCCTTCAAGCTCTGCTGCCCAAATGAGCTTTCTTTTAAGTGCTCCACCTGATGGAGCATTTGCTTTAAGTGTGTTGAAGAAATGATACTGGGCCTAGAATGAGCCCTTAACCCCTGCTTTCCCAGTGCAGAGTTTGCATAGCTCACCACATACCCCTTTCTGTTAGTTGCTTTTTTCTTTTGTGACAACTCTGTGCATGTACCTTTTGCACATTTTCTGCAAGCCACTTCTGTGCACATTACATGGCTTTTCTCCGAGCAAGCTAAACATATGACCATTTCACCAACAGTGTATTGTCTCTGTACTATAATTACTTTGCATTGTATTTACCCACACAAATCATAGATCAATCACTGTACCACAAAGATATTCCCTAGTGAAGAGCAAGTATCAGGTATAATACTCTTCACTTAGAAAGTTTAGAGCAAGTGGGTAAAGGCACCTGCTCACAAAGGTCTTACTCTGCGTAGAGTGAAAAACACATCTCTCTTCTTAGGTCTTGCTTTATTGCCCAGTAACAAAACAAGTCAGTTCAAGCCTTCCCCAAGGCTTTGGTGCTCCTAAAACTCAGGACACCAGAGCCCCCACTCTAAATTCTCTCTCCCTAGACAGCAAAACTCACCTCCCATATAGCAGGAGCAGCAGCAACTCATCTCCTTCACTGAGTCAATAGAACCTGCTTCACTCTTTTCCGGTCAGACCAATTCCTAATTACAGGATGGGGTATTTCAGCCACACACTACCAGCCTGTAACATGTGGTCACCCATTTTCTGTCAAGTTAAGATCCAGGGCAAACTCCTTCAGGAATCAGGCATTCTTGTGAACCATGAGTATGGGCAGGAGACGTGGGGGTGCGAGGATGAGAGAGGTGCAAGAGAATTCTGCTGTTCCAGAGATGCCCTCCTTCAGTGGTTCACCCAGAAGAGGGAAGCTTTTAAGCTTTTACTGTGACAGGAGCTCCATAGGACCTGCCTGCTTGTTGAGCTTCAGGAGGAGTAGAGTGAATGAAACCTTTCCTAGCTTCTTCCTGGTTAGAAACATTTTGCACCTCTGGGCCTGCAATAGGCAGCTTGCAATCCCTCCAGAAGAAGCCGGGTTGTGAATGTTATGCTCACTGTGTCACTCCTATGATAAGAATCATGTGCTATTTCACAGAGGTGTTGAGAAGGGAAATGCTTTAACATCTGTGTGGAATGTGGTAAACTTTCTAAGTGAAGAGCATTATAACTGATACCTGCTCTTCACTAGGGAATATCTTTGTGGTACAGTGATTGATCTATGATTTGTGTGGGTAAATACAATACAAAGTAATTATAGTACAGAGACAATACACTGTTGGTGAAATGGTCACATGTTTAGCTTGTCTGGTCACCATAAGTGTTGTGTAAAATACTCTGTTCTATTACAGTATGATGAATCTGGAGAACAGACTCTTAGGCTATGTCTACGCTGGAGGCTTAAGCAATTCCCTGGCCATATTTGGCATTCATTAAGTCAACTTAATAACTCCCACCCTTAAAGTCGACTTTAAGGATTAGGTCAACTTTATTAAGTCAACTTAACACAATGTGCCCATTAAAGTTGACTTACTAAAGTCAATTTGGTGCAACAGAGCCATTTAAATTGACTTTATAAAGTTGACTTAAGCCAGGGGACCCATTTAACATTGACTTTATAAAGTTGACTTAAACAAATGGGGCTTCACTAAGTCAACTTAATAAGGTCAACTTTAAGTCAATCTTATTAAGTTGACTTACCTGAGCCATGTAACATAGACATAGCCTTAGAGAATAAAACCAACCCCCTCAACCCAAACAAACAACCCCCCTCCCTCAAATCTAGACCAAATCCTGGAGTGAAGTGGTGACTCAGCAAGCCAAAGTTGCATTGACTCCAGCGGGCATTTGATCTGAAGAAGAATTCAGGAGGTCTTCAGAATGTAGCTCTTTGTATGGATGTATTTTAAAATCCCTTTTTTTATTTCCTTCTCACTAAAGTCCATATTTCAATGGATTAATTTCATTGGCTGGATAGTGGAACTTATTTATTATGTATTTTCCTTTTTTACATAAAATATTCTCTTTCCCAGTGTGACATTAGTTAAGTCAGAGGATTTTATTTATTCAGCTGTTCTATAAATGTCAAAACACAAAAGGCACAACACACCTATCTGAATATCTCCTACCCCCACCCCCACCCCCTTTTTTTGAAAGGAGCCATAAAAATACAGTCTAGTCACTTAATCTGTTCGATATTAAGATAAGTAGTAGCTTGGCTCCTTCCTGATATTTTCCTTGCTCTGGAGCCAGTGACATTTTTGATGACTTTGATAAAGAATCCCTCAGTTCAGTAACACCAAGTAATATTTTCTATTTTCAAGCATTATAGATTCAAACTAAAGTTCAAACTGATTAAAAGAACATTATGTTTTATCCCTAGAACTTGTCCTAATAAATTGTTGGAAGACAGGTTAAAAAGTAATAATTATAGCTGTGCAATTCTGAATTGGAGATGTATACAAAAGCCACACAAATAGCTGTGGTTTCAGAGTGATGGGGATTAAGAAATAAAAATATCTGAACATTAGTAAATCTTCTCTTTTAATTTGTTATGCAAGAAGTAGGTTAGAAGAGAGAATGTGGCTTTTGAAAACTGGAATGCAAATGAAGTTTCAGATTAATATTTTTCTAAAAGACTTGTTTAATTAGTGGCAGAGTTTAAGCCAGAAAGGGCCATCCAGTCTGACACCTGCACACCACAGCTGGACTCTTGCACATCTAGTCTGACTCCTGCACCACAACTAATAACTTCTTTGTTACTCTCATTAACATGGATTACACTAAAATATTACAGGAGACGAACATATGCAGTTCACTCCAGGCACAGAACAGGAGGGATCAAGGTGCATCGATACCTGAGGCAATGACGGGGAATTGATTTGGGAAGAAATACCAGATGATACCAGCAAGTAAGTGACCCAAATTCCACACTGAAGAGAAAGACAAAAATAACTGAATGTCCTTGCCAATCTGACCTGGGGGAATTTGTTCCTGATTTTGAAAACTGATCAGTTTGGCCTTGTGCAGATAAACAACTCCCACCAGCTAAGCACCTCAGAAAGAATTTTCTCTACTTCCTCAGAGCACTGAACTGTCCATTCAGTGTCCATGGTATCTGATTCTTCAGAGGAAGGAAAAACCCCAATCCTACTCACCCCCACCCCAGTGAAAACAAACAAAACAAAGCAAAAAACAAAACAAACCCATCATACCACATAAAGAAAAAATAGAACACATACAGAGGAAAAAAGTGTTTCTTGACTGCTGACAGGTGACTGGCTAAACCCTGAAACATGAGATTTCAAATCAGAGGACAAACTGGAAGAGTGATCCAGAGCTGCCAAGCCCAGCACCCTATTACCCCAAGAAAACCCAGTCATACAACTCTACTCACAAATTTATCAAACTCTATTTTTAAACTAAGCAGGTTGTTTACTACCCAAACTCCTGTCTGGCAGCTCTTTCAGAACTTCACTTCTTTGATAGGTCAGAAATCTTCTTCTGGTTCCCACATAAGTTGATTCATGGGCATTTTCTAAACATTTGTTCTTGTGCCAATATTTTCCCATAATTTAAATAGCTCTTCTCCCTTTCAGGACTGTACTTCCTTGACATATTTATAGAGGGTAAATCATTTCCCCTGTCAGCCTTCGTTTTGGTAGGCTAAACAAGCCGCTTTCTTTTAGTCTGTTCTTGTAATGTAGATCCTCCATTCCCCTGATCATCTTAGTAGACTTTCTCAGCAGCTATTTCAGTTTAAATTAATCTTTCCCAAACATGGTGATCAGAACTATACATAGTATTCCAAATGACATTTTATTATTATTGTACAAGGGCACTAATACTTCCCTACTTCTGCTGGCAGTAGATCTTCTGATACATTCATCACATTTCCTTTTATTACAGCAGACCCTACTAATTTTCCATTCTATCAAATGCAGTACTGAGGTACAGATATCTTATGTTTACTACATTTCCCTCACCTAAAAGAAAATTAATCACCACATCAAAGTTAAAGTTAGACTGGCATGATCTACCTTTAGTAAGCCAATGGTAAAATTCATTCCATTTGCCTCCATGTATTCAATTATTTTTCTTTCAAAATTTCTTCAAAAGCCTTGCATACTACTGAAGTCAGACAGGTCTGTAGTTGCTGGGATCTTATTTCTATTTCTTAAATACAAGTACAATATTAGCTAGTCTCCAATAATATGCTGCCACCACCAAACTGATAGATCTATTAAAAAACCTTTGTTATTAGACTTGCAATTTCAAGTTTCTTTCAATATTCTGCAAAGAGAATTATCCAATATACCTGATTTGAGCACATGAAGCTTTTGCTGTTTCAAAACACTCATTTTTATGGGTTATGCTACCTTTGTGCCCTTATTCTATATTATCTACTTTATGAAACTGAGAAAAATATTCTTTTAGTTTTTGGACCACATCCATGTAACTTTAAATTTCTTTCCTATCCTCATTCTATAGTGTTCTCACCTCTTTCTGTCTTGTTATCTTTTTACATATGTTTCAGAAATGCAGGGACAGTGTTTAATATATTTTTCTATATGTTTGGGGACAACTTCAAGTAAGTGGGAGCTTCTGTAAAACAACATCTGTAGCATTATCTTCTGTTGATGGAAATATGAACACACATATTGAATGAAAAAGATGCAAGCTGTGAGTTCAGATCACCAGTAAAATTCAGATAAGTACTTCCTCACAAGTGGAAGTTTGTTTTTACATCTAGGATTTTGGCTTGGGTCTATTCCTAACATGCTGGACATTAATTATATGACAGCCATAGAGATTCTATGCATAAAATGTTGGCATATTTTTCAAGAATATATTGATGTACTGAAGGAAACCAAAGGAGTTTCTATGTTCAAAGGTATTAGCAGCAGAATATTTTACAGTCTAGCTCTTCAAACTGTTCCATAAGGAGATAAAGTAATATCTTCATAGAGCCCCATTGATTTTTGTGATTTATGCAATAAATAAATTTGTTAGTCTTTAAAAGTGCCACAAGACTCCTTGTTTGTTTTATTGATTTCTGTGGCGATTCATATGGATTCACAGCTCTGGGTGCTTGGAACAGCTTATACAATCTAATTCTTAACAGTCAGTCAGTTAAGAGCTGACAGGTGAAATTCTGGTTCCACTTAAGTCAGTGAAAAAATTCATACCAATTTCAGTGAAGCCAGGATTCCAGGCACTGTAAAGAAGTTAAAGAAGGTGGCAAAGAAGGTGATTTTGGTGATAAAGTAACCAGGAATAACATTAGAATGGCCAGGCTGTGAGAGGGACTAGAGAAAAAAATGTTGAGAATATTTTTTCTTTGAAGACTGGGAGAGATATGGCCTTTGGCTTCCCCTGTGTCTGACTGATTGTGCTGTATGGAAGCCTGTTCTACTTTTCCTGTCTGTGCCATCCCATGGAAATGATTTTTAATTTGTTCTGCAATTATATTCATAACTTGGCTTATGCATCATGATTTCTTTCCCCTCACAATCCTTTACTTGTGACTCTAAAAATAGAATGAACATCCCTTCCCATTCCCAACTGACTGCCTTTTAAGAAACAGGGAGTTTAACTGTAAAATCTGTAGCCCATAATTCAAGGTTTTTGGACATGTATTTCAGCAAAAGAATACTTACAATTACTAATTTTGAAAATGGTATGATCCCATACTATGTTGCTGAACACTAAACATGATTTAGATGTGCAACACAACAGGATTCTTTCATATGGAAGGCAGCCATCTTATTAGGTTGTATATAGGGAGGAAGAGCTGGATCCATGAAGGCACTTGCATGTAACAGGGCTGAGCATTACAGCATCTAACTTTTCAATACCTAGAGAAACATCCTGGGAACCACACTGCAATCTACAAAGCAGAGTTGGGTGCCTAGGCTTCCCATACAATACTTGGGGCAAGATAGTATCCTATCAAAATGATCCACGTGCCAGACAGGGGCCAACCTAATTGAGCCAATGGGAGATGCTGTCCAGAGGGATGTCTGTTAAGCCCATCCCATCTCAGATATAGTGGCTGCAGGGTGGCACCTAGCTCTGCTAGCAATCCATGAACAGGAACTCACTGTCTGGAGTTAGAAACTCAGGTGCCTAAGCTAAACTTTTTCGGGAATGAAGTAGGCATCGCTTGTTCCATAGAAAATGTTTGGAGGAGGAGGTTGTGGTGGTACCTATCTTTTATGTTTACCTAGTGATTAGAGCACTCATCAGTTGATGGAGAAAAACAGGTTCAGTTCCCCCCTTCAGTCAGAAGGGAAGAATAGACTGAAGAGGGCTCCCCCCACCTCCTAAGGACAGTGCTGTAACCACTCAGTTATGTGCTACTTTGATGAGAAGCTCCCTCAGTCCCTCTTGTTGAAGCTGTTCCATTTTGGATAAATACTGAACTAATGACTAGAGCAAGCAGACTGCATGTTGGGTCTCTCATCTCCTAGGCGGTTGCCCTGTCTGCTGTGCTACAGGGTCATTCTTTCTGAGCTGGCAGAGCCCACGTCCAATTCCTCTTATTCAGCCATTCTGGAGAATGTTTTATAGTGGATATTGGTTAGTTTTCTTTCCACTAGAAGGTAGAAACATTTGTTCTCCCTCAAATGATGGTATAAAGTTTCTTTGGGGACGTATATTCACAAATAAGTTTTATCTAAATATAAGCCTTCATGTACTAACTTCCTATTGTGTGAGTAGCAGAATGTTTTATTTACAAATATAGCAACATTATTTGATGCTGTGATGAAGGCATTTGAGGATAAAATGTTGAGGGAATTATCTGGCAACACTTGTGCGACTCCTGACCAAACTTAGGAATAGAAGAACCAGCTCTCCAAAGAGAGTTATGACTAACTCTTCATAACAACTTGAGTTTAAGATTCTCTTTAAGAATGATTTATACTTACCCTAATGGATAGATTTCTACACAGCAAATAGGAAGATTTGGTCTCATTTGAAACAGAATTTCAACTCCTGCAAAACTATGATGGTCTTTTGTGCTTTGAACTCTTTCATTCAGTTCATTTTCAGATATATCCTTTTTATTCCATCCCATGGATGTGCTAAGTCAATGAAAAGTGATAGCAACTGATTTTTGAATCCAGCCAAGTCCTTGAAAGAGGTGCCTGCCAGCTTCAGCAATGTTACAGAAAGAGAAGAGTAAATTCCTCTGAATGGGGAGACACGCACCCTTATACTTTCCTCACACTTACCACACTGTTATACTATTATCCTTATGCACTCAGCATAGTCTGTTCCTCTCATCTTTTTATGAGAACATCACCAAGACAGCTAACAGGAGCAAAGGAGCAACAGCATCAAGTAGCAGCAACCTCCCACCCCAATACTGTTCTTGCAACACAATATCAACAATATTCAGCATTATCAAACACCAAGATAACATTTCCAATAGCCATGCTCAGGGATTAGATATAGGTTTTTCTTGGTATGATTTTGAAAGATATTGAAACGCTACTATAGTTTATGGTATTAGTCAGCTTTTCCTGTTAAACACCATTTTGGAAAGGAGATGTAAGCCAATCTGGATATACACAAACATAGTGGGATTATTTTGTATTTAAGATTCTTAATTTGTTAATTTGCCTGTCTCCGAATCATTCTTTGAATGAGTTATTTTAAGTAACAGAGACAGTTGTTTTCTTCAGCTTGGTAGGATGTTGCTAAGATCATAAACCTTTGTCCATTTATTAACTGTTTCAAATATCCATAATAAACCACAGGAGTTCACCAGTGTGTAAGCAGAATTGCTTGCCCATTTATAAACTATTTACTTATCTATAATATACCAAATCAGGACTTGGTGCTGATTTTGGAGTTAGTATAATTTGGTTTTACCAACAGCAGTTGATGCCCTACACCCAAGAGGGCCCCATTCTTAACACATCATCTCTGTTGGTAGATCTCCATAGACACACATATGGAAGAGAATATATCTGAAGAACTATTGGGTACTGCTTTCATTTTGTTTTGCCTAATCTCTATTTTATTTCTTTAATAATAAAACAGTTAGTTAATAATACTGACTATTTTGCTCCTTTTTAATTGTGATGTCCCCTTAGATATGTCAACCAACTCCATGTAACTAAAATAGTGGGTGTTGCATTCCTGGATGGACACTGAAAGACAATTATTGTGGTTGAGCCTATCATTTTTAAATTTTTCTAAATTAAAAGTTCAGTTATTTTTAAATGAAATGTCCTGGTGTTCAACACCCTAAAACACCCCTATCCCACTCATAGTGACCACAGCTCTCTTCACGCCACCCAACAATCTACTTGTCCAAGTTACTTTCTAGGAGACCCTTTGCAGTGTAATCCTTTGGCGAAATGACTTGCAAAGTTGCCACCACACTACACCCCCTTGTGACTCTACATAGCATTACCGTAGCTGTGCCTCCATTTCTCTCCTGACTTCTTTGGCCTACTTTGGCCACTGAAGTGACCTGCCCCTTCCTGTGACCTGAACCACTGGCCAAGACACATGATAGCATCCAATTCTTTGCAGTGCTATAAGTCCAAGAAAAAATAGCAATACAAATTAATCTTCGGCACATGTGGGCTTAGGTGGTAGACTTCTTTGCAGGCTCGCCCTGTCTTCAACGTTTCCCAACTCTGGCCCCACTTCTTGGGTCTCACTCCCACTACCTGGGGACTCTCTTGGTGTCTCCTATAGCCATTGTTTCAGGTAGGTGGCAGCTCCTGATTAGCCCCTCACTCTAGTCAGGCTCCCAGATCAGGCTTCAGCTTCATGTCTGTGATGCTTTTTCTTGCTCTTGTTTTAAAGCATAGACTTTTTGGCTGAGGCTTCTATAGTTCTGGCTCCAAGTCTTGCAAGTTTCTCTTAGCCCTGTGCCAGAGAGAAAGCTGCTTCTTGCCTGGCTCTCCTCCCAAGCACCTCTTAACGACCCTTTGCTTCTTTCTTTATGAAGGATCAACTCCTTCCCAGCTTGATCATCAGTTATGCCTGAAACCCCCTCCAGGTGTAGCTTCGTAAGTCAAATGACTTATCAAGCCACTTTAAGCTTTTTGAAATCTTTGTGGGATGAGCGCTTGCATCATGACAGACTCCATGTACTTTCCATCAGTGTACAGGGGCATGTTGGCAACCATTCAGGTGTCCAATTATTCTGCTTGCTGTTTTTTGCCATTTCCAGGCCTTCCAGGAACCGAGCATAACTAGGCAAACTGGGAGGGGTAGGTGTAGGCAGTGAACACATGAAGTGAGTCTGGCTCTATACATTTTCTCTATCTGAATAGGCTGGGGCAGATGTCCATGAAAAACAGAAGTCTGGATACATGTTAGCATCGTCTGTAGGGGGAAATTCAGTTATCAGACTAACAGCTTAAAACTGCTTGTTTAACTTTTTTTTTTTTTTTTTTTTTTTTTTTTTTTAGTGACATGTCTCTGTAAATCTTGCTTATGCTCAGTGATTGATTTGTTTGGTCAGCTCTGTGACATTCTTTTGGTTGACATGCCTCTGTAACTTTTGGGGCATAAGAGGTAGGTAGCAAGTCTTAGTCAGGCAGATCACTTCAAGGACACCTTCGGAATGATTTCCAGGCACAGGTGGAAGGACCAGCCATCCAGAAATCTTTGACTGATTCACCCAAAGATTGCCTCAGACTTGTGATGCTAACTATCAAGTTTTGGTGTTCTCTAATTCCTATTGTATATGTATATGATTAAGAATAATAAATTGAAACTTTGGCACAGGTATTGCTGGAGGCTACTAAAGTAAAAGTTTTAAAATTAAAAGCACTTGGTTTTGACTATATAGCAAGTGAAGGTAATTTCATTTTCTTTACTTTATTTCCTGTTACTGACTAGCAGAGACTAAAAGTTACGGGCTTGTGGAACTTAGGGTAACATCAGCACTTTGTCTCCAGAACAGCATCTTTACACAAAATGTCTATTATTATTATTATACTGCTTGTGTAGCAGTTCTTGCAGCAATATAAAGCCATGTGACTCATTTGCTGGGTCAATCACCAGCAGGAGGGAACAATTTACTAAAGTCATACAAAACAGGTGTATACACCTTGTTCATTACTTGATTATTCTGTACATCTCATGTCACTTTATAGGAGGAACTCTGTTCAACTGCCATGTGTATCAGGCTTTATGCTCATGGAGGCTTCTACAACTTTAACATTTACACTTCACATCGACAAGTTTCAAAGCGGTAGCCATGTTCGTCTAGTTCAGAGAAACAAACAAGGAGTCCGGTGGCACTTTTAAAGACTAACAAATTTATTTTGCATCTGATGAAGTAGGATTTTTCTCCCAAGTAAGGTCATGCAATAAATAAATTTGGTAGTCTTTAGACATGCCACAGGACTCCTTGTTTGTTTTACTTCACATTGAGGTGCCACTGTACCATCTGAATGATTAACTTCTTCAATACAAAACAAATAATGTATGATATTTATTAAATACCTTTGTTAAATATTTATGGTGTCTTATTGAACACATCTCCATTTTTAAAAAAGCATGGTACAAACTATTTCAAATATTTTGTGATCAGATTGACTAGTGGTTCCCAACCTTTTTCTTTATGTGGATCACTACAATGTCATTGAAAGCTCTCATGGAATACCATGTAAGCTACCCATTTTAAACATTTTTAACATCATTTACGGCTGTTGGGAGTCAAACTTGTATATTAAAGGGCAGTAAAACAGCTATTTTCATAATAATAATAATAATAATAATAATAATAATAATAATAATTATGCACACTCACAAACCTATTGCACTTATTTATAATCCCTGCCAGAATTCTTAGGAGGATTATGGACTTGATCTGATACCCATTGAAATTAATGAAAGTACTTGCATTGATTTAGAGGGCTAATCCAACGCCCAGTGAAAACCTACTTAGAATCAGACATGGATTACAAACCTAGTAAGGAGTGATGCAGTGATTTACACAGCATTAATGTTACAGAAGGAAATACATTCCAGCTTTTGAAACCAATAATGCATATTAAAATGTCACAATACAACATTAAAATGGAGTTTCTAATTAAAAATCCTGATTAAGCTTCAGTTAAAATACTTATCACTTATAGAGGGGACAAAACTTTGGAAGGTTCCCTAAGCACTGGAAACTACAAAATTCTAAATCAAGATGAAATTAAAACACAATCCAATCATTAGAAATAATGGCAATATAGTTAAAGTGCCTCAAGCAGTCTTCACTCTGTCCCTGTATTCCTTGCCTATTATCCATTCAAAATTATGAGACAATTTTATGCCCATGGATCCTATGGTACATCTTCACGTCTCGCAATGTGAGCCGCATTTATACTCTGTATCCTACTCAAATTACTGCAGTGCCAATCCATTACCTACATGCAACCAATGCAACTGCAGATCCTCTCCTCTAGTTCAACCTTAATTAACAGACCAGTAACAGTGTTTCACTTCTTACAGTTCTTATTCATGTGAAAGCTCTACCCAATACTCAACTCTCATTTTACCTTACTGATATTATCTCCAGAAAGGCATGGATAATTTTACAATCATTGTGGCCATTTGTTAGTCATAATTTGTCAGCTACTTCCAGTTGTTTAATGACATATACTTCATCTTCTTTTGTGGTTTTGCTGGATAAACCTCAACCCCTGCAAAGCTGTTTAAATGTATCTGCAGACATAGGCTGTGGAATTCTTAAAATTCATAGGTCAGTTACCACATGGCTGTGGTTTTGGCTTTTTTTCCCTAAATCATATGGCTATCAGGGCTGGCTTAAGCGATGAGCCAGTGTAGCACTGGCTCATCACACCAAAGCTTAGGGGCACTGGCCCAGCCCTGCCACCACTTGACCACTGGCCCAGCCCCACCCCTCCTGCCCCAGCAGGTGCAGAGTTGGTGGTTAGGGGCCCAAAAGTAAAAGTTGTCCCACAACTCCTTGAGTTGGCCCTGAGTGCTGTTAATCTGAGAGTCTTTAATGGAAGCTGGTTTGAACCCTTCTGTCCTCTTGCACCTTCATTTCACTTCTTATACTCTTACAGCTCTTATTTGGCTCCTTGTAGCTAGATGGGACTTCAAGAGGTTGTCTGACCTTCTGTCAGGATGTTTTCCTTCTGCTCCTGAAGTCTAAGTAACAAACAACTTTTCCTCTGACTAACTGCCTTTTTTGACTCCAGGTATTCTGGTTCTGCAATGTGTGAAATATTAGCTCTTCTGTTTGATAGAGTTAAATAATCATTATCTATCTATAAAACATACCAAAAAGGAGATGGAATTTAAAGAAAGATGTTGTTGTTAGGAAAGCACATGACAATAAAATCCAAGGACTAAAATCAAAGCTCTCACCTATTCAAGAATCGTGTTACAACAAGGAGATCTAGTCTCTTTAATCTCAAAAGAAGCCACTTTTATTGTGATCTGTGAAATTTCAGTATAGCACCTAGTTGTCCTTAGTCAGCTTTCCCTCCTTCACACATTGCTTTTGCTAGTAAACCATATTCCAGTGACAGAAATGCTCTACTTTTCATTTGCAATAGGGAAGAAAGCTATTGCTCAATTGCTGGACAATTAATTCTGATTTACACACTTCTGCAGTTGAAAATAAAGCTTAATGTCCTCCCTGTCACCCAAAATGCATCAGGTCCCCACTTAATGCACTGCCATTCTTTCCCTGCTGCTTGTGTTGGTTGTCTAGACAGGAGTTTGAAATTATTTCATTTAACAGTCTACTTTAAATTGGACCTCTGTTAGTTAAATATCTCATTCAATCAAACTGGTGAATGTTTTCTGAAAATAGCCAGGTCATTTGGATGACAAATAATGTTCTGTTGGTTTAGTTCACACTGTGAGTTCTACTGTACTGGAGATTAATATTTGTTATATGATTGCAAAAAGAGACACAAAAAAGGTCATTAAGCCAAATTAATTCCTTTAAGGACTATCTTTAAAAAATGTATGAAGCAAACCTTACTGTGTTTCAGTCTCTAAAATATTACAACTGACTAAATATGAAGCAGGGGGTATATTTACAAATGGGAGTGATAAAGGAGAATCAGAAAAAAGGAATTTAACCAAACTTCATATTAATAATTCAGACTTTAAATGCTGGCTTATCTAATATTTTCCTCTGTGAGCTATTTTAGCCTTACGAAACAGAGTATTAAAAGGCTATGCACATTTAATATTTCTTTACAGATTTCCTAAAAACTACAAAGAGGGCCCTGAGCCACAAAATTAACATCTGGTTATGGATCTATGTTTGTTAGAGACTGAGGGTGTTGCAATAAGGACTACAAGCCATTTTTGCTACAGGTCTTGTATTAAAAAGAATTGCAAACCACCTTCATATTCCTGTAGGTTAGTCATACAGTCAGAGTGCTGTGATTCATAGGCAGTGGTTCTTATCCCTCACACATTGTTAAACTTGTTAGAGTTTGAGAAGTGGTTTCCTCTTAGATTAATTTTGTCCTGCCACAGCACAGGGGGCTGGAAAGACAACTTCTCAAGTTTCCATCCAGCTCTATGTTTCTATGATTAGAGGAACACACCACATATTCATGTCATTTCTGCTTGCTGAACCTGGACTGTGGGCTATGTTGTGCAAAATGTCCCTGGCAATGGTGCAAGGCTTCCACAATTTCTGTGTCCATGGCAGATATAAATCGTGGCCCCTATTACAAGAAGAGTGGATCAGAGCCTCTGGACAAGTGCTCTCATTTGGCCAAATGAGAAGACAGGGAAGCACTTGGGGTATACAAAGGATCAGAAAAGACCCAGTGAGTCAAGACTGCTTGAGTCAGTCAGGAGAAACCAAGTGAGAGAGGGAATCCCAGTGAGTCACAGCAGACAACTTCAGTCAGGAGACATATGTAAGAGCTAGCAGAGACCAGAGATCTGCAGAAGTCCTGGAAAGAGAGAGAAGATGGTTCCTATGAGAAGACTAAACAGCTGTAAGAGACGTTTGCTGGCTGGTGTCCCTAACCCAGGGCTAGAGAACGCTGAGAATAGGGGATCAGCATTGTAGTTTACCCACTGATTATCTCCAGGGACAGAGAGCTGGACCCAAAGGAATTATATGAGGGCCAAAGGGGGGGACGGATGCTCCCTTGTTAGGGAGGGTCCCCAGAAGAGCTGGTGAGGGGAAAGGTTCCTCCTGAGAAGGTCAGGGTTGCACTCTACTTGAAAGACTGGAGTGGCTGTCCTGGGTCAAAGACAGGAGAGGGCTGATAGGGTGTGTAAGTGGTTGAAGGCATCATGCTGGTATGTGCATCATGCTAGCATGAGATGTCAGATTATATTAGTGATTATTTGCACAGAGTGGTGAATGGACTTTGTTGGTATTTTGATTATGGACTGTCCCAAGCTATATTCTGGCAATAAAATTTGTTGAGGGATGAGACAACAGCCTTGTTACTACAGCCTCTGAAAAGGGAAACTGAGGCAGTTGTGGCTGTCATGCTGTGACTTGCAGGAGGGTATTCCCTATGGCTGTATCCACACTTAGAAGGTTAATTCAAATTAACTTAATTCAAACTAATTAATTCAAACTAACAATGATTAGTTTGAAATAAGTTAATTCAAACTAACAAGGCCCCACTAGAAACCCAGTTCGAACTAGCATGTTCATGGGCAGGACTTGCTAGTTCGAATTAGGAGAGGAGCACCATGGGAGGTGTGGCAATATAGCCACCAAGAAGGGCCATACCCCTATCCAATACATAGAAGGAGGAAGGCACTCTGGGTGGAAGAAGGTCAAAATCGTTAATTCAAATTAATGGCTAGTTTGAATTAACACAGCTACACTGGGTTAATTCAAACTAATAAATCCGAATTAACTCTTACTTCAAAGTTAAGCAAGGTTTTAGAACTTCGAAGTAAGCTTTCATTAATTCGAACTAAGGAATTCCTTACTTCGAATTAATGAAAGCCAGTGTAGCCATGAATTAATTTAATTTGAATTAATCCTCATTAGTTCAAATTAAATTGTAAGTGTAGACACACCCTATGACTGGCCCCCTAAAAGCAGTTATATTTTGGCAGGAAATGAGTATGATTAGTCCTCAGGGAGACGTGCTAGTTCATTATGTCTTCTGAGGATTGACTGTTGAGAGTTTCCATAGTGTGAGTTTCAAAGGAGCAGCCATGTTAGTCTAGTCCAGGGTGGCCAAACTTATGGAACTCAAGAGCTGCACAAGTCGATCATTAAACCTTCAAGAGCCACACTGAGGCATATAACCATATACTTTTACCTACTCCAAAATTACTAAGCTTAAAATTCATTGCGCACTTTAATTTTATCATAAAAATAGGGCAAATAATGATCCACTAATGTCAGATTCTAATAATTATTGAAGATTGCCATGAAACTAGGCCTATACAGTAAAAATTTACCTGTCGCTAGATGTAGAACACTACAGGCTTGTGGCAAGTTTTTTTTTAAATCTTGGCAGTAACTTGTCAATGCAGTAGGTAAAAGCTCTCTCAGATGCTGATTTCTAAGTATTGCACAATGTTTTGAATTTCACTGTGAAATATGATGCTTCATAGCAGTAAGTTGTGCCAAAAATTGAAAGTAATCTACATTCAGTTTTATACTTTTCTCCTTTGTATTTTCATTTCTTAGTATTCCACATCATGTTTAGGACTTGTAAAACATGATTTTATTTTAACACTGAGTACACTGCATTAGGGCCTATGAGAAAATCTAAACATGCTATGGCTTCTCTGACCATGTCATGCTTCTCTCCCCCACCCTCTGTTGTCGCTTCCCTGCCATCTCTTACCACACTGCTGCTTCTCTGCTCTCCCCAACCATGCCACACTTCTGCCTCCCACCCCATCCCAACACCTACCATGCCCCTGCTTCCCTGCCAATATTTCTGCCAGTAAATTTGTTCACAAAAATACTCATGGACAGTGAAGATAAAAGGTCTGAGGACTCACACACAATTAATTTTAAAATGAGAGTAATAGTAAGGGAAAATACTGCTCTCATCTTAATGCTGTGAAGAGATGCACACAGGGACACCTTCTCAACTGTTCAGAATCACAACAGATCAATGAGAATTTATGGGGACATAAAGTGCAAGATCAGAGCCTGTTTCAGTAAGTGCTTTGGAGTCCATGCACAGAAGATACTATGGAAAAAATCCTGTTGAGTTTATTCAGTTTGGGGTCAGGCCCTGTATAAATTCTAAATATCAATATTTGGTTTTTATAATACAAAGTATAATCTTTATTGGTGGAAGATTTTTTTTCAGAAAGTTTACAACACAATTTTCCGTCCTCAGTCCTTCACAACAATTACTCTTGTCTAATGGGCTTAGATACCCATAGAGTCATTCATGAAGACTGCACTGAAATATAAATAATTTTGGACTATACAACAAAAAAGAATTAATATGTGTTGAATGCTATTTAATGAGTAGAAGTATAGTGCTGCTATTGAACTTTGCAGTGAATGTAAATTATCTTGGTAATTGACTTAGTTATATTAATTAAAATTTTCTTATAAAATAAATGTGCTAGCAGTTCCTTCTGCAAACAGAAGACATACTGATGTCTCAGGCACACTTGTTCAATGGACTTAAGGAATTTTTTTTCTAAAGCCAGTTTTCAGTAGTGGTGGTCTATCTTAAGTCTAACTCATTTTGCATGCTGAAAATGAACCATGATCCATAATAAGTACTTGTAACATTCTTTAAATAGTTTTTTTAATAACCTTTTGACAGAAGTCAGTAGTTTTGGATGTAACACTTGTGTCAATTTTCAGTCATTTCTGATGATTCTTATTTAATTCTCAAAATAGAAATACAAGAGAAATAATTTTGCATTATATTACAATATCTGGAAATGCCAAGTGATTTTTAAAAAAGAAAATTAATTTAAAATTGCTTTTCATGTTTAAATAGCTAATTATCATCACTTGTTTGTAGTTCATTGTAGACTTGTTCTTGATCAATTTATGTTGCTAATTTTAAAAATATTTACCCAGAAAACAATATCAAAAAAGAAAAGTATTTAAAAAATCATGCACTGATGTAATTAAAGACTGTATCATTATGCACACAGACAAGGACGGTAGAAATTAATATTGTGTGGGTAAACTGTAGAATCTGACAGTTACTTGCTCTGAGTGCTTGCCTTTCCCTGCTGGCTCTCTCAGTGCTGCCCCTCCCCTCCCCTCTCTTCCCTGCTCTGACCAGGCTGCTTTTCCCTGCGGGCTCTCACAAGGCTGCTCCTCCGCTGCCGGCTCTCACCCTGCCACCGCCTCTCTGCTGTTCCCGTCCACTGCAAATTTCTCACCCCCAGCTCCTGCCGTGCCGCCCTTCCCTCTGCGTTCTCCCGGGAGCCTCAATTTTTCTTTAAAGAGCTGCATGCGGTTTGCAAGCCACAGTTTGGCCATGTCTGGTCTAGTTCATCAAAAAAAAAAAAGGGGGGTCCTGTGGCAGTTAACAACTAATAGATTTATTTTGTGCACGAGCTTTCATTCTAGAAAATCTCACTTCATCAGGTGCTTCAAAGATGGGGGAAGTTACAGAATGGAATGAAAATACATGCAAGGGAGTGTAAAACATGGGATATGGTCATACAGTAAGAGCAAATCAGAGCAGTTGTTTAGGTTCAAACCCTGGGAAGGCTGAAATCAAATTATTTTCCAGGGCCAGTGACGACAAACACAATCTTCCATTGGGGGCAAGTCTCCCATGGAGCAACTGACATTTTGCTGGAGCAAAGTAGGGGTTGCATTTTGGGCTCATGGAGAATGAGGGAGAGCTCTATTTTTTCTGAATATTATATGCACCTCAGTTTACCTGTTGCACTTATCTAACTGTATGGATTTAAGCCACAGGGGCTTTAGGAAGAGTGAACAGGAAATGTAAAAATGGCCAGAGGGAAGATGTCACTTGGTAAACTTCGAGTGGGTAAGCAAACAATGGCTTGTGCTATTAGTGGGAAGGTGCTGTTTCCAGGCACCAAATGAAGTTACACAGCTGGCTTGCCAAGGCCAGAACATAGACTGCAAAAGACCATAAATTGTTAAAACTACACTCTGTAGAAAGGGGCTTCATGCGAAAGGAAAAGAGAGTTGCTAAATTTTGCTTGAGAGGAGACAGTTATAAGGAGACACAGAAAGGCAGAGAATATATAAGTCCAGCCTCCCAGCTCAGAAGACAGAGAAGGTGAGTGAAGTGGAACTTATCATGAAAAGGATAAGGGTTAGACCCAGGCTTTGTGCTGCTTCAACCTTCTTTTCCATCTGTTATGTATCTTCGGCTGAATCAGCTGTGCTAGTTTTGGAAGAAGCTGTTTTGAGTCACTGTAAGTCAGCCACTGCTTCCATCTCTTGAAAGGAAGTGTCTAGCAAGGACAAAGTCCAGATGGTTCTGCTAGAAGAGCCATCGTGGTTAAACAGGGGACTGCTACCACAATCCAAGTAAAGAGTGGTTGAACTGAAGCTATCAGAAGTGAATGAATCCAAGTTTAGCAACAGTAGGATGCACTAGAGCAGCACTGCATAAGGATGTAAAGTGTACTATGCCCTATAAATCTTAACAGTACTCATCTATCTTCACATGCTTAATATCTGACTCCTCTTGGTGCTACCATCAACTCCAAGGAGTGGTGCATATTAGGAAAGTCACTGTTACATTTCATAGTGTCAACTGTGTAGAGACTGTCATGTGGCTTTGTGCCAAGGAGACTAATGACCATGCTCACCTTAGTTGAACATTCAGTTAAAATAAAAATAAATTACATGTCTCAGTGGAAGCTTATGGCGTTTTTACATCTGCTTAGAGCTGTAAAATAATCCTGTAGTGGTATATGTAAACAATATATAAGGAAGGCAAGTGACTCAATTGCCTTAAATATCAGCTTTGGAATGCCATCCATTGTCATGAATCTCTGCCAACATACTTAGGTAGAGGCTGCTCCTCACTGCAAGAGCACACCGCCTCTAGCAATTTGAGATGCACACACACAGCATGGAGTTTTCTTCATCATGATACTCCTTGTCCCTGTATTTGTGATTGCTGAAATGCAAGTTGTTCTGTTCTCTGTCATTTTCTGCACAGCTATCTTAATGAACCTCTTTACTTCAATTTTCACCTATGTAGTAAACACATACTTTTGTTCAGGATTGCCCTGTTTAATAACTTTTGCCTAAGCTGGGCTACTGGTTTTGAACATGTGTTTTTTTTCTTCATACATGGGGAATTCTGAACCTGGGACCTGAAACCAATTGAGCTGCCTACTCCATAATCCAATATCCCCTATCTTTCATTTCCAGGACCTCTTCCTAGGTACGCATCCTATAGCTTCTTGCTGGACATTTCCTATCTTGTTAGCACCCTTTCAGTAGAACAGTTGCTTTTTCTAGGATTTCTTCTTACTGAGCACAATCTGCTCTTTTATCTCCCAAGGGGCCTGGTTCTTAGTCACACTTTCCGTAGCACATGAGACCTGTACTCATTCCCTGCATCTGGGAAGGCAGGCCAAAGGTGGCACAGGTGAAATTTAGCCCCAACCTCTCCTTAAAGAGCCCACTCATTTTGCAACAAGGTGGTAAAAATAGGGCTTAGAAGGGAGCACTTTAACTACAACCATTGTTTCATGCTCACATTTTTTGCACTTTAGCTCATAAACTGTTATATGCAGCACTCTATGTTCTGAAATATTTTTAGCACATACTGAACTTAATGCACGTGAGCTTTATGGTCTTGGAAGGTTTTACAACTGATTTTAGTCTTACAAACTCCACATACTGCCAAAAAACCTCTAGCTTTAAAATTTCATGCATGGCTCTGGAAAGGCTTTGAGTTCAGCAGATACTGTAGAACGAACCTAGGCTTCACTAGCCCAAATAGAGGATACTCACTCCAAAGCCCTCTTTGTGCCAGATCTGTGTATTTACATCCACATTGGTGCTTCTCTAACCCATGTTCTGAGCTGGACTTTCGGCAGGATACCCCATGGCTTTGAGAACTGCACTGTGCTATGAATTCATTTACTGCATACTGTGAGAGAACTTGTTTGTTCCTCCTTAGCCTCTATGCAAAGTGTTCTAAACTCATCAATTCTGTAAAGTTATAG
This sequence comes from Podocnemis expansa, assembly GCA_007922195.1. NCBI lineage: Eukaryota > Metazoa > Chordata > Testudines > Podocnemididae > Podocnemis > Podocnemis expansa. Next base: position 8,294,270 of record ML682057.1, on the reverse strand, counting down.
CACAGGTGGTGGGGCACCAACCTACGCTGGATAATGACCTATTTCAGCAGTTTTTCATGCAAGCCACATTTTATTAAAGTAGAAGAGGAAAAAGAAGGCAGAGACAGGTCATGGGATGTGGTAGAGAGTAGTAGCTGTTTGTTGTCCCGAGTAGGCAACACTATGTCTTGCAAAGGAGATCACAGACATGGTGGTGCCAGATTTAATTGCTGATGAGTTTCCCCATTTTCACTAGTGGTTCTGAAGCAGGATTGCAAGTAAAGTGTGGTGGGAGTATATCATCATGCAGGCATTGGACAATGGGCAGTGGGTCTGGAATTTCTGCATGAAAATGTGTGAGCAACCTTCTCTGATCCTTTAGTGCCACGACAAAGAGATAAGGAAGGCCATACCAGTCCAGAAGTGCATTGCCGTTGCCACCTGAAAAGTGACTATCCCAGACTGTTATGGGTCTGTGGCTAATCAGACTGTTGGTGAAAAATAAAGTCTTGGGGCTGTGGTGATGGAGGTTTGCAAAGGAGTTATTAATCTGGTTTACCCAGAGGTGGGGAAGATTGCTCTTGCCTCCTGAAATGTCCTGAGATTGTGGAGCTTGAGCAAATTGGATTTCCAAACTATACTAGGGTAATTTATGTCCATACCTCCAAATCAAATCAAAGGACTGGAAGGGACCTCATGAGATCATCGAGTCCAACCCCGTGGGAATTGAACCCAGGACTTTCTGCATGTTAAGCAGAGGGGCTAGCCACTACACTATTTGCAGGGCTTCAGCTGTATACACGTATGTAAACCAAAAAGAGTTCTACTGGGTCATTCTAGAGTCCCTTATAACCATAGAGGGAGGTTCATGAACATCCTGGAATGCAGTAGTAACAGTGCACGATGCCAGTTTATTTTGGAAAACTGATGTTTTCAAATTGTGGCAAGCTGAGACTCCAAGATCTCTATGAGTGAATGGGAACATTGGGGCATCTGTACACAATTATTTTGGAGCACTGAGTGTATCTTCTATAGTTTCGGCTTATGAATCCTTTGGCTTTTGGAAGGGTCCATACTCTGATCTATGTACTGTACCGGGGCCACACAGCATGCTCAGGCTTGTGAGAGAGATTTTTCTGTGTTGATAAGGAGTTAGGGACAACACCCTGGTTAGAATCTAGGTTAACTTCAGTGAATACATATGCTTACAAGTAGTATGTACCCTGCTGTAAATATTGGACTTCAGCACATAAAGGTCTATATGATACAAGATATTCTAATAGTGCCATTGCTCTGAGCTGATGCTTCTCTTCCTAAATAAATTCTGGAGTTTCTATCCATGCTCACATGCTCAAAATCCATAAGGAGCTCTTGTGCTCAAAATTTCTCTCTCTGAAAAGCCTATCAGCACAATTTTGTGGCAGAACTTGACTGGTGGCATGGGGAAGCCACACTCTGCTTTATGTGAAGACATCTGAGGGATTGGGAGGGAGCAACATCCTTATCACTGAGCTCAGGGCATGCCCTATTGTATACAAGTGATTTCATGTGCTGAAGTCTTTTCATCACAAAATTGGGTATATAGCCTATGCTGAATTATATTCAGTGTATGTTTTTATAAATAAAATTCAGCCTGTGCAGAAGGCTGGCTTAAAGCCCATGAGATTCACTATTAGGCCTTCAAACAGGGCTTAAATTGAGGATAAGTGAGACTTAGATGAGGTATAAGGTTTGTCATGGGATTCCAGTCATTTACACAGGCATACATGTCATCCTATGTGCATGTCCCTTAAAGTAATGAAAAACTTTCAGAACCTAAAGACTCTTTTTCTCTCCTCCCCCCACAAAGTCATTGATCTTAAAACAGGGGACAGCAAGTCTTGAAACGCATGCCAAACATAGCATGCGGGCTGAGCCTGAGTGGCACGCGGCGGCGCTCGACTCCCTGCTGCCCCCCCCCCCAAGTGCGGCCTGGGGCCACAAGAACCTCATGCTGTGGCTCCTGGCCCCCACTGGGCATGCTTCTCTGCTGGGGACCATGGACAGCAGGGAAAAAGAAACTGCAGTGTGGGGCTCCTGGCCCCTGCTGGCTCTGCCCCCTGCTGGGCAGGGCTGCTGGAGGACAGTGGAGTGGGTCAGCCTGCTCAGAGACACTGCTGCTGGTAGAAGCCAGCCCCGGCCCTGGTCCTGGCTGGGAATTGGATGCCACCTACCAGCAGGAGTGGGAGCCGACCCCAGCTGGGAACTGGGGGCTGCCCACCGGCAGGTGCCATCTCCTGGTCCCAGTCCGGGTCCCAGCTGGGAACCTGAAGCCTGGCCCCACCCCATTTTAGCCCGATCCCAGCAGCTGCTGAGGGTGCTATGGGTGGGGCTGGCTTGGGGGCTGGCAAGCATTGCTGGCCCCTGTTCTAAAATATCTTTATTACCCACTACTTTGTAGTTGCCACAGCCTTTCCCATCAATCATAGAAGATCAGGGTTGGAAGAGACCTCAGTAGGCCGTCTAGACCAGCCCCATGCTCAAAGCAGGACCAATCCCAACTAAATCATCCCAGCCAGGGCTTTGTGAAGCCAGGCCTTTAAAACATATAAAGATGAAGGTTCCACAACCTCCTTAGGTAACCCATTCAAGTCTCTCAACCACCTCCCAGTGAAAAAAGTTTCTCCTAATATCTAACCTAAACCTACCCCACTGCAACACGAAACTATTGCTCCTTGTTCCATCATCTGCCACCACTGAGAACAGCTTAGCTCCATCCTTTTTATAACCCCCCTTCAGGTAGCTGAAGGCTGCTTTCAAGTGCCCCTTCACTCTTCTCCTCTGCAGACTAAACAAGTTCCATTTCCTTAGCCTCTGTTTATAAATCATGTGCATTAGCCCCCTAATAATTCACAACTAAGTCTGAGGTGGCATCTCCATACTCTCTACCAGTTGCCCCCATCCATGTAATGCTTCCAGCCTTAGCCTGGAATCAGGCCATCCCTAGGGTAGGGCAAGAGGGGCAGCTGCCCAGGGCCCTGCACTTTGGGGGGCCCCATGGGGCCACACTGCTGCCTACCCTCATCCCCCCACGCTAGGGACTGGGCGAGCTGGCCAAAAGTGGCAGTCCTGTTCACAGGGCTGGGAGTGGCTTGGGGTGAAAGTTGCTTAAGGCAGTAGATCAGCATTGCAACAAAGATGAGTCATTAGGACTAACAAGGAGGTGTTAATTGTTGTTCTAAGAAACTCTGTGCCTCCTGAGTCAGTATCTCTTTGGGCTTCTCTCATTCATATGAAAAGGACTGAGGTCACTGGCAAGCAACCTTTGTGTTTTATCATCAATAGATCCAATCAAGATAAGAAAAAACTCTGAACACCCCTTATTCCACCATTTCTGGGATATGGGGATTTCAGTTATTTTTGCAAATTAGGACTTGCCTCTTTTTGCAGTGGGTTGAGAATTCCCTTGCTGGCAACAAAAATTATAAGTTGTAGATTTTAATATAAACTCTTTCCAGAGATTTTTATTTGACTGCTAATTAAAAAGAGAAGAGAAAAGCAAACTGTTCTAGTAGGAGCCTGTGTTACAAAACATGGTACTTTTTCTACAATTAGAAAGCCTAAGTAACAGAAAAAATCTAACTCAGGGATGGATCTGCTGGAAAGAGAATTTATAAGAAGGTCCTAAGCTGAAGGGGGGGGGGAGTGGACAGCCCCACTGTGCTGCTGCCTTATGCACACTACCAGGGGTCACCAGACCAAGCAGAGAGGGCTAGCACCCCTTCAATCACAATATTATGGATAATTGAGTGTTCATGGAAACTGCTTCAGTTCCTAAGATTTAGCAGTGGAGAAGGGAGCAGGACCTGGAGGGACTTGGACAGGCTCAGCAGCAGACAGGATCTTGCAGGACCCTTTTTCCCAGCCTGGCATTGGCTCTCTTCTCCTTCCCCTGTCTCAGCACTTCCATCTCATTTCTCCACCCAGTTGCCCCCACCCCCATTTGCAAGGAGCTTCCATACACACACTCCAGGCTACTACATGCAATGTTAGAGACTTGTCATACTTCCTGATTTGAGACTGGAGTATGGCATGTGGGATCACCCTCTGCATGTTCCATGTAGGTGATCTCAAATTAGATGTGTAGATTTGAGAGATGCAATAGAAGCCTCAAGATAAAGGATGAAAGCCATGAGGGATTGCCACCCTCCCCCTCTCTCCCGCAGCCATGGTCACTGTTCAATTTTTTGGCAGCAGCTGCTTTTTTCAGTGGAGGGTCACCGCACGTCAGAAGGGTCCAGAGCTAGGTCCTGAGGAAAAGAGTTTGACAACCATTGGCTTAAGGGCAGCTGAGAAACCAGACCCTGCATTCCTGTTCTGCCACTTTTGGTCAGCTCGCCCAGTCCCTGGCATGGGATGGCAGTTCCAGGTGTCTGCCCCTCTCTTGGGCTGACTGGCCCTGCCCTTCAGTGCCAGGTTAGTAGGGGCCCTGCAGAGGGCGATTCACCCATGGCCCTGCACCCCCCCCCCACGGACGGCCCTGCCTAGAATGAAAGTGAACTTAGGGGCACCACAAAGACTGGAGTTACTGACTTTACAACATTTACATGATGTTGAAGCTCTTAGAGGCACTGCCTGGACTAGCTCTGCTGAGAGGGAATGTGATCCATTATCCTCAGATTTAATTTTGTGCAGGGAAAGGACTAGCCTCATGGAGAAAAGTAGGCCCTCCTTAATACAACACTTAAGCTGCTGCTTAGCTTTGAGCACATGGGGCTACTCGTGATTAAAATTAAGATCATACTGAAGGACTTTGCAGCATTGGGTCCTTAAACAAGTAAAGATTTATATTCTGCAGTTCAACTTTTGCAGGAGTACATTCAGCTTCAGAAGAGATTTCCTTGTCAATTGCATTGAAAGTCAGAATTTGCCCTATCGAAAGTGCTCACATTGGACATTTTGTACACCCAGCATTTTTAAAAATATGATCTTTATGTTCAAGTTCCGGGAACTCAGAGAAGCATTAAAAATGAAAAAAAATGCTAATAACTGTTTAAATTGACTGTACAAGAGATTTTATGAATTTTTACTTCCACAGAAAGATAAGGCAAAAAAAAATTGGCATTAGAAAGCATTCTCACAAAACACTTCAATGCAGACTTCAAAATGAGGATCACCTAATGGTTTTGGCCTTTCTAATTGAAATTAAATGTAACTGAAATTAAATTTAAGTTGACCTTCTACCAGCAACAAAACAAAGAACACAAAAATCTGGATATCAATTCCCCCCTCCTTTTCCCTCGCTCTATAGTTAACTAACAGTGAAAACTGGGCTTGTAATGAAGACCTGGTTGCAACCTTAAATATGAAGTGACCAGTGCAGGTGTTGGCAATCTTTGCTGACCACTGTCCTAGCCTGTCCTCCCCAACTCTAGGCCAGTCCCATTGACCCCCTCTCCTGAAAATCTGTAACTGCCACATGAAAATTTGGTGGTGGCCACATCTGAAGTGCTCCCTATTCCCCAAAGCTGCTCTGGGCTTCTTTCGGCAGTATGATGCTCCCCAAAGATGCTGCTGAAAGCTGCTCTGGGCAGCTTCTTTTGGCAGTGTGCCTGTGACCCCCACTCCAGCTGCTACCCAAAGAAGCTGCCCCAAGTGGCTTCTGGCAGCAGAAATGGCAATTTCATTGGCACTATGTAGGGTGCCATGTGCCACTCCAAATCAGCTTATGTGCCACTTTTGGGCATATGTGCCTGGGATTGCTGACCCCTGGACTACTGTATCTCTATAATGCTGTACTACATATAAAAAACTCTTTATTTGCATTCTTTCATTGCAGATTATTACTTATGTCTCTAACAATTTTAAAGTTCATGGATTTCCCCCCAAAACTATGCATTTTTTAAACAAAGAGAGAGGAAATATTATAGCACATAAATATTGTCAAAGTGCTTTTTTTTCTATATGAGGATTTTTTTCTTTTTATTTAAAGTTTATAGCAGAACACAAGGTAGAGAGTTTCTCTTCTTATCCAAAGTTTATAGCAGAGCCTGAAATACATATTAATATAGAACTGTAATGTATTCTCAGTCAAGCTGTCATAAAATCTGGGGCTTTTCACATCATCACTTTTGAAGGTCGGTGCCACAGAGAAAAGAGGCAGCTGTGCTGGATCACCATGAAGGTTTCTAATACATTGCAATAAATACTGCAACATATATCATTTTTATATATTTTTGATGAAGTGGCAAAAGTGCATCTTCTACAGTTGCTTTTAAAAAATTGCTCATTTGTTTGGAACGAGAGTAAAAGAGATTGAAGCTAAGCATTATTTATGGATACATTACCACTCCTCTTTCAAGCCACAACTGAAATGAGAAGAGGATTTCAATGATATTTCATTTAGCATATTGATTTTTCTGAGTTTGTCCCATGAAGCTATCATATGTATTCCAGATAAATATGAGAAAATGTAGATACACTAATTAGGTTTCTGTATCCTAGTTTTCTGGCTGGCATTTTCTCAGGTTGCTAATTTTGTATTTTTTTACATTCCTAAAATTTCAAATCAATGGCAAAGACTCTCCACTGCTGTTGCAGAGCTGGTCCTCTGGAGTCCATCAGCCTTCTAAAACCTTTCATTCAGAAGGCACCCAAGTCACTTCACAAACGATGTCTTGGAAGCCTTCTGCTACCAATGAACATCAATCAAGGATGGCTGCTGTTTAACAGCACACAAACACTAGTCAACAGTTTAGGATTCTACAAACCTTAGGGCAATGGTTCCTAATCTTTTGGCTCAACGGCCACATATATAATTTTTACAGTCATAAACAGCCACCAGCCTCTGCCAGCAGCACCTCACCCCCTTTGAAAAGCAATTTATCTCCTCACTCATTGATCTTCCATCTCCCTGGCTGCAGCAGGGAAACCACATGCAATTTTATAGCCCTGTGCACCCTGTCTGGGTGCCTAAGCTGTAATTCCCCTTTGTATCCAAGGGAATGGAAGATCAGGGCTCCTCTCCCTCTGGATCCAGGAGGGACCCCAGCACCTATAGACCTAGGCAGAGCACACTGCTGTGCACCCTTTAGTAGCTGGGGCGATGGTGAGGAGCATTTGTCTCCCATCCTTTTGACTGCAACAGGGAACCTGCACTCGACTTTCAGCCTCATGGAAGCGTGCTCCACTTGGGTCCTCAGGCAGTTGCTCCTGTCTGCAGCCAACAGAAGGAGAGTCAAGGGCCACTTTGAAAGTCCCCAAGGGTTACTTTTGGTCCCTGGGCCACAGGTTGGGGAACCACTGCCTTAGAGAATCCACCTGGAAAGCTGGAGGAGTTTCAGCATGAGAAGAGATTGCAGCTTCTACTCTTCCTCCCTGCAGTGTCCAAGACAGGGACAAGAGGTGTGAAGATGAGGGGCCAAACTGAGAGGTAATGTGTATGGGAGTCTAAGTTATCTCTGGTAAACTAGATATGCTTCCTCCCTGCTTCTACATTTTTTGTATACAAGTGCATGTAATTTAGATACAGAGTGAATAACAGTATTTATGTTGAAGCTAAGTGGAAGCATCTTTAGCTTAAGACTTCATGTGTTAATGTGCAAATTGTACCAACTTACAACCCCTGTAATAAGACTCAGTGGCCAGGGTGGTGAGGTGTACAGCAGTTGCATATTGGTAAATATATACTAATCTAAATAAGGTGGTCAAGGATGATCTGCCTGTTCTTTTGTTTTCCCTGTAGCCTACAGATTTGGGGCCTGTAATGGTCTCTTGGTGCATCCTTTCAAAAGACCTCAGCTTCTCCTGACTGAGCTTCCTTAGCTGGTCTTCAATCAGGCCAATACTTGGACCTTCATCTTTAATTAACGATAGCAGCCCTTCAATTTTAGGGCTTTCAGTCTACGTCAGTCACTTGGTTGCTTTTTTGGGGGCAGCTTGGTGAAGATTTGTCTTCTGTTTGCTGTCCCAGGTTTTCCTATCTCCCCTTCTTTCTTAACACTCCTCCCTTTAAAGCAGACTTTGTTTTCTCTATTGGCTGCAGCTGTAGATGCCCATGTCCATGATTGGCAGCTCATAAGCAGGGGAGGTTCTCCTCTGTCTAGGCTCAGTATAGAGTTTGTAGACCTCAATTCAGGGTCCTTTCTACAAGAAAATTCAAAAGAAATCCATAGCCCTAGAGTTTTTCTAGATAATCTTCCCTTTCTGTAATGTTTGTTATAATTTAGATACAGTAATTCAAACCCAAATACTCTTAAGCCTATTCTAAGGAAATGTTTCTGCTGTCTTTCTAAAATTTGACTTTACATCTGTATACATTAGAAGTATCTGGTAATCCAACCCTTGACATCTCTCTGGATGAAATATCATGAGAATAAAGGGAGAGAAAAGAAAGATTGATTTCTCCTTTGCTTTCTTAGACTTTAGCTCCCTCTGTCCTGCTGACACATTAGACAGACCAATTCTTCAACAGACATTTTTGTTGGCCAAGTCCAACAAAAAGGAATAGAGGTTGTCCATCACAGATGGCTGAGGCAGATACCACACGTTTCATGGCAAGATAAAAACAATAAATGTGAGAGTTAGAGAGATGCAAGGCAAGAAATTAGAAAATATGAAAGAAAATTTTTATCCCTTTGTTCCTCCCAGCTACAGAGAATTGCTTGAAAAGTCTTGAGGCATACAACCAACTTCCATCACTGAGTTCAATTTGATTTTTAAAAATGTTTTTCTACTAAATATATATATTTTTGAGTGAGGTCAAGTGCAAGGTAGAAACTGAACTTTGTCAACATTAGTTAAATTAAAGCTTCTGTTTAAAAATGAATTTTCTAAAACAATTTTTTGACAAAGGCTTTCTTTTTTTCCCCACATACTGTTTTGGTTTTGGAGAATACCACAATGAAGCATCTTTCATCTTAATTTAACTGTCTTCTTATCCTTTACCTTAGCCCTCTTTCCTTCAGTGAGCACATGGGAAAGAGATGAGGAGGTGGGATTGGAGAGAGAGAAAGGGTTACAAATGTAAAAAGTTTCAAATAAATGAAAGTATTCCTGTCATAAACCTGAAGACCATGACAAAAAACCTTCCAACGCCTCAGAATTATTTCCCCCCACAAGAACTCTCCACTATTTGAGGCAGTTCCACTAGAAACCAAAACCCAGACCCTCAAAAGTGTGTAGGTACCTAACTGCCACTCATTACAATAAGATTTAGATGTCTAATAACCTTTTGGGGATGCAGTCAAGAAGAAAAATCTCTGCCTATTGGATATTTACACATCTTTCAGATATGGCAACTTTAAATATAAAATCCGTCATCCACAAACATCATATGAACAGGTGTGTGTCTCTGATGGATTGTGAATCCAAAAAACAGTATCTGGGTAATTGGCATTTACGGAGATAGCCATTTCATCTGTAACAGAGGTACAGAAATATTGATAACACCATTAAGTAAATTGTGCATGCAAGTATAATTCAGTATGAAGTATTGATATAGATCAGAAATATTCTTAATCCATTCCATAATGTTGTATATTAAAATCTCAGTTGACTGACCATTGCTCATAAAGGAAAAAGAAAGTGGACTGCACCATTTGATTTCTTTTGGTGTCCCTCTGATGTGAGAGGTAAATCAACTTATACCACAGTTTAAGAACTTTTTTAGTCATAGATTCCTTATGTTATCCAAGTTACCAAAATATCATGAAGGATTCTCTCCAGTTGGGTTATTAGTTTTCATCCAAGGTTCTCAAAGTACTTTTCAAATCTGGGTAATTTCACTCCATAGATACATGACGCAAGACCAAGAGTTTCAAAAGTGACTAGTGATTTTGCCTCACTTTTCTGGTGCAACTTGACATACCTTTTAGGGATCCAATTTTCAGAAAACAAGGAGCACCCACCCTCTGAAAATCAGGCCCCTTAAGTGCTCAAATTGAGCACCCAAATCTGCACTCACTTTTGAAAATCTTAGTTTAAGCCAATTTTTTTTTCTTAATTTTAGTCTAAATTTCTTAATTCTTTTATTATAATAAGAAAACTCTGGAATAGATTGAGAAAATTAGAGCAGATTTATATGAACATCTGTATCTTCACTGATAGGTGCTTTCAGTTGTATAATAGTCTAGAAAAAAACATTGCCAGAAACTGTAGTCAAATGGGTATGTTTCTACTCAAACTGCATACAGGCTACAAACTACCATAGGGTCATTTAGTATGGGGAACCAAATCAAATACACTAAGAACCACCATGTCACTTTGTCTCAAACTTCTAAATATAGATCTTTGTGGTTTGAAAATGGAGTTGATTTTCTCAAAAAAAGCGGACTCACAGCCTTTGGCACTTCATGAATTTGACTGAAGGCAATAATACTGAAAACATTTGAAAATGCTGGTTCTTGTGCTATTTCTACGAAAAATTTTAAAAAATCCAATAATCATAATGGAAATTGAAAAAAAAAAGGCTGATTCTTCTGAGATTTTTCAGCCCAATTTCAAAGACCAAAGAGAATAAGGACACAAAATAATATACTGGAATGCCAAACTAACGCAATCACAGTTTTCATACTGAAGTTCTTCTGCCATGACAGAGCAAACAGATATGAAAATGAAGGCAGAGGTTCATGTCCCTAAATCAGATGGGAATTTTTCATCTGTTGTACTCCATATACATGTTCACTAACATTCTTCTTGTATAAACTAATTGTCTATACTATCATTAAGATGCTTATTCTAGTCCCATAGAGTTTTTAAAATACTAAGTAATGATTTTTGAATAGGTTTTACTAACTTTTATACTTGTCTATTAATACTAGTATTTGAGCAGCAGAAATAAACCATTCCTTCAGGGTTTTATTATGCTGACAATTTTATTACTATAAAAATTTCATGGCAGTTTAATTTAAGTCCAGGAAAATGGCCATCATGGTACCTTAAGAAATTAAAGAACCATTTATCTTGCTTTACGGAATGAGCCTATTTAAGGCTTCCTGTACAAATTTAAAATGACATTATTTTAGTATATATTTTTTAAAAAGCTAATTTTGCAGATACCTACCCTTCTACATGTTTCAGGAACATAACATAATTAAAGTGATCTGTTCATCACACAGTCAAGTTCAAGTCTATTGATGATCCTTCTCTTCTGAAAAATCTTGGTAAAGCAATAAACAAGCCAAACAATCTTACCTATAAATGTGATTGCCAAATTTTAAAAGGTCTGTATTTGCTACCTAAAATAAGTGAATTATCATTATTACAAAATTACTGCCAGTGCTATTACTCTCTGAATTTCTGCAAGTGAGAGACATTAAACAAGAGTATGAAATTGCTAGAGACAACTAAACCATTTCTTTGTTCTCTTACAAACTTTTGCAAAAATACTTCTCTGGCTATCCTGATATCTTTACCAAGGGAAAACTACAAGTGAATTCAAGGAAACAGGAGGTCAATAAAAGGTTTGTTTGTGTAAGAAGAAAGGTCTATAGACGAGAGAGCAGATATTAAAATGAGAGGATGGTCTATGGTCTAGATCTATAGACAAAAGAGAATCTGAGCAGGATGCTGAATTTTAGACAACATGCTAAGCAGCAGAGAATAATGGAGTCTAAAAAGTACCATTAATGAGAAGCATTTTGGAGAAGGGAAAACGAAAGATTGAGAATGAAGGAATAGAAGGACTGTAGATATTCCACCTCTTATGGATTCAACAGCACAACCTTAGTTTTTGTCCTCATGTTCATTGACTCAGGCCAAGATTTTCAAAATTATCAGTAATTTGCTGGTGCCTCAATTTTTAAGTGTCCACCCTGTAACATTTGCTGAAAATCAGCCCTTTTAAAAATCACCCTGAGTATCCAAAGTTAAGTTAATTTTCACAAATTATTAGAGCTGGGTCCTGCTTTTTTAGGTGACTAGTTTTATTCACTGAAAAGTGCAGTTTTGGGCAACCTCAAACTCCTCGAGATCTGGCACTGAGTTTGCCTAACACTTTTGACCAAACAACTGACATTGGCTGATAGTGTTGAAAGAAATGGTAATGTTTCCACAGTGTTGAAATAAAATGGTTTGCTCTGACATGATCAAACCATTTTGATTTTTTTGCAGTCAGTCTGTAAGACAGGTGGGAGGGGGGTTCAGGGGTCTCTCTCTACATCTTTTAGCTCAGGGGTGAAGGAACGTATTTGGTAGACCTAGGTTCAGTTCTGCCCTCCTACATGCACATGTGATATGGAGAACACATAGGAACTTGGGTCTCCCATACTGAATGAGAGAGCCCTAGCCACTGAGCTATTCTAATAAGGGAATTATATGTTTCCATTTGAAGCTGTTCCATTTTGCATACATAAGGAAGTAGTCAATGAAGTGGAGACCTGTACTTGAGTCACTCACAGTGACGCACCTCTAGCCACCAGACTGTACAATCAGTCTTACTTTGTCCCTGTCCCAGTGACTGGTCAGTGTTATCAAATTTCTTTCTGTTCTTTGAATCTAGTCCTCCTTTGATTTCTGGCAATTAACAAAAGCAAAAGCAAACATTTCTGTTTGGGTTGAATGAAACATTTCATTCAACCCAATGTGAAATATTGTCTGACTTTTTGACTACCTGAAAATTAAAGAAAGAAATCATTTTTGTTTGACCAGAAATGAATTTCTTTCATTATTTTTTTGAATTGCTAGTGAACCAAAGAATCCATTATTTTTACAGCTCTACTAGCTGCTCGAAAATCTGGTCTTCAAAGATATTCAAGATGCATTTTTCCCTGGTGTGGTCACAAGGCACTCACAAAGATATCTACTAATTTTACCATCTGTAAAAACCTCTCCTCACAAACCAGCACATTTCAAAGATCAATCATGGGGAGGCCTACACATCTTGGAACCTGTCAACACAGCCAAGAAATCATTCACTAGTAACTGAATCACTTCTGTGGTTGCATGGCAATTGTTCTTGAAAAACCTCTGCACGTGTTGACTGAAAAAGTATTCACAATATAAAATACTACAATATGGAATATATTGCAAAAATATTCAGAGTGCTTTGCCTTTGCTAAGATACCACCCGCACAGTGTTCCATATGTAAATTTTGAATAAATGTTTACCCCCTTCTTCCTAAAATATGAAATGCATCATCACTTGACAGTTTAGTGCTAATATTATATGTTCATTTAGAGTGACAAACTTTCTATAATTTCATTTTTATAGCAGTAGCAGCATCTTACTTTCCTCCTTCAGCTTCTCAGCTCAGAAGCAGAGAGGTTTATTTTCAAGGGGCCCTAAAATATTTATTTTCTGGGGGTGGGGTTGGCCACATTTAATATTTTAATGTTAAATTTCATGAAATATAGAGCTTTTTATTCTACTTATGCTATTTGTTAGTACTTATAAAATGGGCCATAGAACTGAACCCCCTACTTTGCTAAATAAAAACTGATAGCATGTTGCAAAATTAGAGCTACAGCATAGCTTCTACCACCCCTCTTTAGCTTTAGTTATATTTAAGAGGCATCTACAATACGGATAAATAAATATCATACATCCATGTCACTAGTAGTATTGTACACAATAGAGTATCACAAGATCTTTATGGTTGTTTGAAGTGCTTGATTCCACCTTGCAGTAAAGCCTCAAGCTCTTTTCTGTAATTTGTGAATTTTGTATGTATGGATGGTATAATATTGCTTGAAATGCAAAAACCAAGAGAGAACTTCCTAGCTGGACTCCTCCTCTGTCCTACTATATAGGCAAATAAAAGGAGGCTGCCTTTCACAGAAGTCTCACAAACTTACAGCAACAATAGTACAATGCACACTTCCTGAAACTCATTATAGATTGATCATAGAAATGAAGGGAAGAAACTAAATGACATAACAAGTGCAGAATGTTTCTGAGTGAATCAGTGAAAGAAATACACCAGCTCCCAAGATAACTTGGTGCATCAGCTCATCTTCTGAGAGACTGCAAGGACTTTCTGATGCCCAGACCTTGAATTTCCTTAATGAGTTTTCTCCTGGAATATCCTAAGATGCTCTATTAAATCACATGCTATTACACAAGTCATAGACCTACACAAGATTTGGTTTTAAATGATTTCCTATCCATCATTTTACTACTCAAAATTCAGACCAAGCAAATATAATAGGTACCCTGCCTAAAATAATAAACTACTTCTCCATATTTCCCTAACTCTTCTGACTAATGCTTTTAATGCGACTTGAACTCTGCCATTTAAATGAAGCTCATTCATGCAAGAAAATTGATGGATTCAGACAACTAATTGAATGCTGACTTCTCCATTCCTATTTCCTGACATACATCCCATGCCAATACTCACATCGTAAATCTATTTAGCTCAGTCTAAGCTAATAAAATGCTGCAAAAGAGGTCAGTAGACCTTTAGGTTGTGTGGTTTCAGTTCAGATAATTCTGTAGCTAGTAGTAATCCGTTTCATCTTGATGCTGATTTGCACTTGACACAGCAGCAGACATTAAGAGGTGGTAAATAAGGACATTAAATCCTGGTTCACTACCTAATTCATGCAGGGAAGAAACTATCACACAGTAGGCTTGCCAAAGTTTGTATTTAAATACTACAAAATGGAATTGCACAGCACTGTTAAAAAAAAAAAAAAGGAAGGTGATCTTGGGTTAAGGTATTGATCAGGGTTCAGTCCCTGGATCTACCATAAGTTTCTTTTGTGACCTTACTTTAATTTACAAATCAGAAAATGAAGCAGCAATATTATTATGCCCCATGCCTGTCTATTATCTTTGACTGCCTTGTCTATTTAGAATGTTAGACATCTGAAGCTGGAACGCTTTCCTGGTAGGTGTACATGCAGTGCCTAGCACAATAGGGATTGCCACACGTGTGCACCTGTCTTGTATTGAGGATTGATTGCATGTGGGGGGAAGAAGGGAAGGGAATCACTGCTCCTGCTCACATGCTGTATGCGTGTCTAAGCATAGTCTGTGTGCAGACTGTTAGACTAAAGCAAGGTGGAGTGAGTTGTGTCTCTCTGTTGTCTGTTCCTCCCTCCATCCTCTTGTGTGTTTTACTGTGTTATGTATGTATGTGCGTGTTGGGGGATAAGGGTAGTATTACATAATAACCTTCAAGCAAGAGCATTTGTGTTTTTAAACAAACCTATCTATACATAGCCCATGAAGAGAACACTCCTCACATGCAACAGAGGACACATTAATACTCTACCCCAGAGTAGCCTCTGAGCAGCTTGCATTTACTCTCCAACCTTAGGGAGTGAGATTAGCTGAAGGACTGTAAGCACATTGGGGCAGGGACTGTCTATGTTGTGTTTGTACAACACCTACTAGAAAGGGACTCTGGTTCATGAATCTCGCTCCTAGGCCCTACCTCAATACAAATAAATGAATAATACTAATTTACAGATCCTGGCTTTCCATGGACCACCCTTGATTTGCCACAGCTCTCTCTGAGGCACTGAGAGCTGCTGTAGATCAAGTACATCCTCCACAGCAGCTCTGAAAATCCTCCCTCCTACCGCTTCTCTCCTGCAAAGAGAAATTACACTGGACAAACTGCACAATGGAGCAAGAGATTTGGTCCAATGATTTCACTAGGAGCTCAAGAACCTATTCTGCCTGATTCGTAGTCTGCTACATATTTATAAGCAATGAGTCCTGAGGCACTTAAAGATTAACAAATTTATTTATCACATGAGCTTTCATGGGAGCAAATCCCACAGGACTCCTCCCTTGTTTTGCTGAACTATACTAACACGGCTACCTCTTGGAATCTGGCTACTTATTTATGTTATAGTGCAGTATCTCCTTGCTTTCCCTGACTCCTATTGTAGCTTTTCTTATTTATATAAATACTCATTGGAGACAGGGACAGTTTGTTTTATAGCACACTGATCAGAGCACTGCAGACTGAGATGAGTGCCCTAACCACCAAGTTATTGGCTATTCTGGGTTCTGCATCCTAGATCTGAGAACACTTTTTGTGGAAAGTTTTGACTCTGACAAATCATCATTTTCTGGCAGAAAAAAAAGAATGTTGTTGGGGGAAAAAAACAAACAAACAAAAAAAACAGCCAGCTCTAGTCCTACAACATTAGAGACCAAATGAAAAATTTTCACTGCAAATTACCAGTTTGTTTTCATTTTCCAAACTGAGGGGAATTAAAGAAACAAGCACAATAGACAGTGAGCCTAAACTGGACATTACATAGTCTTTTTACTCCATCAATGATTAAAGTTATGTTAAAATTTTAAGTGTTTTAATTATATTGTCCTTGGACAGTCCCTTTAGCATTTAGCTTAATCCCCATTTCTAATATCATAAAAGAGCAAGCTACCAGTTAAAGAACAAGAGGAACCTGATAAATAATCAAGACCATATTTTCTACAATCTAACAATTTTCTACTGAAGTTTAGGTATTCATACTTAATTATAAATATGTGAAGACTTGTACAAAGATCACTTATTTAAAAGGCTGTTCATGCTATGTAATCTTCGCCACTTCTATAGAATATTTCATTTTACTCACATTACCTAGAATTTGCTTCCATTTGCAGGAAGTATTAGAACCAGAGCCAATCAATATTTTTTTCTTTAGATTTAGAAGCTTTTCTTGATGAAAAGGACATGTTTTTGGCAGCACATATTTGGCATCTGTATGATTCTCCCTTTTTCTCCAAACAGCCCAAAATAAATTACCTTCCATCTGCTGCCAGAACGCTTAATGGTTAAAAGACAAAGTGCGCCAGATCCACAGCTGGTGTTAATTGGAAATAGCATCACTAAGATTAACTTTGAGCACATGCTTATGAGCTTTGCTGAATCAGGACTTTTAAGGTTGACTCTACACTGCTATAAAAGACCCAGGGTATGGCAGGGGATGGCCTTGGTCAGCTGACTTAGGCTCATGGGCTCAAAAATTGCTATCTAGATGTTTGGGCTAGGCATAGACCCTGGACTCTGGGATTCCCTCCTCTCATGTGGTCGCAGAACTCAGGCTCTAGCCTGAGTCCAAAACCAAATTTTTATACAGAAATTTTACAGCTCTACAGCCCAAGCCTCACAAGCCTGAAGACGAGAACCTGGGCTAGCCATGGCTGTTTAATTGCAGTGTAGACATCCCCTAATAGCAAGAACTATATTTACAGGGAATAGAAAAGGAACTGAAAGCAGTGAATGTGGGATTGTTTGCACCTTCCTTCACCAGATCCCATCTCCTGCTGTAATTTCCACTTTCAGGCTTACTTTGGTTAGTAGAATCTGCCACCACAAATTCTGTAGCATGTTTTCCTCTTTGTCTTTCTGTTCACTTTCAAGGTGAATCACCCTCCATCCAAATTGCTTCACTGAAACACTTTGTCTGTCTATTAATCTGCTTCAAATGCATGGCATTGAAATAGCTCTGAGGAAAGTAATCTATTAATTGTATTGATTCTTATTTGTTCCTTTTTATTGCAAGTATTTTCCTCGGGTGGATTTTGTTTAATCTGGAGATTGAATTGAATCAAAACCACCACATGCAAACGCACAACCTCAGGGTGGGAGTTTAAAATCTTGATGCAGATTTTGTAGCTTGGGTCCATTACAGGTTGACTGAGATAGTGACTTTTAAGTTACTCAGCCATAACATAATAGTATTGTAAGCCAATAATTAAAATCTTTTCTTATCCATGGCTTTAAGTGACATTTTCTCCACCTACTCCAACAAGGGTGGCTTTAATTTTCCTGTTAAATTCCATAGGGCTTTAAGATGCATAACTAGCATAATGAACTTTAAATAATAACAAAACCACACAGTGGCTGATTTATCATTCTGTTCAGTTAAAGCCCTGCTGTTCCAGTCTCTCTTAGTTCAATGTGTTAGGAACCCACTTATAAAGATTCAGCTCAGTCAGCTTCCTGATCAGTACATCCATATTCCTGCCCATACCAGAATGAGGTTGGCAGAGATCTGGGGTGGGTAGAAGGAATCCAACTCTCCTGCTCCAGTGAGAGTTAGTTCAAGATGCCTGAAAGTGTGACAACATGGGATGTTCCATTTTCTGTCCACCTCCTGATCATCTTCACCTTGGCCATTTTTCCTAACTGACCCACTATCTTAGTTTGGGGGCAAGAGTGCTGTTTAATTGGAGCCCTTTGTTCCAAACTCCAGATTCTCAGGACTGACGCAGGTGACCGTCTAGTGTTCTCATGTATGCTTCTTCATGCCTGTAGGACAATGTCTCAAAGGGAGACTGGGACAACTGACTTTCCACTACAGGCACTCTTTCTAGAACTGACTTTTCTCCTCCATCTGCCTAGGCTGTTGAAGCTGTTTTTATGCTGCTCTTTTCCCCAGGGGCATGCTCAGTAGTGTCTGAGGAGAGCAGCTTTTTCAGCCCAGTAGTGCTCCAGCCTTACCTTTCCACAGCCTTAGAGCAGAATACGTAAACCCCACAATAAGCATTGTTGTTATGTACTTTTTTGTTTCTTTTTCATAATGATGTGGTGGAGGAAATCTGGTGCCACAGAGATCATATTCTTTGTATGATCCTATTTGGTTTCTATGTATGCCAAAACCAAAATTCTGCAACTGCTTTGGCTGAGAGTTCCTATTGACCAATATTTCAACAAAGACATCTAAAATGAGTATAAGTTTATAAAAACAATAATCTCACAGTAACTCAAGGTGCCCACACAAAGTTAAAGGCCATGAAAGGCAACTCACACAGAGGGCCTAACTTTATTCTCTTTGAAGTCAGTCTCTAACCCCCCGTTTATTTCATTGGGAGTAGGATCTGATCTACTTTTGGTATAGGTCATGGTATTTACTAGTGACCTCAGTTATGGGCCTAAATAGTGATCTTAGTTCCATTGAATTCAATTGAATTACTCCAGATTACTCATGAAAACAGAACTTGGCTTACGCATTTCAGTAACTTGGAATTAGGAAGAACTATCAAGAATATTTTAGGTATTATAGCTGGAAATAACATGTAAAAATTTCTGTACATCCCCTCAACATGTTTTTCTGCCTATGTATTTTTATTTAGGGTCACACTGAAATGTCTGTACTCATACTAAGCACAGCGTGGATCCGTTAACGCGCGGGTGTTAGGACACACGCCACCACAACTGCATGTAAAACGGACCATGTGTAGACGGGACCATGGTGAAATGTGTTTCCATTTTTAGGCCAACTTCTGGTTTTAGATATAATGCATTAACAAGTTCCACATGTTAAATTGGTAGCTTTGGGAGATGTTATGGGAATGTAATGTTTGTGTGGGTACCAGAGTAAAGAATGCCACCAGACAGGTGAAAGTCATCAGCTAACTAAGTTTATTAAAGCACACAACACTTAGTAGCACTTATCAGTGCTGGTTAAATCTGCTCACACCTAAGCGCTAATACCAATTAGTACTTAACACTCATGCTCCAAAACATGGCGGGAGACCCAGGTATGCCACAGAGTGGCCACCCGAGGGATCCAGGCATGGCTGATCATCCGTCCATGGCGAGTCTCAAAGTCCCACCCCTCTGCCTAGACTTTTGTAGGGTCTAGTGTTTACCTGCTGCTGTTCCCATACAATAAATCTATGCCCCTCTCTCTATGCAAAACAGTCAGTTCTGGGAAACTTTCTGTGCAAAACACTTCACTCTGGGGAACTTTCACAAACAGATAACTGGAGAACTTTCACAGGCTGATAACATGCACCTGTCAAAAACAACCTAAGACATAACAATACATTTGGCAATAACAACTTAAACCTTGTGGCAATTAGCCCAAGCAAACACAAAATTAAACAATAATTTCTCTCAACATGCAGCAGTGCTCTGGGGTCTGTGTGTCCATCACACTACTCCTCTTAGTAACAGGAATCTTCTGGGCTGACCCTCTACAGGGGACATGATAACAGCATGCATTAACCAAATTCACGGGTAAACCGATCCACGCTGTAGTATCAGAAGCCACAGTTACTACAGTGGACGTTAGTGGGACTTTTCATGGTGTGAAGTACTATGGCATGTGACTAACAGCATCACAGTCTGGTCCATAGATGTTAATAATAAATAAAGGCTCTTTTCTCAAGTGTTGTCTAATTCATTTTGCTTTTTTTATTTCCCACTGCATTCATCTGTTTTGTCTATTTCTGGACAACAGGCCATTTAATACTATTGCTTTCTAACATTATCATTGATCCCAGAATAGTACGAACATAGCTGTTGTCAGCACCTGTTATGACTCCTACTTCTGCTGCATTTGTATCAGTGATCAGCCTAATCTAAAAGCCAAGAGTAGATGCACCTTCTTTTTAAGAAGGTGTGTTTAATATAAAATATAGAGTACTAGAACTGTATAATTTACAGAAATGAGCAGGTTGCTTTGCTCTTATTATTTGCAAAATGGTCCGGTGTCATAGTAACTGCAAACTGTGTGAAAAAGAAAATTAAAAAAAGTACTCTTTATTGCCTCCAACAGTCTCTTTTCTTTCTTTCCTTCCCATTTACCATAATGGCATGGCACATGATCATTCTGCATATATTTTGGTATTGCCAGCTACAGTTTTTCAACCCTTTGACATGTAGGAAATGCAGACGAGGAAAAACAACAAATGTATGCATTCTCAATGTTTCTTTTTTACTGCTATGCATGGAAACACAAAAATATCCATGCCATATATATCAGTAAACATACCATAGTGTAATGTGGAAATAAAAGTAGCAATATAAAGATGCAATGATCCTCTATTTCAGGAATTTTACCTCTACTTTCAGACACTACTCCATATATTTGCTCTTTCTGTTATCACCTGTTTGAAGGCCAGTGCCTTAATACTTTAGCAATATTTAAAGCAAACAGCTTGTTTTTAAAATGTTACCATCATTTTAGTTAGTTTTAAAAAAATCAAATGACAAATCTTACTTGTTAACATTGTGATATATCCAGGGCACAATCTAGATTACTCAGTAGCTATATCCCCTCCCTGTTATCCTGGAGTGCCATTTGCTTTTTTGTTGCTGCTGCTTCTACTCCTGGATGGCTCACAAACAGCCTCAAGTATAACAAACAAGGAGTCTGGTGCATATTTAAAGACTAACACATTTATTTATCACATGAACTTTCTTGGGAGAGAATCCTACTTTATCAGATGCTTGAAGTTGGGAAACTTACAGAATGGGAACAAAATAAATGCAGGGAAGTGTACATCGTAGGATCTGGTCAGACTGTACCAGCAAATCAAAATAGTTGATAGGATTTTTTAGTTTTTAAAAGCACCACCAGATTTGTTGTTTGTTTTGCTGAATTAGACTAACACAGCTACCCCGCTGAAACACAGCCTCATGTATGTAAATCACTCCCAGTTATTTATGTGACTGCAGCCTGCCTGCGTGCCTGAATTATACTGAAGGCTGACTCCAACATATTTCCAGATCTTCCCCCAGAAAAGTATGTTTTGTACCACCGACCTTCTCCAGGGCAATTATACAAATGCATACAAAGTCCATTGTTTTATTAACAGAAATGATATTTACAAATCCTGTTACTTCAAATGGAGTTTACCAACAATTTAATTCAAACACATTAGTTTTGATAAAATAATACAAGTTTCTTAGCTGCTAAGTGATAGATTTTAAGTGAATACAAGTAATGAGGCATAAAATGTTTCCTGTTCCCTCAAGTCCTTGCATTCTGGCTTTCTTGTACCCTGCTTATCGCAACCAACAGAATAGACTGACAATAGGGCTGATGAAAAAAAAAAAAGGGAGGAAACATTTTCAGTTTTTTTTCCTTTCTTGATAAACTACATCAACTTTTTAAAAAGTGACCAACTCAAGTAAGGATGAGACAAATTTATCAAAAAAACTTTTCTCACACTTTTTTCATAAGGAAAGTTCATGGAAGCTTCAGAAGATTTTTAACTGGCTCTGGCAGGTGCCTTTTGTGTAGGTTTTAGTTTGGGTAAGTGATCTAGGATAAATAACATTACCTCCCTAATGGGGTCCCAAAGGAAGAGATTGTTTGAAAGTAATGAAAGTCATTGCAGAACACTCCTAGAGAAAAAATAATCCAAGCCCAAATGACCTCAGATTTATTAAGAACAGGGAAAAAAAATTCAAATAAGAAAAATAGTATGCATTGGATAACTGTTCCTAAACTCTGCCAGAGCTAAACCAGAGAGGCACCACCCATGCAGATACAGGGAATAAATTATAGTTTACATTTCCCAATGCACACCCCCTCAGCTTCTTCTGTTTTTCACTGACTCTTTGACAAAGCATACAGCAAATTTCAGTCTCTGACCTCTGGTCATCCTCCTTTCTCCCTGATATCCCCCAGTTTGGTTGCTTTGGCCTTCCCTTCCAAAAATATTGCTGCAGATGTTCACTCTGAGGAGGATATGGTGGACCTCATTTGCCCCATCTTGCACTTTGTGTTGTCATTTATAAGTACTAAGTATTGTCAACACTCACGTCAAACTCAGTTTGCTTGCATGGATATAAGTAATTGCATATAGTAAAAAATGGAGGAGAATCAGGCTTAGTAGTCTTATTAAAACCCCATTGTATACATGTCCTAAATCCCTCAGATTGTACCCCTTTTACCCTTTTTTGACCACATATGTGAATTCATTGATCTGACAACTGCCAAGTTTGATGAACATCCTTGGAAGTACATTTTACAAGAGGCAGTGTAATGCAGCAGAGTCCAGTTTAAATTCTTGACTCTGCCCTTCTGTGGAAAGAAACAGAAACATGAAGAAACATGTCTCCAGCCAACTAGTACCTCTCCTGCTCATCCAGGAGACTAGTGGCTAAGGCATGGGATCCCAAGGACAAAAAAGAGAAGAATGTGAAAAAATGGGATGAAGGAGATGTACAAAGAGTCCGAATTTTGGACTGATCCTGCTAGATGCTGATCAATAAAGTCAATGAGAGTACTCACCGTGGCACTGAAAGTGTAGAGCAGTGAAGCAAATGAGAACACCATACAAGAGGCATCATGCAGCTTTGGGTCCCAAAGGAGCAGTTGCTTTTCTTTATCCATCTACTCCTTTAAACCTGTCAGGAATAAATGTCAAATTGAAGAAAAAAAAAACCAACGCAACCAAAAAAACCCTAAACCACCAGCCAGCATGCAGTCCCTAAAAATATCAGGGTATTTAGTCCGCACTAAATTAGACACTCTAATATGACTATCACTTGATAATATGAACTCTCAAAGTCTTCATTTCCCCCACTGGCACATTCAGTAGGTCAAAGAAACTTAAAAATTAGGAATGAGAAATGGAGAATATTCTACAATTTCTATTCCATTTTCTTCTCAGTGCAGAACATACCATGTAATTCTTCAGCTTACACATTGATTAATAGTCACTAATATCATTTTCAGAAAATATGAGTCATCTGCCAATGCAGTCAACTTCACTCTAGCTGTTTTACTGACAATATTACATTTATCCTGCACAGGTGGGTTTGGTTGACAATAATATCTTATTGTTTATTGTGGTTTGTGTAAAATACTAGCTCATTTAAGATTATTCCCAGTTCACATACAACAAATTATGGAAAAATCCTAGGGTCTGATGTTTTTCTTGTTAACACCCACATAATTTCGTTGGCTTCAGTGAAGTGATCCCACATTTTACATCACTGTGTAATGTGAATCAAGCTCCTTGTATAGCTCTTACTCAAATCTGCTGAGGTTCTCTTTCTTTCTTAAGAAAAACCCATCTTCCCACATTTTATAACAGAGTGAAAATATTTATTGAGAAGGATAAAAACTCTTTTGTGCTATACATGACATTAAAAATGGTAGCACAATAAGCCAACGTGTATCAATTGCTTCTCAACAGGGCTATTGTCATCTCAAGTATATGTATGACAGTTAAAGTACAATAAAGTACAATATTAGTTGTATTATTGCAGAAATTTTACCTACAGTTACATCTATTGAAATTTTCTGCATTGTTGTTAAAATATATGCTGTTTTGGAAGCCTTGCCTGCAAGGCAGAAATATGATCAGTTTCTTTCACAGTGATATGTTATGCCACATGCTTTTGTCTCTGGAATTTCAGATGAGTGGGTGAATAAATGACACGAGAGAGAAAGCTATTATTTTGCAAAATGCAAAAGTCAAGATCATCAAGCCCCTTCACTGATTATGACACAACACTAACAACCCAGAGAGCACACCAAGTGCTCTTCGGATGGCAGTGGAGACATTGCCTGGTCACAAAAGGAAACAGAGGTGGGTTCGGGGTGGAGGGCAGAGAGGCAGAAAATCAACTTGTTGTTTTATGGGGCCAGAGTTTGTGAAATCACTGGTCTGAATTTTCAGAGGTGATGAGCAACAGCAGTGTGATGTACCAGAGAGCTCCAGGTGCTCAGCACCAATGAAAACCAGGCCACTTCCCTGGAAACACCTAATATGGACTGAGGTATGGTTGCCAACCCTCCAGAACTGTCCTGGAGCCCCCAGGAATTACAGATTAATTTTTAATTAAACATTATGTCAGATGATGAAACCCCCAGGAACATATCCCACCAAAACTGGCAACCTTAGACTGACAACCCTAGGCTTAATAATATGAATCCAACTTTGAAAATGTTGATCTTCATGGCTGCAGAATAGTTATTAATGGCTTTGTTAAGAAAGTTGTGATCACATTTTTCTTGCTAGTGGACAACAGAGTAGTGGAGGACAAAAGCAATCTGTAAAAGCTAAACACAAAGCAGGTTCCTGATTCAGCATTAGGCTGGGTTACTAGAATGCTGATGTTTCAATGCAAATCTTGTTGTCCCCAAAGAAATCTGCAACTGCAATGAGATCAAGCTATTTCCTACTTGTCACCTTTTTGGAACTAACATTGTGGCACAAGAGGAAAGAAATCTGGAATATGGAATTTTTTACAATTGTCCTAGTTGAAACGACAGGTATGGAAAAAAGGAAGCTTCTATCAATGAAATTAAGATGTCCCAAGTTTTACTTTACTTAACTTAAAAATCTGCTGTTGCTAGTCTGTGACTGTAATACTATGCATGGATGACAACTTAGATTTTCACTTGACTAGCTGTGTAAGATTGATGACAAGTGTCAGAGGTAAGGAAAAAGAAATTGTTCTGATTCTGGATAAATGTGCAGCACATTTTAGAGTTTCCTTGAGAAATGTGTCATCTTTTTCTTTCCATTGTTTAAGGCGATATATTTAATCCAACAAACAGATCAGGGAATATGGTAGAATTTTAAGTAGTATTACCAGGAAAAGAACATTTGTGAGAAAGCTGTGTATCACAGATGATGACAACTTGCTCAAAAGACCCAGTATAAAGGATGAAGAAGTGCTGCTCTTCCATACTGCAATTGATGTTTTCCACTCTAAAGTAAAATGCTAGATAATTCACAATAGTCAGTAAGTTGTTAACAAAGGCCAGCAGCTATTTTGTGTTAAAAGCAGCAATTTTTTAGGTCCTATCCATATTATAGCTATAAGTGAGATTACATAAGGCATAAGAAGGGCAGTCAACTAAACTTGTTACAAGTTGCAGAAAATTAGTCTATACGCATATGATGGTGTTGGTCATCAGAACCATTGCATCCCCATTCCATATTCTGGGCAGCTACCCACAAATGCCCCAGCAACTTCAGTGATGTTGATGGTATTTCAGTGTCAACTGTAATGTACGGGGATCTTACACACTCAAAAGGTATGGTATTGTCCCAAAGGATAGTGTGTGCTCTGACTAGTAAAAAAATGATGACCAATTTCAGCCTTGTCATGGCTTGTGAATGACATATTCAGATAAATCTTGATTCACAGAACAGAGTTGCCAGAGGTCAGGTACGTAGAACATGTGACCAAGTACATCTTAGGATAGCTAACTGCACAGAGTTATGGGAGGTAGGAGAACTTCATTTAACAGCTACAATGGCACCAGAGCCATAACTATGCATTTCAGCGCACCTTACAATGAGTGGTGCCTGGAGCCATCAGCGCAGAATGTACCCTTTGATAGACCTGCTCTGGGGCCCCGCCGTAGTTATGGTTCTGAATGGCTCTAAATTGCAATCATTTACTAGACAATAACATACATGAACCATCTGTCTGCATCACCTGGAAGTCAACAGTAATTTATATTAGATTCAAATATTGGAACTTATAGATAGTTGTGACAATAGTTGCAACTGGGTTATCATCAAATAGAGGTCCCAGTGGGCATGAATATCTTCCTCAGATAACTGTAAATAGAGAAGGCAGAGAGTTTATTCATATCTAATGAACTCTACTATGACCAAGACCAAATGGCAGAAAACACCAGCTCCTCAACATACTGTACTAAGGAGAGAATAAACTAAGATGGATTTTCATTCTTGCATGTGAAATCATTGCATTTTCTTGACTAGAGAACATTTACATAACAGTATAGTTAAGGTAGCTGATGAAATACAGCACAGTACTTTTGAAATTGGCTTTTCAGATTTTTAATTAGATGCGTAGGTGGCAACTCATTCTTTTGAGAATGAAGCAACAACATCTTCAGTTATTTCTAATTGCTTTCGGTATTACAGCAGAGCACAATATTGTAAATGAACGGAATATATGGGGTCTTGAAAGGAGGGAATAATTTCCCTGCTTTAAATGAAAGCAAGCATAATGTTACTTTCCTTTTTGACAACCCACAGTTCAGCGTGAAGACTGGCTGCTCCTACCTACCTTGTGAATTCCAAATTATAGCTAATAAAAGACCAAATTCTGAAGTCCTTAATTTGTTTTGCCTTAGTTTTTACTCAGACAAAATTCCTATCTAACCATAGAGTTTTGTACATTCCTTACACTCCAGTGAATATTTGCATTTCATGAGTTCTTCAAAAAGAATGTATTATACTGGACTTTTCTTTTACATATCCATTAGTAGTGGTATATTAAAACAGATGATGGTTGGAGAATTCTCTTGTCTATAGTGATGACAATGAAAAGAGCAGCATTTAGAATTATGTTGGATGGGCAAATAATTAAATGATGCAATTAGCAATAACGCTATCAAATAAAGCAGCAAAACCCCCAATTTAATGAGGCCAGACTGGGATACATGAGTCTTACAGACCTGATCCCGCAAAGGATGAAGCACTCCCAGCTCCAAGTGAAGTCACTCGGAATACAGGGTCCCATGTGTATCCAGAGATCATGAGCCATACCCTTAAAAGTAAAAGTACCAGGTAGAGTCAGTTAAAAGTTTTCTGGTTGGCACATTCGTGTTGGAAAATGTTATTTTGTCATAATTAAAACTTTCCTCAGATATACGTTGATTTGGTGTCATTTTGGTGCTAAAATATTGAAATGAAGCATTTTGCTAAGGCCAAATCATTCCATTTTGACCTTGTCAGAATGTTTCTATTTTTTTCAGAAACACCTTTGTTTCAACATTTCATCATATTCTTAATAAAAATTTTAAAAAGTCAAAATCGGAACAAAATATCACAATTTTCATAGAAGCATAGGGTTGGAAGGGACCTCATAGGTGAGTAACCTAAAATAAATCTGCTATGAAAAACTTTACATATCAGAATCTTCTGCAGAATGGAAACCCATTTTCAGCATCTCTAGCACAGAGGTCCCCCTGGTAAGTGCTTCACATCCTTAATTTCCATTAAAGACAATGGGAGGTGAAGATATTATCATTTTACAGGATCTGGTCCTGAGCAGTTAAATGGAATTCAGTGCACTCACCCTTCATCATTTTCATGAATTTTCACCTGTCTGGGCTTAAAAGAAAGGTTCATTATACAGCAAATTAAAATAGATCATCTCTTCACAAAAACACCAAGGAGTTGTGTGGCACTTTAAGACTAACAGATTTATTTTTTGCATGAGCTTTTGTGGGAGAAAATCCCACTTCTGAAGTGAGATTTTCTCCCACGAAAGCTCATGCGAAAAATAAATCTTAGTCTTAAAGTGCCACATGGCTCCTTGGGTTTTTTTTGCTGGACTAGACTAACATGGCTATACCTTTGGAAACTGACATCTCTTCACAACTTCTTTAGGACATGAAACCTCACCTCAACACACAACCTTACAGTTATTCATTTTGGGGGACATTATGTATTTTCCAGGAGGTAGCCATGTTAGTCTAGTTCAGCAAAACAAACAAGCAGTCTGGTGGCACTTTTAAAGACTAACATTTATTTATTGCTTGAGCTTTCATTTTCTCTCATGAAAGCTCATGTGATAAATACATTTGTTTGTTTGTCTTTAAAAGTGCCACAGGACTCCTTGGTTATATCAACACTAGCAAATTAGTCTGGATTAAGGAGGCTTAATATGGACTAATTTGCTTCCTCTCTGCACTAGGCTTTGCTTAGTTTGAACTAACCATGTTTTTTAATTCAAACTAAGCAAAGCTTAGCTCAAACTAGTTAGTTCAAATGGTAAGTTCGAACTAGCGTGATGTAGTCATGTTAGTTTGAGCTAGCAATTAGTTCAAACTAACCAAGTTTTTTAGTTTGAACTAACTTTTTGTTCAAACTGGCCAGGCTTTTTTAGTTTGAACAAAAAAGTTAGTTTGAACTAAAAAATGCGGTTAGTTCAAACTAACTTCGAACTGCTTAGTTTAGACTAAGCAAATGCAAACTAAGCAGTTAGATGTAGATGTAGTCCTTGTTTATTATGTAGTTCCAGATTCCTAAGTAGCCAGATTGAGGCAAGTTCTGAAGGGGTAGCAGTGTCAGTATAGTTCAGCAAAACAAACAAGTCCTATGGTACTTTTAGAGACCAACAAATTTATTTATAACATGAGCTTTCATGGGAGATGGAGACTCCTTGTTTGTTAGACTGAAGCAGTATACTTCTTACTGTCTTGAAAAGGCAGAATGCTGAAGGGTAGCAATCCTACAGAGAGCTATACATATTTCAAACTGGACGTACCTCTCCCTTTAAATTTGCATGCTAAAGTCATATTGCTACCCCTCTGGCCTAACTAGCTAGCCAATACTTGGGGTCTTGTAGGTTATACCTATTAAGAAAGGTCAATGATATAAATCAGGTATATTATTAAGTGTAATATTATTTACAAAATGAACACACAATTGTTTTTCTGAAGACAGTAGAAACAGTACTAGTTTC
This sequence comes from Podocnemis expansa, assembly GCA_007922195.1. Classification (NCBI taxonomy): domain Eukaryota; kingdom Metazoa; phylum Chordata; order Testudines; family Podocnemididae; genus Podocnemis; species Podocnemis expansa. Next base: position 8,265,198 of record ML682057.1, on the reverse strand, counting down.
CTTGCTCTGAAATGACCACATGTGGCGCTTCAGAAAACTCTGTGCACAAGAAGCATTGTCCATATGTTTTCTCTCAGGGTTAGTCCCAGATTTATTCCCTTGCTTTTCCTTTACACCACCACCAATCTGTAAAAGCAGTATTTTAGGCCTTGCCCTTGCAACCTAGAAGGGTCTAGCCAACCCATTTTAGCTCTGACCAGAACAGATCAGAACCTAAAATTTCTGTATCACAGGATATTCCTTTTTTCTTTTCCATTTTAAGATGGAAGAAAAAAATTAAAAATTTCTTGTGGAATGAAATTCTGAAATTTTGTTTAAAAAAATCAAAAAACTTTTTTTTACATGTTTATCAAACCAAATTTAATTATATATTGTCAAGTTGTACTATAATAGTAAAACTATTTCAACTTTTATGATTAATGATAATTTTATTTTGTTTTGTTTTTTAAATTAGGGTTTATAATCTATTTCTAAATTACCATATGCAATCTTTGATTAGTACTTGGTGCAAGGTACATTAATAGGTAATCAATATTTTAACTGGTAGCTGGCAATTTCCATATTGTAAATGGTATAATATACAAAAATAAATAACATATAAACATTAAAAACAAAAACAAAAACAAAAAACCCAGCTGACCTGCTTGTGCATTAAGTCAGCCCATTCAACCAGGAAGTCACCCAATACTGTACATCTCCCATTGAAAATACTTAAGGATAAACAGCCAAATTCTGACACAACATCGTGATTCCATCAGATCAGAAATTTTTCAACAGAACAGTTTTCATTCAAAAAATACTGATCACCTGTAGCTCACAGCTTCCATGTGATCTGTTGCCATCAGCGATAGCCCTTACTGGCTATAGATTTTTCATTCTACACAGTGGCTGACTAAAAACACCCAGGGCCAGCTTTTCTGAGTTATATAAACCCCTAAAAATGCAGGGACGTTCCTAACTCCAATCAAAATCAATCAAAATTGAGTCGCTTTGAAAATCCCATTAAGGATTATCTGCAACTTTAGGCACGTATACATACGCACACCTTTTAAAATCTGGTTCCTGACTCACTTCAGCAGTGGCAGTGAGCTACATTCAACTCATAATAGCAACACAAATCCAAGGAGATACCTGTGAAAAATGCTGTTTCAGGGCCTTGTGGACAAGTTTTGAAGTTGATGCAAGACTGGACAAAAACATCCTGACAATCAAAATAGTCATGCTGAACACAGCAAGCTTAAGGGTGTTTTACCAACTTGTCAGCATTACCAGTGAGCTGATAAAGTAAGAAAATATATAACTAATACTTTAGATGCTCTAGGCAAAGACTTTGTGCCTAAAAGAAATGTTATATATTAGAGAAGTGTTACTCAGAACTCAGAGGTTAAGGAACCAAATTAGTGATCAACATTACCCAAAAAAATCACAGTAGTTTGATCCAAAGGGGCAGTCACGTTAGTCCAATTCAGTAAATCAAACAGGGAGTCCTGTGTCATTTAAAGACTAACAAATATATTTCTTCAAAGTGGCTAATGAAGTGGGATTTTCTCTCATGAAAGCTCATGCAATAAATATATTTGTTAGTCTTTAATCACCACAGAACTCCTTGTTTGTTTTACAGTACTGTGAATCCATTGTTTCATTTACTATGGTTCTATGTATTCACATGTAAACAGTATGACGGAAAATATTTAGCATACAGTATTTTCAGAACAAATAAATTAATAATTTAGTGCAAGTTGAAAACTTAGTTACTGACATAGTAAAAGCATCCTGATTAGTTAATAAGTTAGACTGGTTAACAATTGAATCAGACAGTCTTTTAATATCATGTGCTGCAAAGAGCTACAGGACACACATTAAATAGCCACTTGTGGCTTGCAATCCCCAGGCTGAGTATTAGTGTATTAGAGGCATATTTTCAATACATCTGATGAAACAAACTGAAACCAGAAGACTATGAAGCCAGGATGTGCCTGTTAGCCTCATCATTCATATCTGGCATATTAAGTCAACCTTATTAGACATCTGTGTTAGGGTTTCCCTCCAAAGCACACCTTGGTGACCCACCATGGCACTACATGCCCTGCTTCAGTTTCCTTGGCGGTTGTAAGTGGTCAGTTGAATGTCTGTGGAGATGCTAAGTACTTAGCTCTCCAGCTAAGTCATAGCAAAATTCCACACTTTCTGGGTATGATGTTATGCAGAACTTCTGGGGTATAGCCCAGGAGTTGTGGAACTGCTGGGCACCCATTTCAACTATTTAGCTTGAGGAAGCCCTCCACCTTACTCTGGCTGGTGACACACAGACAAGGTCTCTGGACTTATCGTCACGCAACCCAACAGCACCAGACACCCATCTTAGTTCAATGAACTCTTAGCAGCACCCATGATTCAGTGAAGATATTCCAGCTAGCTCCTTAACCAGGGGCCCCAGGATTATACATACCATCTAACCCTGTTCCAAAAGTATGGCCAGTGGAGATTATCCAGTTCATCTTTCCCTCAGAGTGGGATGAATGTGCACCAACTTTTGTTACTAAGTAGCTTGTCTAAACATTTCACTCTAAAGCATGCTGGGTAAGACAAAATATTAAATAAGTTTATTAACTTCAGCAAAATAGATTTTAAGTGATTATAAGTGCCAATTTGAAAGAGATTAGAAGTAGTTAACAAATGACGTGATCAGTCTAAAATTCTGTATACTACCAGTGTTTAAATTTGCAATGTCTCACCCTGACAGATGACACAAACAGGCTATAGGTTTGCAATTTACACAGGCAGAGACTGCTTTCCTCAGTTGTGAAAAGTTCTTTGTCTTCTAGATGCTTCTTCTGCTGAGATAAGGGGAAGAGGGAAACCAAGAGATGATGTGACACTCATTTTCCCCTTTTACAGTTCCAAAGGGGCAGCCATGTTAGTCTAGTTCAGTAAAACAAACAAGGAGTCCTGTGGAACTTCAAGACTAATAAATTGATATATTGCATGAGCTTTTGTCTGACAAAGTGGGATTTATTCTTATGAAAAGCTCATGCAATAAATAAATTTATTAGTCTTGAAGTGACACAGGACTCCTTGTTTGTTTTTCCTTTTATAGTCTGTTTCAGCTTGCTAGACCAACTGGGCTTCTGACCTGTGAGGTCATTCTCATTGGTCAGTCAAACCCCATTGTGAATGTGCTTCCTACAGTGAAGGCTTCATCGTAAACAATTCCTGTTAGTGGAAGCTATTCCTGAATGGGTGAGACACAGACAGTCTGGTTACTCCATTGTTGTGCCTGAAAAAGCTGTTTGTGGGAGTTTGTCACTTTGCTGAACATGCTGTAAGAACATGTTGCAAAGACTTCACGTACAACATTAGCACATATAATCCAACAATATTGTAATGTTCAAGAGATCAAGACCTATAAAGTAATACCAAACAAGGCATATTTTGTCCAGAGATATCATAATTATATGACATGGTAGATATGGGCTTTTGGGGTTGTTCTCAGATACAGAGTGTCCCACTGACACACATCAAAGCTCCAAAACAACTATAAACATATTTAACCTTCTTTAAGTTTTTTAGTCTTTATGTGCCACAGGACTCCTTGTATGCAAACGTAAGAGAACTCTTGTCTCTCTCAGTCATGGGATGATCATAGTGCTTCTACTCAAGGTCTGTCTTTTCTAGTCAACATTTGTCCAGGCACCTTCTCACAGGCCTCCCTTCCCTGTAAGGAGACTTCGACAGGCAGCAATTTGTCTCAGTGCCAACAGGCAAAGGACTAGAAATGAAGTTAAATGACAGCCCCATTTCAGGTATACTTCCCATAAAGAAGGTCATGGGTGATAGCCATCTGTCTTAGCTTCCAGGTTCCAGCCAGCCTTCTTGGAGTCAGTGAGAGCTGGGGGTCTGGTCTCCTTCTAAGTCAGCCTCCAAGTCAGTTGGGTTGTCCCCTTTTAGATGCCCCCTTCAGGCTTAACACCTACTGCAGGGGTAGTGGGGTGGAGCTGACTGAATGCTGAAGTGGTCAGTTAATGTACCCATATCATAAAATTGTACAGGTTTAGACACTAAAAATAATGAGTCAAAGCACGAATGTGGTGACAGTCAGAGTGGGCAATCATTCATGCTGTTGGTATATACTTCAGCAGTGAAAAGCAAAGAAACAGCTACAAAAAGTGGAAGTACTAAAAATAGAGGAATTTTTACACCAGGTACAAAATAAAGACACACAGATTCAAAAAAGAAACATTGTCAATGAGGCTGGACTTCACAAACAGAATAACTGAAAGGAACAACTAGCAAATCAAGAATGGGAACCACTCACAATGTGTCAAATACCTGACCAGCCCTGGAAGAAGCAAGGCTTAGACTGATGTATCTTGGGAAAGAAAGTACAACTGTGATGGTTGGTTACTATTCAGATTTTTGAAAGAAGATCTCTTACACACTACACCGGCATTGTCCATTATTGAATAGACTGCAAAGGTCAGTTTGCTAGGCATGGAATTCCAGAGGCTGCTATCACAGATAACTGATCCTGAATTGCTTGGCAGCAGAATTTTGCATCCTCTTCACATTGTAGCTACTCTAATGGCAAAGTAGGAGAAGCTATCAAGATGATCAAGAATCATTAAAAAGGCATACTCGAGAGTACAGAGATCCACAAAGAGTGTTCCTGGAGTAGAGAATATGCCAAAAGAATATTTTTTTTTAACAGTCCAGTATAGCACCTTATATCGTAATGCACAGAGACCCCACTTTTTCTAGTGTAAACAAACATTTAAACCCAGCGGTAGTGGAGAAAGTGACAAAACAAATCAAGCAGTGGTGACAGCAGGCCAAATACTACCATAACAAAGGCACCAGAGAACTCCTTGAACTCCAGGTAGAAGAGTGGTAAGACTACAACCAGCACCTAAAAACTAAGAAGAAATGGAGTTGCAGTGACATGTTTGCAAAGGGTAGTGCCACAATCATAGTAGAAGAACAAATCTACCTCCTATGACCATTATTGTCCAAGAACAGTTTTACACAGAAGCCCTACATGAGTCAACCAGACAGAGGTGAAATGGACAGTAACTACAAAAAGAGATCTCCTACTAATGATCCTCATGGGTTGTCAAATGTGATGTCAAAAAAATCTAGCTGCATAGGAATCTCCTGAAGTCAAAGAACAGTAGAAGAAAGACACTCAAATAAAACTGTGACAAGCAAGAGCAGAAAATTCGTTTAATTATTTCAAAGACCATGCTGTTAATTGAAAATATTCATTTATGGGAATGGAGATATGGTAAGAGCGCTCTGCAAAAGAAGTTGTCTATGCACATGTAGATGGTTAATGGAAAATGTTCCAGCAGATGATGCTCAACAATATGTGCCATTGTACAGAGATTTTGTAAGACCACCAAAAGTTGTGCACTGCAAATGCTTTTCTGGTAGCCTCTCTTCAAAAGACCACTACTCTGAATACTGTGGAAACACTTGCCTTCTATAACAAACAAGGAGTCCAGTGGCACTGTCAGAGACTAAACAAATTTATTTATTGCATGAGCTTTCATGGTTGAAAATCCAACTTGTGTCTGACAAAGTGGGATTTTCTCCCATGAAAGCTCATGTGACAAATAAATTTGTTAGACTCTGGAAGTGCCACAGGACTCCTTGGTTGGTTTTTTTTTGTGTTTTTTTTTTGTGAACCAGACAAACATGGCTACTCCTTTGGAACTTGCCATGCATAATCCAGTCCTTTTCCCACGAGACCTCACCTTAAAGATAGTGCACACAAAAATACCCCCCCCCCGCCCGCACCGGGGGGGGGAGGGGGGAGGGAAGGTCGGGGCTAAATCTTCAGGTGGCATCAATTAGCAAATGTCTACTGATGTCAACTAAGGAGCTAGCTCATTGCACAAAATTCAGTAACAGAGAAAAAAAATCATATTTTAATTTCCTGATGTTAATCAGCTGTTTGTCAGTTCATGCCAATACTGGGTTAGGCTCAGCTAACAACACAAGACACATCACAATTCTATGTCTAGGCCATTATGACAATTATTTTGTAGATATTTCCAATAGATTAGAGGACAGAACAGCTCTCCCATTCAAACTCATGTATTAGTTTTCTACTTCTCCAATAGAGATTAAGCTACAGAAAGATGAGATATTGGGGATGGGAAAATAGGAAACTGAAGGGGCCACGTTAAGAAAGAACACCATGCCCCAAAGGCATAGTTCTGTAGGCTGCTTTGGTAAGTTTAAAGAGAAAGGGGAGATTTTCAGTTTAAGTGCAGGGTGTTTAAGAAGTGATTAGTGAATATAAAAAATGAAGCACAAAGAGGAAAAAACACTTTGAAAAAGTAAATAAGAAATGAGTAGGAAGAGAAGGGGATTTACAGTAAGAAAAGAAAGAAAAGGAGAAATAAATAGATGAAGTATTCCTAAAGACAGAAATATGCAGAGACAGTCCACAAGATGTACTAAAAAAAAATACAAGATGTTGAAATAAGTCCAATGAGCGCTGCAGAAAGCAGAGCTGAATAAAAGGATGGGCAGCAAGCCAGCCTCTGAGCGTCAGGACAGAGGGTGAGATGAACGGAGAATTGAAAGTTTTTGGAAGAAGTCCAAACATGAAGAGTTGAGATGACAGACAGAATGGGGTAAAAGATAAGAGAATGAAGAAAGCTTGGGAAAGTGAAAGGAAAGAATACAAGAGGCAAAAATAAATAAAAGGTGAATTTCTAAAAGGAGGAAAGGAATGAAAAAACAACTTTGGAAAGCAGAAAACTTCAAATCAAATCAAATCATAGGGCTGGAAGGGACCTTGCGAGATCATCGAGTCCAACCCCCTGGGAATTGAACCCAGGACCTGCTGCATGTTAAGCAGAGGTGCTAGCCACTTGTTGCCATGCCAGGAAAGATACTGTATTAGTGACTACTAATATAAGTGAAACTATAAAGCTGGCTAAGGATAAATTGTTGCACTGAAGTTTTGAGAAAAAATGTAGAGAAGAACGTAAACAAAATAATAAAAGAAATGAATGGATTTGGTGTTATGACATTCCTCAGCTTATCTGTACACTAAAGGCACTAGCTGTCCCTTTGAGGGATGAGAACATAGTATGGTCCCTGTTGAACTTCTTGCTGTGACGAAAGACTTTGTCTGACTTTTTGAAAATATTATTTGCATGTTTCAATGTCTGCAACGGTTTCTCAGTGGAAAAACTGCCAAACAGCTTCTAAGCAAACCTTGCTTCTTTGTATATATTTCAAATAAATAGCAAGTGTGTTCATAGGAACACACATGGCTCTTCTCAACCTTCCAGCCATCTCTTATTTTCTTATCCTTCTGACAGGACAGACTTTCTTGCTATTTTCTACTACCCAGCTTAGATGAAGTACAAATAATATTTGTATAGTATATGACTTACATTCTCATTTAAAACACCCACAGCAATCATGCGGGGAGGAAGCTAATCAGTATCTGGGGGGGGGGGAAAGGGTAATGTACTCTTTTCACACTCCACTTTGTTGCTATTTTGAATATATAAATGTGGGTCTACATATTCAGGTAGATGTACATTGGCTACAATTCAGATGCCAATGTCTGAAAGTTTGGGCGTGAGTTTAGTTTTACAGATACACACTTTACATCTTAACGAGTGAGTGAAAATTAACACTAATTGGATTCCTGAAGGAATTATTGTTATTTGTTGCATACTGACAGATTGCTCAGTGCTGTACTGAACATGCAGAAGACTTCGTTTTCTTTATGTTATATTTCTTGAATGTGCTTCTAAGAAGTGCTCAGCTGACTTAAAAGGGGAAATGAAAATGCTCCTCTCCTGATAGGATTGTGCCCTCTGAGCCCTGGCAGAATTACAGAAAATGGTATTTATGTGCAGGCTGCTCAACATTTGAGGTAACCAGAAACAAATTAAAATGGAAATTAAACTGAAGCGGAGACTTAGCCCTTGCAGCAACCAACTGTAGTTGTTGGATTACTGCACATTAGGGACAGGCTCAGCTGGATAGAGCCAGTTAAGTTAGGGAAAGGCAGCACAGGTGCTTTTTATTAGGAAAGGAAATTTTTTCAGATATGTTGCTTGAAGATGATGTTAAATTGTATATCCAAAAAAAGAACAAAACCAGACTGTGAATGGCTCTTAGGTGCAGCAAGATGCCTTGAGGAGATAAAATGTTTTGTTTTAAAATCTTTTCCGGAAGAGCAGTTCACTTTTATCAATTAAGCACCAGGGAATAGATGACTTTTCTTAGAATATCTCTTGATAGTCTTACACAGCACTCTGGAGCATGGCCTGGAGCCATTAAATATACAGATCTGCAGTCACGGCATTATGGAATCACTCCATCCTGATTCCACAGCGAAAGCTGCAGGAGTCTATTCTATTTCCACTTCATTTTAACTAGAAATATTTTGCTTTTCACTTTCACACACTTGTTTGCCATCCGAAGGGTACACTTTTTTTTTTTTTTTTTAAGTTTGAATAGTACCTAGAGGATTATCAGAACTTTTTGGGCCAAAGCTAGTCTAACCCCTACCTACAGTACCAGGTGGGTCAAAGATACCTTTCTCCCACTTTGATTTTGCACTGAACACAACTACCACATTGGAGAAACTGGATCAATGTCTGTTAACGTGCATCAAAAGTACATCTGATGTAATTTTTAGTTATTAAAGATACTGTCCACTTGACTAAAGGCTTCCTGAAAATTTGCAAGGGAAAAAAAAGAAAGCATATAAATATACACACAAGAAGGTCTTTATTTTATATTTAGTCTTCCCATTCACAAAATACTGTGGGGACCGAACTATTTTGTCTGCTGGGAAATATTTTCAGTATTTCATGACTGAATAAAGAAAATTAGGTGGACTCAGGGAAGTGTTATTTTTGGAAATGAATGTCTTTAGAACAAAGGAAGGACACCGTTTGTATAAGACTCACTTTTCTCCACAAAGCTGTGAAGGTGGTGGGGAGGAGGGAGTGAATCTAATCACTTGTCCATGGATAGCTACAACTTGAGATTTGTTTTTGATGCTACTGGGATGGTCCGAGAACATTTCTCTGCCACAAGCTTGCTCATTTTGATCTTCCAAAAACTGTCTTGGACTCAAGCTGTATCAGGCCCAGCTCAGCTTTTGTAAGTTGTTCCAAGAGAATGGCAATCATGGATCTTTGCCTTCAATGGTCTGGCCTGATTAGCAGCTCAGGATAGAGTGGGAGACACCTCCCAAACAGTTAACTCAAAGGTGTTAGCCAGAGTTTGATGTTGTCTTCTCCTTTCAGGAGTTCTAAAGTTAAGATTTACAAGGTTTCCAAAGTAAGAATTCAGAATTATAATGATCCAGACTATTAATTTCAGTGGAGGAGATGAAACCCAACTACAACATAAGATGTATCTTGTCTAAAATGTGCCCTGAACAACCAGTCCATATTTACTGCTGCACCAACTGAATTCTGGCCAATCAGTTTTAATTTGAGTTCTCCTGCCTGGATCCTCAAACCCGTAAAGCTGTCAATATTCCCTGTGCGGTACCATCAGCCATCTCCCATACTGAAAGTCTGGTATGCTAAAGAGACTGTAATGTTTCTGTAACAGAGTGCTATCTCTCTGACACCACGATGACCTAGTGCCTCAGTTTCCCCTTGTTCTGGGTAATTCAATTCAGAACTCATCTCTTACTCGGTAAGTGGAAGTAAAGACACCATCACCTCATGTTAACACCTATACCTTTGATGCAGGGAGCCACAGAGTCCTTTAGCCTGCAAAAGAAACCCTCCCTCTCTAGAGGGTCTACACTAGACTTTCATTTCTTGCATCAGAGTGCCACAAAGACCTTCCCTCTTGTCACAAAGTTATCAGTTCACCACCTCCATTTGACACAGCTAAGGTATTGTGGAACCCTTGCTCTGTCTACATTTTGGGCACCAGCCCCACAGTCACCAGGCATTATTTCACTTTTGTAAATTTCAAAAGCTTTGAAACAGAAAACATGATTATCAGCTATTGTGTGTGGTGTTAAATAAGATAGATGGTAAATATTTGGATGTCCTAATGTTGCATTACACAGAGAGAAAATAATCAAGTAATAAAATATGCCTGTGGACAATGTAACACATTTTCTGGTTCCATGCATCACCTGAGCTGCAGATCTGTCATGTGCAAGTAGGGAATCATTTCTAAAGGTCTTATACCTGACAATAAAAGAGCTGCTCTTTTTTTTTTTTTTGGTCTAGCAAATTACACTAGATATTTCAACTTTCTGACATGAAACCCATAGATATTTTAGCTTTCCATGTATTCTGGAAAGTGTGTTTATGTCTAAATTTCTCATGTGCCATATACTTTATGCTTGCCTGCCCCAAGGCTGTCAGTAAACAGATTCAGGAGTGTTACCCTGGATTAATCTTAGCAGGGTGGTTTGATGTGTCCTATGCATTTTTCAAATAAATATACATTTAAAAATCAACCAAGTCTATGTGCATACAAATGATGTACAAATGTGTTTGGGGAAAAAAAAAAAAAGTCAAGGATTGATTAGCAAATTAAACTCTGTAGTCCAAGCTGCAGCAGCTAAGTTTGCAACTGACAGGCTATAACATGTTATTATAGAGAAGCCATTGCCCTCCTAAAAATCCAAATCAAATTATGGTTTGTAGTAGCAGGCAATCCAGTTATAGTTTATTTTATTACAGAAGCTTAGTTTTGGATTGTGTGTCAAATTAAACTACTGCTAGCCTTTCCAGCTAACTTGAACTGTCTGACTGCAGCCTACGTCTTGCAGGCTTTATTTTCTTTGTAACCAAACAAAAATTAAACTGTGTTGTGCAGTTAAGTGCTTGTGCTGCTAAATTTGCAAAGTCCTAAAAGTTGCCACCAGCATATTCCATTAAGGCTGGGCAATTAAACTGTTTAACACCTTCCTGGGAAAGATGGAGGCCTGTCAAGGGCAGTGGCAAAACCCTGGATCTGAAAAACCCTGAACATTTATCTTTGAAATCCAGATCAGAAGATGATTTTCAATTTGGGGCTCCCTCATTATTTAAGTCTAAACATATGATTGTTTCTTTTGCTGTTTAGCCACTGACTTAGACAGTGGCTTGTAAAGATTAATTGAGAGCTGCATTTAGTATGAATTTTCCTCAAACATGGGGGTGGTGAGCTCTGGAATTCAGGTTTCTCCTTATCTTTATTCTGTTTGTTGTTTTCTAACTCTGAATATTTCTTGTTTTCAGAGATGCCTGGAGGGAAGGTATTAGATAGATGCAGATTATTTTTGGTGTTGATTCATCATAAATCTATTTTTGCAGGAAGATATCTCCTTTGCTGTCTGCATCATTCCTGCATCTCTGAACTTCAAAACTTTCACCCTAGTTTCAGTGATTGAAAATAAAACAAGAAGAGATGAGAGACCTATTGAACAACCAGATGCAGTATAAAACATGTGACTCCCCTTTTTCTTCATCCTGGATTTTTTGTTTTAGAATTATTTAGCTTCTCATTTGTATTATATTTCATATACATCAAGCATCAGAAAGAAAAGTAGAAGTAATTCTTGCATTTAGGGTGATTAGATGTCCCAATTTTATGGAGACAGTCCTCAGATTTGGGACCTGATCTTATATAGGTGCCTTCACCTCCTGTCTTGATTTTCCACAGTAACTATCTCATGACCCTAATTAATTTTTAAGATGGTAGACTGTCATCCTTCATGTTTTGGTGCAAAATGTTCCATGTTAGGAGTCCAGCTGCAGAATCTTTACCATGGATGCAGGTGTGTGCTAATTTTCTGATAAACATATTGCATTTAGCTCACTGGATTACCTCCCTCACTCATTCTGTTCAACACAGGTCCAAATCCAGCAAAGACAGACCTGAGGGCAGAGTAATTATTTTATCCTTTTGGGGGCTGAGGTATATGAAGAGCTCCTGTCAATCATTAATGTTAATTTGCAGCCTATATTAACACAACACTGAAGAACTCTAGTCTTAGCCAAAGACCCCATTGTGCTAAGTGCTGTTTATATAACAAAAGGACAGTCCTGGTTCCAAGAAGTTTACAATCTAAGTAAAATAACAGATGAACACTGATGGCATAGTACAGGGAATCAGCATAACAGTCCCCTGAGACCATGGCTTATCTGTTAAGTATTTTGTAGACATCATGACAAAAGAGAGTTGTGAAGGCGGTCAATGAGGTAGCTTTGCTGAGGTTTATGGGAAGCACTTTCCAAGTGTGAGGAGAAAAGCACAATGGTGCTTGTTTGGAAATTTAGGCCGAGGGAGGCTAGTATCATGGGCTCTTGCAAGCCCTCTGTGCATCCACTTAATTGGATAGTAAAGAACCAAAACAAACCTGGGCACCTCTTTAATGTATGTAATTCCTCAGAAACTGAAGGCTTCCTAGAGGAGCTGGTAAAGGTATTTTCTGACCTGGTGGTGGTGGTCACATCTTTCATTATCTCAAGAGATTTCAACATCCACCCAGACATCTCCTCAGGCAGGACAGTCCAAAACCTACTCCTAATCTCTACAGGATGATGCTGCTTGTGATGTGGAGTCTATTCTAAGTTATAATATTATGCTGATTAGGCATTTCTGGAAATAGTACTCATCCTTTCTGAAAGTGTTCACTCACCAAGGCCTACAATGGGATTTCTGGCTCCATGCCATTCTGTATTCAGTTTATTGACAGACATTTCTGTGCCATGTTTCTGAAAACTGCAAGCCCCAGAATAATTTGTCAGGTTATTGTCATTGTTGGAACAACTAACAAGTATCTCTTTGATCTGTAGGCAATCAAGACCTTGACAAAGCCTGATAGGCATGTCAGTCACCTTTCATTAAAGATAAATGTGGGAAGCAATTAAGCTCCTTATGGTCTAAGATGACTAAAATGATAAAAGACCCAACCCAAGGAAGTAAACCAGATGTGGGAAGGAAAGCTGAAAGGATGTTGAAATATAAGGGCAGAGTATTTTCCCTGGGATGATGACAAACTCAGCAAGTGTGAGTGTCAGAAGGAAAAAGTTAGAGAAAGTAGACAGATAAAATAGTGCTGGAAAGATATCTGAGAGAAGATACCAAGTGAAGATTTTGGGGGTGGGGAGAGGGCAGAGTACTGACTGAAAGTAGACTTGAATTTCCAAGGAAGAAAACTACTTCTTGTTTCTGCCATGTTCAATGAAATGGCATCAGACTCGAGAAATTTATGACCATGGAAACAACTCATTAAGGTCCTGAATATTGCAATGACTCAGGCTAAAAATGGCAACATTATTTATGCTACAGATTAGCTAAAGAAGAAACTCAGGGAATTTTCAACATCTTAAGAGCAAAAATAAAGGTATATTGTTTATTAAGAGCTGCTGTCTGACAGATCACTCCATTTACACTTAAACCATAATAAAAGCTTTTACACTTACATAGAGAGGAATGCAAAATTCTGAAGCAATTTTATCAAACGATCCCCTGGTTTATAAAAGCTTGGCTTGTCTATAACATTTTTAATAGCATTCATGGCTATGTAACCTTCTTAGCTGCTATTTGGCAAAACCATCTCCTCTGGCAGGATGTGCCTGAGGTAAATCACTTCCAACCTGGACAAATCATTTTGACACCTCTCTATTAGAATATTCTGGACAGGCCTGGGGGGGCTTGGGGCCTGTAGAATGTCCCTCCACCCCACAGGAGTGAAGGAGTTTATCCAGTCAGTCTAAATAACCCAGACCTCAGGGAAATACCTTTCTCTAGCTCCTTGAAGAGCTATAGCTATGGTGATTTTGGCCTCAGAGATCAGAGCTGTAGCATGCCTCCCTCCAATCTAGGCTTTCCCTGGGTTCTGGGTTTTATTTTTGCTACTCCTCACCTCATACTGCCACAAAACTTCTGGAAGGCTGCTTCACTTCTGCTCTTTAGCAGAGACAGGGTTTTAGTGGACCAGGAGTAGCCCTTAATTGGGCCCTGGTGCCTCTAATTGACCTGCAGTAACCTCCTCTCTGCCAGCAGGGAAACAGGCTTTCAACAGTCTCACATACCTGCCCTGGTGCACCCTTCTGTAGCCATCTGGCCTGAATTTACCACAGATGACACAGATTCCCCAATCACCTCCTGTGTCCGTCTACTGTAAACAATGCATCAGAACGTGTCTGAAATGTTGTGCCATCACTATGTGCCCAATAGCAGAGACAGCTAGTGCTAATGATACTTATGACTTTTCATTCAGAAATACACAGACCAATATGAAGCCAGCATATAACCACTCATTTACTTCTAAATATAGTTGTGTGCCTCACAATGTGCACATGGACCAATAAAACCTACCCTCTCATACTTTTAATAATGCAGAATATTCTTTCCTGTAGTAAGTTCTCAGTCCAGTGAAAAATCATCTTGCTATTTCTTTTGGATAGTCATTTTTGTTCCTGACACATCTGAGCTTAAACAGATTTTGCCCTATGAACATATCAAGGAAAAATGGTTTGGTTGCTTTTGTTCTATGAAATATCAGAGTCATGACAGCAAGGATCTACAAAAAAGTAGCAAGCTGGGGAGTGAGAGCTGCATAAATTAGCTAATAGGAGATGCCAAACAGAGGTGTGCACTAAATCCCATCCCTCTCACAGAAAGTAGGCACCTCTCTTTGCTTAGAGGGAACAGGAACCCATCTCCTGGAGTCAGAAACTTGCAATTTCATGGCACCTGCCTCACTCCACACAAAATTGAGAGACGATAAGGAGCCTGTTTTAAATTTTCATCAGTGGTTAGAAAACTCACCTATGGTGGGGCAAGAATCAGGTTCATTTCCCTTCTCTGGCTGAATGTGAGAAGAGTGGGAAGCCCCTACGCAAATCCTATCAGGAGATGGCACTAATCACTAGCTATGTCATATTCTTATGACAGTATCTCTCAATCATGCCTATTAATGCTAAGTTCTGTCAACGGAGGTGGCAGACATAATGGCCATCCCGCCCCCCCCAACATAGCCCTCTAGACTATGGAGCTCACAGGGAGGAGTGTTAAGTATCTATACTATTCAGCTCAAGGGGAAGAGTGTTAAGGATCGATCTTCCCTGATGGGCCTCAATCTCCTGTGTGAGTTTCTTCCTCCCTAGCTTTGTGTCAACAAGGAGGGGGGTGAGTTCCTATCCCCCCTGAACAGTTTCTCGGCACCCCCGTCACCACGAAGGAGGGGTCATTGTCTGGGGTCCCAGTTTTATCATTGGTCCTGACCAGGATCCCACTCCTAATTGGCTATTTTTACTCTGGCTGGGCAAAATTCTATTAAAACCCCCTGTCTCAGCTAGCTTGTTGTTCTCCCACCCTCGGATGCTAAAGGGCACTTCGCGACCCGGTCGGACTGATCCCCCAACTGAGACAGGGAGTACCCACCCCCGAGACCCTCTTTCTTTTTTTGGGGTGTACACGGATTGCTGGCCGAACAATTAAGTGCTGAGATGCTGCAGCTGGTCTGCCTCCTCGCTTTGGGTTCTACTGCGGTCCTGGGACAGGTATTATAAATCGATATAGGCCTCCTACCTTCTCTTAATCATTCTACTTGGTACCATTTATATATAGTCTGTGATTGTAGCTTCTTCACCTGAGTTTTGCATAGTTTGTGTAGTTATTATTTTCTCTGTATCCTGCATAATCTTTTTATGGTATAGTTGTTTAAGGTCTAGCATAGTTTTGTGTTGTTAATTTGCTAGGTGTTTTGTTAGTCATTTGTATTTTGCATCCTTCTTACTGTATAATTGTTCATTACTCTGCTTCTGCTCTAAACTGCTGGCCCCAAACTTCCCCAGTGTACATGGGGGGAGTGTGGGGGTTTATTTTTCTCTCATCTGTTTTTTTTTTTTTATTATTCTGCCGCCCACCCTTCTTGGCTAGCAAGGAGGAATGGCTTCCAGCCATTGGTAAATACGCGTCGGGTGGGCTGGTCAGTGCCTATACCGATGTTGAGGCAGTAAAAGGCCAGAAAAGTCCTTGACTTATTATGGCCACCCTCTTGTAGGTCATTAATCCATACTGTTATTTAACTATAAGTACTTTGTTAGGTTGTAAGTGTTTTGCATAGACTCTCACACTTTATCCTGTTGTTTGGCTGGAGGTGTTTTACAGGTGCTTTATATAGACTTTCTTGCTCCACACTGTTACTTGGTTATAAGTGCTCTGCATAGGTTTTTAGCTTTATATTGTCATTTAGTTATAAGTGTTCATTTAGATTTTGCTTTATGCTATTAGTTGGTTATAAGTGTCCTATATAGATTTTTGCTTCATATTGTTAGTTGATTACAAGTGTTTTTGTATAGATCTCCCTGTCTTACACTGTTAAGGGGTTGAAGGTGTTTAGGGTGTCACTATAAAAGTAAGGTTTTTTTGTTTACTTGAACTGGTGTCTGTCTCATTGGCGGGTGTCGCTGGTCCATCCCAGTCACATCGCGAACCCGGGGTTTCAACAAGTTCCAAAGGGGCAGCCATGTTAGTCTAGTTCAGCAAAATAAGCAAGGAGCCTTGTGGCACTTGAAGACTAACAAATTTATTTATCACATGAGGTTCATGCAAGAAAATCCCACTTTGTCAGATGCTTTGCAGGTAGGGGTTATTTTTCTCCTATTCTGTAAATTCCCCCATCTTCAAAGTATCTGTCGAAAAGGGATTTTCTCTGATGAAAGCTCATGCAATAAATAAATTTGGTTAGTCTTTAAGTGCCACAGGACTCCCTGTTTATCCTATTGATGCTGCTTCACTGTGGATAAACAATGAAAGAGTGATTGGATCCCAGGTTTCTCTCGTCTCCCAGATGGGTGCCTTAACCATCACACTGCAAAGTCATTCTCTATTTCAGACCTAACAACTGTTCCACTGTTAATAGACACTTAATCATGGAGTCAGAAAGAGAACCCCAGTTCAAATCCTTCTTCTTCATCGGGTAGAGGCAGGACCTGAATGAGTCTCACCCACACCTGGCAAGTGCCCTAACCACTGGATTAGAAAGTGAGCACTAGCATGTCCTCCTCCTCTACTGGACAGATTTTGAATGAAACCTAATTTGTAAGCCAGCCTTGGAGCATATGCCTCAGAAGATAGGCAGAAAATGCCTATCTTTCCCCAGTTTGTGAAGACCTCTGAAGGTTATGTGAGAGACAAGCATCCAAACACATGCCAGAAGGCAACAGTGCACATATCTAGATGCAAAAACTTTGTCACCTTTTGAACTTCTACCTTGAAAACTTAGATGCCAAGCAAGTTTAGTGTCTACGGTGTTCAGAGGCAGATTTGTGGATAACAGTGGAGCCCAAAGTAGGACTTCACCACCTAAACCCAAGATTTAGTCGTGTAAGAATCTCTGTGGAACAGAGTCTAACATGGTACTCAGCATTATTAAGAATAGAAGAATCTGGCTTTTAAGGAGCAACCCTGGTTATTTCTATTAGTATTCTCGTCATCTTTCATGGTGGTTAACAGGGTTGCCTAGAAAGCAACTAATCCACTGCAAGAAAAAACTTATTAGTTTTGTGTGTGGAAATGTGAATGTGAAAAGATTTCCTTCACAATTGTTAAATTCATCCTTAAGGACCATTAGAAATACTAGGAAAATACTGAAGAAATACATCAATTCCCCCCCCCCCCACTATGAAACAGAATAAGTAGTGAGCTGTAAACAGACATAGATAGATATATTAACTACTGTTAAAAGGCCCACTGCTTTCACCAAGGTTAGGATGGGAACAAAGACAAAGGATCAGGCCTAGTGCCCTGAGTATTTTCTTTCTTCAAATTCTGATCACAACTCTGACTCAGTGTTAGTCTCCCTTCTCCTACATACTCTTCATGGCACCATGGCTGTATAGGAGGCACTGCACTTCTCCTCTTGCCATTTTCTAGCACCTTTCTTCCCTGCTCACTATCCTTGGCTTACTTTAAGGTCTTTTTACATAACATCTTTCACGGGCTCACTAGCTGCTGACTTCTTTCTTTTACTCAGACTTTGATACATAGCTTCTTTGAATCCTCATGCCTCAGTGCCCCATGCTTGCCATAGTTGACTTGAATTTTATTATTGTAGGAGTTTCTTATTCTGCTGCATCTAGCATGACCAGGGACAGTCCCTTTTTTCAGTGCTTTGCCCTATATCAACACCTACTACTTCTGAGCCCTTATCCCAATTTCTCACATTTTGCCACCCAATCACCCAAGCTTCCTCTTAGTTCCTTTCAGTTGTATTCTTATTTGCCGTAAAGTGAGAGACTCAGCTGGTCTAAATCAGAACAGCTCTGTTGACTTCAGGAAACTGTCATTTGCATCAGGTAGCAATTTGGACCCTAATCTTTCTCAAACAGTGCCATCTTTTCAGTGGCTATGGAGCAAAATCACTGATGTATTCCAGTTCATTTGTGCTGTTCTGGCAGAAAATGATGCAAAGTAGCCAGAATGTACTCATGAACCAGGGCCTAAGTCACACTGCTCACTGTGACCCCCACCTATTCTACTTCAGAGTTGTGTTTGGCTCCTTGTCCTTTCTCTCATTCCTTTCACAATCTCAAGTGTGTGTGTAACGCTGCTTCATTTCTTCTTTTATTCCCTTCCCTTGCTCCAATCTGTTGATAACAGTGTTTCCATTTTGGTTTACTTCCTAGCTGCACCACAGTATCATCCTCATTAAATCACAGCTTTGGGTCTCTCACAAATTTGTTAGAGGTCAGATCCTGAGTTATACCTGACTCTGTTAATAGTCTCATTGATTTAAATGGGAATATTCATGGAGTAAAGTACTACTCCATTGAGTAAAGCTGAGCACTTAAATGTCTGCATTTCCTTTCCTACTTTTGCTAGCCTTATTTAGAATTGCCAATGTGCTTTTTTTTCATTTAAACATTATAAAGACCAAATTATGCAGGCTGTATGAAGGGTATTTCAAAGGGAAAGAATTATCATTTTTATACTTCTGGTGAAAGCAGCCCAATAATGTAGGAAAAGATTTCTGGGTATAGCTCAGAATTTATTTCATTAAGTATTAATGACTTAGTAATTTTTTCAACCAAATGACCAGTTATACTGAAGGAAGACAGAATGAAATGCATGTTTTTTTTTCCTAAATGTAGATATTTCTTAATGAGATTTTTTAAACAGATGTTAATGGCAGCAATGATGACCTTAGTCTTTAAGATTCTAATCCCATGTTGGATTCTCTGCTTCCTAGAGGGAAGCAAAATTAACTACTTTAGTCTCCAGAGAAGAAGACTGAAGGGAATTTGATAGCAACCTTCAGCTACCTGAAGGGATGCTCCAAAGAGGAGGGAGCTAGTCTCAGTGATGATAGAGGAGAGAACAAGGAACAATAGTTTCAAATTGCAGCTGAGAAGGTCAAGATTGGATATTAGGAAAAAATTCTCAGTAGGAAAGTAGCAAAGCACTTGAATGGGTTGCCTAGGGAGGAGGTAGAATCTCCATCTTTGGAAACTTTTAAGAACCAGTCAGCCAAAACCCTGGCTGGAATGATTTAGTGCAGGCATGGCCAAACTGTGGCTCAGGAGCCATGTGTACTTCTTGAATGAAAAACTGGGGTTTGCAGAAGAACATCAGCAAATCAGTTTAGGAAAGCAGCCCCAGCCTAGGGGTTTTAAATCTCCCACCCTGAGCATGCTCTGAGGGTGCTTGGGTGGGGGGGAATCCCACCGTGTGCCTAGCCACTGGAGCAGCCAGGTGCGTGGGTTGATTTGAGTGAGTCAGCATCAGGGCCTGGGGGCTAAGGAGGGGGTCGGGATGGCAGGAAGAACTGGTGGCGTGGTCAGGATGGCAGGGAGAAGCGCAGCATGGTTGGAGACGACAGGGAGCATGTTTAGATTTTCTCATAGGCCCTAATGCAGTTTACTCGTTAAATCATGTTTTACAAGTCCTTCTAAACATGACGTTGAATAATAAGAAAGAAAAATACAAAGAAGAAAATAGATGCTATATGCCTCAGTGCGGCTCTCAAATGTTTAATAATCAACTTGTGTGGCTCTTGAGTTCCATAAGTTTGGCCACCCCTGATTTAGTGGGAGTAGTCCTGCTTTTAGCAGGGAGTTGGGGTCCCATTCAGCCCTAATATTCTATGACACTTTGGTGAAAATTTAAATGAAAAAGGGAAGTAAATTAAGAGGACAATGTAAATTGACTCTAGCATGGAATTTATTTATAAAATGGCCAGACTAACATTCTCATGTTGAACAGAACTGGACTCCATTATTAGTCCCCTTAGAGTCGTTGGAACTACTCATGGAGTAAGGATCCATCATCTAACTGTTTATGATATTTAGGTTATTTAAGAACCCATTCTGATACCTTTACTTGGATGGAAAACATAGTATTCCACAAATAGCCCCATTGATTTCAGCTGCATTTGTAGTGCAATAAAGTTAACAGTGAAATTTTCATTGGAGTGAAGCAAGGAGCCTACTTACTCTAGTGCTGCTCAACTTGTTCTTTGTCTGTGACCTCAAACGTGCTACGAGGGACTTGGATCAGTGAATATATACTGTCTAACAACTTAATAGCTCTCATTGATCTATGAAGATGTAATATTAAGAACAAGATGCTGGAGGAACTTCTCATCAATGCACTTTTCTGCAAATGATTGCATCTTGATGGTTCATACACTTAATGACCTTCAGGTCATTATTGATAGATTTCCTGAAGCATCTCAGCTCTTTGGCCTTACCATCAGTCTCAGTAAGGCAGAGGTCTTGTTCCAACCAGCATCTCATTCCAATGCCCTAGCATCATCTCCATACAAGGCAGACAGCTTGATCCATTCAAGTAT
This sequence comes from Podocnemis expansa, assembly GCA_007922195.1. Classification (NCBI taxonomy): domain Eukaryota; kingdom Metazoa; phylum Chordata; order Testudines; family Podocnemididae; genus Podocnemis; species Podocnemis expansa. Next base: position 8,244,389 of record ML682057.1, on the reverse strand, counting down.
TTGGACAGTACCATCTCTCACCAAGGTTCCCCTGATAATGAAAATGCTTCTAGGATCAATAAAACCAGCCAGACCCTTGGTCAACTCTGAACAAAATTCCTTAACCAACACAACATTCATGTCTAGACCAAACTGAAGACCTACAATACAGAGGTACTACCGTCTCTTCTTTATGGTTCTGAGATACAGACTCTTTGTGAACAGCTTGAGCAAGTTCCCATGTGCTTTCTTCACAACAGGGCTCACTGATGGTCTCTTGACAAGATCAGCATGCAACAGGTTTAAGATAGAATTGATGAAATTATCTCCAGGCTTCATAGGAAAGGTGTCAAAGAGTTGCATCATCAAACATTAAAGATACAGACTTCTCATGCTGACCCTGTATTAGAGTTTGGACTTCAGAATCATATGCAAAGCCATAGATGAAAATAGCATCTATATTATCATCATTGTCAGAGGTGGACTGCTATTGCTAATAACATGGGTCCTTGTATCTGACTGTAGTCCTAGTAGTCAAAAAGTCTGGGCAAGATTCTGCCACTGTTACTTAAACTGAGTAGCACTAACTTAAGTGGAGTTATTTGCTGAGTCTGGTGCTTTTAATTTTAAGAAAGTAAGGGTGGGAGGACATAGCTCTTTTTCAGATTATATTAAGTATACTTATTGCTTGTGTAATTTTTGGAGTATATTAGTGACAAGCTATTTTCTCTTCTATGCAGATTTATTAATCATAATGCAGAATATATTCTTATGAGGCTCTTATCATGTTGTATCTCTTGGAGAGATTCTTTGCAATGGTTGCATTGTCCTTGAGTTATTTAGAGACATGATCCAAAGAGGCAGCCGTGATAGTCTAGTAAAGCAAAAATAAAGACTTCAAAGAGAAACAGCTGAGATCCAACTAATATGCAAATTAGATTGTGTGAAAGCAGGACTTAATCGTGACTGTGGATTCTTTTCACATTGTAACAGGCAATTTGACTTCACTCTCTCTCTGTTTACTGTTTCCTAGAGTTTGAATCCTAACAAATGCTCTGATTTGCTGGTGCAGTGTGACCCAATCCCATATCTTACACTCCCCTGCATTCATTTTCATCCCATTCTGTAAATTCCCCCTCTTCAAAGTGTTCGATGAAGTGGGATTTTCTCCCATGAAAGCTTATGTGATAAATAAATCTGTTAAGTACCACAAGACTTCTTGGGTTTTTTAGAGACATGATAAGCTTACAGAACAATAATACCCTTTTTGTTGTTTTCAACGGTGACAGTGTTTATCTGAAACACTTCTGACACCTCTTTATTGACAAACTTTGGGTCTAATGCTCCTATCCTCTTTCTCATCTCATATTCTTGATCATCAAGATGAATCAATATTTCTTATTGATGTGGTACTATTTAAATAAATTTTAAAAAATACTAAAGAGATTAAACATCCCTTTAATACACAGTTCTTCCAGGAATCCTGTCTGCATTCTTCTCTTCACTAATATCTGTACCAGTTTCTCTTGCATGAATTGATATCTCACAGGGTTTAAGGAAGACTAGATAAACCTGACCAGATCCCATGAGCTGCTAAGTGCTTTCACTTCCCATTGCTTTCAGTGGAAGTTAAGGGTACTCGGCTCTTTCCACAATCAATCCTTTAGACTGTAACAGTTTATTTGGCTTCATGGGGCTTAGAATCAGGTCCTGGGGTAGGGAGTGTTACTAAATCTATGTTTATGTATTGTGTTGACAGTTTACAAGGCTATGTGTATTAGTTTAATTAAATATTCATGAAAACTAATTCCCCTCCTCCAAGAACACATTCCTTCCTTTCCTACGTCTTCTGGAGCAGTAGTGGTATCACAAAGAAGGAATGTCATGGACTGTCTATGAATATCAGGAAATTCTATTATACAGTAAATACAGTGACAAGGGTCTGAATCTTTTCAATATAAAATTGAATGGAGTTGTCCTGAACCTTTCATTTATGGCTTGAGATGAGCTGCTTTGCTATTATGATGACACTCTTCAAGCAATTTCTGTAAGTCTTCAACAAAGTTGCAATATCAAGTCTAAAAATATTCTTTTCTATATTTGGCTCCAGGCCCCTCTGTCATATCATTTATGACCTCAGGACCCTTCCAGTATTTTCTTAATGGATAATAATATTGCAAGTGTTTTCAGAGGAAATTCATGATAAAGTGTGATCTTTTAGGAAGCTGAGAAAAGCAACTTTTGCCTCTGTTATTATTTACCATTCTTTAAAAAGCAGAAAGCTGGATCAATTTTTTCCACCCTTGAACCGATAACTTGTTTCGTGCTTTGTTGATGTTTCTTTGACTTTATAATATGTCAAATCATCCATCACTGCTAAGAATGAAAGCACAGTGAAATTCTTCCTATCCCACCTACTTTTGTTAAGTGTTTAACCCAGTTGCTTTGCAGTGTAGTGGATCTCACTTTATTTGTCTTGTACGTTTTAGGTTGTCTTTGAATCTCTATATTTCCCTCTTTTCCCCCTGACATTTTGGCAATATTAATATTGTTTCTAATGCATTTAACATTTTTCATTTTCTCATTTAATGAGCTACATGAAATCACATAAGCATGTACTTCAGAAAGTTTCAAGAAACAGCATTTTTCTTTCAAAAAATTATTAAGTAAAGCTGGTTAGAAAATAGTTCTCATTGAAGATTTTGATGTTTTGACAAAAACAGTAATAAAATAAAGTCAAAACGGTAGTACTGACGCTGAAAACGGAAATAATTTTATATAGAAATTCTTCTGCTATGCCTTATGATCCCATTCTCCTCTGTCACTACATCTCTCATTGTGCACCATCATGTTCTCTTGGTAAGGGCAGGTGGTTCAACACAGAAGATTCATGGCCACAGTGCTTCATGAGAAACAAGTCTAACTGGGAAGATCAACCCATAGAGGAGAATGGGGCCATAGGTCAACCTAACTACCACTCCCATAAGTGTGTGTCTGTGTAGTATGTGTATGTGACTCCCATAAGGGTGTGTCTGTGCGTATATATTTGAATAATATATTTGAATATTTTCAGTAAGAAACCTGAAAGTTCCCACAGAAAAAGAGACTATACAACATATTTCATTTAGACAGAATGTTTTTCCACCAAAAAAATGACTGTCAATTTTTTTGATCAGACCTACTTATCAATCATTCAAACATGCGCTCACACACATGAACATGCACACAATTGTTTCACAATTCATTTGCTGACACACATACCTGTACAGTAAGAGTTAGATGAAGCCCTTGGAACAGATTTGGAACAGGGTGCTCTAGGTTCTGTTCTTGGCTGTGCCACTGACTTGCCTTGGGAAGGTCTTCACATTACTCTGTGCCTCAGTTTTTTCATACAGTAAAAGATGGAGAATGAGATTACCTATATCTGTAAAATGCTTTGAGATCACTGGATGCAAAGGGCCATGTACAGTGTTATGCACAAACTCTGTTACAAATTAACATACAATACGCATAAATCAAGGTGCTAGGATGGTATTAACATGTACAGCCTTCAATAAAGAGACATTATAAAGACTCTTTCATAAGCACCTATAAGCATATAAAACAGAATTAAGTAAAAATGTAATTAAAGCAAAAATGAAAACCATGTAAAAAGTAAAATGGAATACATATTTAGACCCTCACACTGCAGCTGGCCCCAGCTAGGCTCAAGGGGTTATTCATGTACATCCCTTTGCAGGTTTAGCCTTTAGGTGTAAGATGGGGATCAAAAAGATAAAGTTTGACAAATGCACATTACAAATGCAATGCTTAAAAATAGAAAAAATACAAATATATTTTAAGACAAGAGATCACACTGAAACAATGCCAAACAGCATGAATTTTTCAAACATAAATGGTAAAACTACCCATTTTAATCATCTAGATATTGATTTAGGTGCAAGACTCTGATCATGCAACACAGGCTGCAAGGCTGCAAATACAACCCCCCTCCACCATTTATGCAATGGGAATAATCCCTATTAAATCAATGGGACTGTAAAGTGGGTCACCTATCAGGTGGTTGTTTCGGCTATCTAGTGGCGGCCATCTGTGGTCATGGCTTCTGGGTGCATCCAGCACCCTGAGTCCCCGCCTTCTAGCCCAGCAGGACGAGGCAGACAAAGTCAGCCCTCTACCGGGCAAGCACAATTTTAAAGTTCCTGCCTTTGAGCCCAGCAGGGTGAGGCAGATAAGGTAAGCTAGGCTTCGGCCCTCCACTAGGCAAGCACAGTTACAAAGTTCCTCAAGCAGTCAGTGTTCATGGGGTAAGGTTCAGTTTTGGGGGTTCACAGTTGTGAGGGATGAGGGGGATGGAGACGCAGGCCCACCCACTCCACTGCGTCTCAGCCCAGGGCCCTATTGGGTGGCCACGGGCCACCCGAGAGCCAGTGGTGCACCTGCCAAAACACACTTGGTTGTACGGGGCTACTCTGCGCCCCTCCCCTGGGCTACTTCCTCCCTACCAAACCTCCGGGTACCTTCCCCACAGTATGCCGGTCAGGCCTTCAGCCTTTGCCGTGAGTGGATCTGGACCTCCTTCTGTACCTTCAGCCAAAGGTAGTTCCTCCTGGTCACAGGTGTTGGTTGGTCCTGGGTCAGCCACATCCTCTGCGGAGGGCAGCTCATCCAGGTCCTGCGGATCCTGCTTGTCTCCTCCCTCGGGTGGTTCCTCAGCCAAAGGTAACTCCTCCAGGTCCTTGCCTTGGGCAGCGTAGGTGGGGTCGTCAAGGTTCTGGTTACACCCTCACTCTCCCTGGTCAGGGAGCTTCACCTTCAGCCTGGTGCTCCTTCTCCCCCATGGCTGCTCAGTCCACTCTCTTAAATAGTCCTCCCTTCCTCTAGCCCAGCCCCTTTGGTTCCTGGCCCACACTGGGTCTGTGCCCTTCCCTGGCCAGCAGGAGGAGTGCAAGACCTTGGGCCTGGATTTCACTTTGCTACCGGAACCAATCACTGCATGTAATGTAAAGCATGTACATAACTATTTGCATGGTGGAGTCCAGAGTGAACACTTTTTATGAGGGTCTGATTGCCCTCACCTTGCATTAGAGTGGCTAATTGGGATCACTGATGTCTTAATTGTTTCTTTTTCTGTCTGGTTATTGTTTAATTATTAATGTTTCTATTTATTTGACACTAGTTAACTGAAGAATTCACTACTGCGGCTTGAGGTAGCCCCACACTGTTGCTTTGGATTATTATTACCAGGACTCTTGTTACCAACTTTCAGTATGGTGACAACTATGCTATCAGTGCTGATCACTGAGACTGATTTGCAGTTTATCCTCGATCTCTTTTCTGGTGACTCTAATAGTCTAAGACTCTTCCTCAACATTGGGAAGACTAAAATGCTCCCAGAAGAAGTTGCTCCCCTTCTCTCACAGTCTGTCATCAGAGGTGAAGCCCTCAAAAATGTTGAGCATTTTCCTTACTTTGGATGTCATCCCACTCAGACAACCAATCTTGATGTGGAGATCAAACATATGATCCATTGTGCCAGAGCAGCCTTTGAACAGCTGTTCCATCATGTTTTTATTGGCTGAGATCTGTGGATGGAAATTAAGATACTGATCTACAATTCAGTAATCATCTTCACTTTTTTATGTGGGTGAGAGATATGGATGAAATATCAAAGGCATCATTAAGCATCTGCAGTGGTACCAACAAGATGCCATAAGAAGATTCTCTGAATCAGATGGGAAGACCATTGCACTAATGCCAGCATTCTCTCTGCAGCTAACATCACCAATGTCAATGAGAAGATAATGAAATGTCAGTTTCACTGGGTTGGTTATTGCATGTGGATGGCTGATACTCATCTTCTGAAGCATGTCCTCTTTTATCAACTTAGTCATGGTAAGAGGCCCTACAGGGAATGGAGGAAATGCTACATGTACACCTTTAAAGCCATGGTGGACAGAGGAAACATTACAAGGGAATGCCAACTCCACAAATTGAGAAAAGCTGGCCAGCAATATACTGCAATACCATCAAATCAAATTTCAAGCTTCAGACCATTTTGAAGAGAGTTTCCTTACTCAACAGGCTGAGACATAGCAGAGGACAAAGGCAAGTGCACATCATTCTGCCTAACAGTTGTGCTTTTTGAAAGTAAACATCTGCTATGCATATGGAAAAATCTGTAGCACACAAATGGGGTTCGTCAGTCATTTTGGCTATGTCTGCACTGGAAATTTAGTTCAAATTAAGGAGGCTTAATTCAGACTAAATTAGTCCATGGTCACACTGGCTTTCCTTAGTTCGAACTAAGGAAAGCTTAGTTTGAACCTGTAAAACCTGCCTTTAGTTCGAACTGATGGTTATTTCAAACTTATTAGTTTGAACTAACCCAATGGAGCAGTGTTAGCTCGAACTAACCATTAGTTCAAACTAAAGGCAGTTTGACCTTCTTCCTTCCAGGGTGACTTCCTTTTTTTATGGAATGGGTGGGGGCATGGTCCTTCTTGGGGGCCATGTTGCCACACTTCCCATGGTGCCGCCCTCCTAAGTCAAACTAGAAAGTACTGTGCATGGACATGCTAGTTCAATTTAGGTTCCTAGTGTGGTCATGCTAATTCAAACTAAGTTAGTTCAAATTAATCACAATTAGTTCAAATTAATTAACTCAAATTAACTTAGAATTAATTCAAACTAACTTAGTTTGAACTAACTTAGTTCAAACCAGCATTCTTAAGTGTATACATAGCCCTTAAGTCTCACAAATGACTTTCTCTGGAAGACATCATCCTCATGTCAAGGGATAGCTGATGACAGCTGTGGATGATGATTCAAATAATTTCCTAAAGACTAGTTGGAAGGGAGAGATGGAAGAACCATCAATCATCCTTTCTTTTCCCAACAGTAGTCACTCTTCCCTTAGTAAGATGCAGACAAGTAGTGAAGGAGAAGAAAGTTTATCTTTGCAATAATAAAGTCCCATTGTCTATATGATTTAATGCAAACAATGAATCCCTTTCATGTAACTACAGAAGAACAGAAATAGAATAATACTAATGAATAATTAGATGTATTATGTCATCAAGACTCATATTCCTTACAGCTTAGGGAAATAACGAGTCATTGAGGAGATAGAAGAGACCCCCAATATTTCTCATTCCATATTTCCCCTCCAACATCCACTCCTCCTCTTCCTTCTTTCTGAATTGTCTGACTTCTGTTCAGCAACTAATTACACAAAAGGACACCAAACCAGTTGTCTGTTAAATGTTAAAATCAGGAAGAATCTCTCTTAGGCCAGACAGAAAAGAGTAGTTGGGTACAGTGTTCCCTCTAATTTTTTATAGGCTGTGTGCGCAAAAAATTTCTTTTGTGCAAATTTTTGGAATCAGCATCCAAATTTGTGCACACTCCAGTGAGTGTGATCAAACTAGTGAGTGCAACAAAGTAAGTGTGTATGGTGCAAATAATGTCTAAATTTTACTTTGATATGGTGATGGATAAATTACATAACCTTATTTGGAACATGCTACTTGAAATCACCTTCTTAAAAGTAGCATAAAAATATTAGCACTGTTGAATTTTTTTGTGCACGCTCTATTTTGTTGTGTGCGCAGGTTTCACAACCTGTGTGCACATGCACGCGTGCACAGCTTAGAGGGAACATAGGTTGGGTAACTGTGGAAGTTCAAGGGAAAATGAATGCTAACACAGACTGAGAAAAGCTCTAAGCTCAGTGATCTTATGAATGATGCCACCCTTCACAGTGATGTTTTTATTCTTCAGTGGATACATTTTACATGCACATATATAGAAAAGGGTGAGGCCCTAGGAATGAGAGCACAATAGCAATTAACAAAGAAATCTTCAAAGTAACTTTTAGATTCTTTTTGATGTCTGTTTGGGGACACAGAATTTAGAGGAAGCTGGGAATAACTGCACAAATGCAGGGATAGAGAAGTCCAGCATGCTGCCGTCTTTAGTTTCTCCAATGGATCCAAGGAAGAAAACGGCATAAACTGATGTGCACAATTCCTTTTGGAGGCATCCACCTGGAAAGGCAAGTGATGCAGTAGCAGAGTAAAAGGAGAGGAATTGTCACTCTCAGCTTCTTCTGTAGTGGATAGACTCCACCTCAAATGAAAGATGGGAAGAAGCTCTGCAACTTTAAACATGCTCATGTTCTTATGACAGATGGGGTCTATTTTGCATGGAGTTATAGCTAAGCTTATCTTTCCCATGTAGGCAAGCCTTTATGGAAGAATCAGGGTCATCAATTAATTGTATTAGTGAGCTGCAAATAATGTGTTTTAATGTAAACAAGATCTCCATATTTGAAGTTTCATGCTCCTCCATTTTCCAAATAAATAAAAACATTATTTGTAGGCTCAGTTTCATAAAATGTATATATATTCATGTCTCCATTTTCTAACAAAATAAACAAGGAGTCCTGTGGCACTTATAGACTAACAAATTGTTTTCATGAACCTTCCTGGGAGAAAATCCCACTTTGTCAGATGCTTTGAAGCATTCCCTTTTCTAGAAATCATTGTGACAGATACTGCAGTTTTCTGCAACATCCTGGACAAACTTTATTGAATTAAGAATTTTAAGAGTTCATTGCAGTAAGAATGCAAATATACATGTTACTGGAATTGTATAGTTCCAAACGGACAGCCGTGTTAGTGTAGTTCAACAAAGAAAGCAAGGAGTCCTGTGGCACTTATTAACAGATTTATTTATTGCATGAGCTTTTGTGGGAGAAGAGAAGACTTAACTAATGTGAAACTTGGGATATATTATGAGCTTCAAAGGACTCTTTTAAAGAAGGCACTGAAACAAACAAATTGTTAATTGAGTGGATCTCCTAGGAATACTTGAAAGGAAGGGAATCCAAAATACTTACCTCTGGACCTAATCTTCTGAAACTTCAGCCTAGGCTGGCAACCCACTATTCAAATGACCCACTCACAGGATCAAAAGGCCCAGAGAGCGTAAAAGAACTCACATGTTTATGAATGTACTGGCTACGGACAGGATGACCACAGAAAACTCCCTTGCTGAGGTTTGAAGGACTGCTCATCAGCCAGAGCCTTTGATGGAGGTGGGGTTCTCTCTGGTAAGCTGATTGGCATGTGTGTAGCTTCTTTCATTGTTTTAATACATTTTCTCTCTAATGCTTTTACCTTAAGAATGAATGTGCTTTTTTAGCAAGACCTGTACAGTAAATTAACTGTGGCAATTACTCCATTTGCTATTTGTGAGGAAAAGAGTAAATCAGGCTTGCTTACGCAATGTGACTTTGCTGGGGAATTCAGTGTAGGCAAGGAACTGTGCAGCCTTAAAATATCCTCATTTGCACCTGCAGAAATCACTAAACCAAGGGTGTTAGAACAGGTAACCATATATTTCTCTTGGTCAGGTTTAGAGGTTGAGGCTTCAGGGGGATAGCTAGAGAACAGAGCCGCTCCCAAACTCATCCTGCAGTAGCAGTTCCTATCCTCCAGGTCTGTGCCTTGATCTCTGCTCCAGGTGTTACGGCCTTGTGCAAGGGGTTACAGCACCTCCTGGAATTGGACTGGCCACAACTCCATCATGATGGAGAGGGGTGGAGGCTGGGCCAAACATTTATGATGCCATGACTCCATGCATTAGGTTGCAATGTCTGGAGTGGGCAGCTGAGCCCAGGCCTGTAGAACAGGAGCCACCTGTAGTGTGAGCATCACCTTACAGGTCCCCAAATCCTGCTCGAGGCCTCTGTTCCGTACCAGGGAAGAGTGCAGTTGCTCTGTCAGAGCATAGGGTGCTGCTATGGGTGACCAGTGCCCCCTCAGCATTTTAGCATTGCAAACCCATTGAACTGTGAAGATACACCTGTCTGAGACACTAAAGGTCTGTACTGCCACCTCCTTGCAGCTTACTGTGGGCAGTGAGCTCTGCATTTCTGCTAGTCCAGCTGGTTCTGAGTACAAAGTTAGCTCAGCCCTGCTACTTCCACCTTTACTTCAGTTAATCCTTATTGCAAAGCTGCAGCACTGCTAGTCTGGTCAATTAACTCTACTCAGGTTGCAACAACAAGATAGGAAACCCACACAAACCATGATCCTTAATTAGAGTCCCTGTACTTCTGCCCAAAAATTTGGATGAGGAAAGCCAAACTAATTTTTCTATAGTGCTTGTATTTTGTTACCAAACCAAAATCTGCTACCATATTCTTAGGCTGTTCCTCATTTCAGGGCCTATCCTTCTCAATTCCTATGCCTTTTCACAAATATATTAATGGTAATAATCTATTATCTCTTTTCCACATGAAGACAAATAAATTTCAACCAAAGCAATGAAATTCAGTAGCTGGAATTATTGGTAAACATAATTCATGTAAATAATGCTGACAAGAGCTGGCTTTCCCATTTCTCCCCTACAGAGAGAGCTAAGAGTCCCATTTCATTAGGTCTCCTAGTCCTTACATTATTGTTTTAAAGGCAGTCTCATGATTTTTTTGAATGCATGGTATTGGCAGTACTGCTTGTAGGTCATGCAGGACTGCATTGAGAGGAAGACACAAACGGGGCTGGAACAGACTGAGCCAAGGTCCATAGAAAGAGAGTGAGATTGGCTAGTCCAATGTTATCTCCTTTTTCTTAAGAAAACATTTGTTTTGGGTGATGTTCTAAAAACAGTCAGGGTGATTATGGAAAGAATACACTGCAGGATTTCATAATCTACTTTTCTTTGAGCAGACTTACTATGTCCACTGTAGTGAGAAGGGTTGAGAATTTCTATTTGACAGAATATGTCTAAAAACATTGTAATACAACAGAGTGGATCAGTCTCCCCTCCCCAACAATATACAAGTGAATGCTGTTCTTTTGTTTTACATCTTCTCTTTGTCACAGAGCACTGTAGTTTCAAAGTACTTTTTTTATACATCTCTTTTAAAAAATCCCCTTAAGTTTCTTTTTGACGTTGCTTTGTTCCCTTTCCTTTACCTTCTTCCTGCTTCCTTTGGTCCTTTATGGGGTTTAGCTGGCAAGGAGCGAGTTATAGCAACAGAACAAACAAGATAAATTTCTGCTGACCTATGAAATTTGTTTAGTGGAGTTCCTCTGCTGCTTAGAATCCTAATGCAATACTCAGGCAGCATTTTCAGTCCATCAGTTATCTTACAGCTGCATGTGTGCACCACAGCAGGAAGATTTATGTGCTACTATTTTTAGGACTTCAGCATCTCCATACTGTTCATTTATCCAAACTGTAATATGCTAATTAAACCTTATGACCTAAATTATAAAAGCACTTAGGGATGTTCAGGCAATCCCGTTGCTTGATTGGCTGAACATTTCTAACCCTATGATTTTCCACGGAGTGCTGTGCATTGTGAAACAAATGATTTTTGGACTGCCATTTCTCATTTTGAAAGGAAATACATTCAGACAAAATCTTCCATTTCATTGCTGCTGTTTTTGTTATTTCAGTATGAAATGGATATGGATAACTTGTTTGCAATGATACTGCAGTTTCTTTCGCTACTAGTTAGGTCTTTTGGAAGAAGACTTTATAAACAAACTTTACCCTAGGAAACTGCACTAAAATGGAGTTTCCTTAGTGGATGTAACAGCAGTGGAGAGGAGGTACTGGGGCTAAAGGAAACCTCTAAACTATACAAATGATGTGAAATTACATGTAGGAATCAGTTTGAAGGCAACAAACTCATCCCTTAACTCAACCATGTTTAAATGTTGAATCACTGATGCCCATTAGTTGCCTATCATGGGATGGCTCTGCAAGAGTCCTTTGCAACCCCAGCCACTGACCACAACCTCTCTTAACCACCATGGTATATTGATATTCTGTAGATATCTCTCCCACTTTCTTCTGGGGAAGGTGCAGGTGCAGTAGACAGTTCTGCCTTCTATCTAGCTCTTTCCTGAGCACTTCCATTTGGTTAACTTATGTAGTCCTAGCTTCTGGGGCTACATTCACCTAATTAACCTCTCAGTTTTTGCTCCACTCAATCAATTGGCCTCGTTTGCCAACTTCCTGTCTTCCATTCAGAACTCAGTTAACATAAACTGAGAGGAATTTGAATGACAGGAGGTTGAGTTAGTCCCTGAGTCAGCTCTGCCTGTTACCATGCCCTTTAGCAGAATAATAAGCCATCATTCTCTGTTCTCTCCTCCATCAATAGCTGAGTGGCCAATCACCATGATGTGTACTTTGTAATAGGATGCAATATTAAACATTATCAATGGAGGTAACACAGCTCCCTGTTTTCTTTGGCTGATATCATACTAGGAGTCCTATGGCACTTTTAAAAACTAACCAATTTATTTGTCACATGAGCTTTTGTAGGAGAAAATCCCACTTTGTCAAAAGTTTGTGTGCTAAATAAATTGGTTAGTCTTTAAAAGTGCCACAGGACTTGTTTGTTTTGTTGAACTAGACTAACAGCTTCCCCTCTGGAACTTGGTATTCTGTGCATGATGCAACTGAAATCGTTTGCAAAATGGGTAAAACCTTTTTATTAAAAATAAAAAAAAATCAACATTGTAAATCTAGATTTATTAAGAAAAAAGGAATTGTGTACTTTATTCATTTTCAGGGGTCTGGAAAGTGGAAACTGTTGTGAATAAGGGAACTCAGAGAATATGAATTATTTGCTTTAGTTGCAAAAGGGAAAATAAATTAAAGAGGCTGGGGGAAAGCTAGCAATGCACAAAGCTACTTGAAAACAACATGTTGCCAAGTTCCAAAGGGGTAGCCATGTTAGTCTAATAATTGAACAAAACTAAGTGCCGCAGGACTTATGTTGTTGAAAGCAACAGTAAACTATTGTGCAGGAATAAGCTACAGAACTAACACCAGTCTTAAATCTAGGTATAAGCAACATTTCGATCATATTATTTTTACTAATATTAAATAAAAATGCTGAATATAAAAGGTGAACATATGAAAGGCAGAAGTTACTGATAAACCTGAGGGTTTCAGCATCTAACTGGCATCTGGGCATGAGTGAGACTCAAATGGAGAAAACTGAAGTAACTGAACATATTCTGATTCACAACATTGGGATCATATTGGATCCTCTCCTGTTCCTAGACATTCAGGGTGACAGGATCAGCCCAAAGGGTGATATTTTACATGAGCACCCTTTTCTTTCTGCATGGGACCAGGCCCCCATTACCTAGAAGCACCATATTTCTGTGTTTAATGATCTGTACTGGCTTCACCACTGGGTTTCCAGATACTGGTATTAGCATGTAAACTCTTAAAAGGTTTGGGAACAGGCTGTTCCCTCCTTGCGGGATATTGTAGAACTTACAGCCCCAGGGCTTGTGATAGATAAATGTGTTAGTCTTTAGAAGTGCCACAGGACTCCTTCAGGGCTTATCTGGGAGGTCATTGGTGCCATTCTATATCTGATGAAGGATGTTGAATAGCTCAATTTGTCACTGTAATCATAGCTGTCCACAGGTAATACTAACCACAGGTACTGTGCAAACTGAAGTGAGAACAGCGTGTTCTAATAGACTGGGCATGAGAAGAGATACAATGAACAGAGGTTTCTAATTTTCAGTGCTACTGACTCACTATGGAACATCCCTTACTGTACATGTCTCAGTTTCCTCCATTGTAATTTAGGAATAATAATTCTCTACCTCAGAGGAGTTATGACTATTACTTAGTTAACAGTAGCTAAAGAATCAGGACACAAAATATTTATATTATTGTTAGTCTCTTACTCAAATGCATTGAACTGTTTATGAGCTAGATGCAGGAACCAGTTCATGAAATTCTAAGGTTCAAGTTATGCAGCTCAGACTAGATGATTGTTAGGATGACTTTTGACCTGAAAATCTCAAGATGACACTAGCTGACAGCCATGGTACCCTTAAGGAAATAGGACTCTAATTTTGGGAGATAACACTGATAAACAAATATATGGAAGATGCTTCTACTCATAGACAATCAGTTATTTGTGATTGTATGCACATGCCTACAGTAACCACAGTCTATATCTTAGCTCTGTTGTGAAAGCTGAGATACCACTAATTAACAGTTATTTTGTCAAAATAATGAAATTGTATTAGTAAAATAGGACTATAACCTCTCTACAATAGATGTTCAATACTATCATGGTATCCCTAGTGATCAGTTACCAAAGTTGGCAGATGGGACCTAGGTAGAATCTGACTGCTAAAGATGTTTCTTACAGAATCACCCAAGCAGAAGGTGAGTATTGTTTTGTGTTACAACCTTCATTTTCATCTAGAGGTGACAACAGTATATGACTTTCTGTGAGTTTGGTTTGCTGGTACTTTTTCTTTGCTGGCTTTGTATCAATGCCTTGAGATATCTCCAGTGGCCCATACAGCATCTTTGATCATAGTTATAGGCCAAAATATACGCAGCGTGTGCATAAAATGTCCACAATTATTAAGTACAATATCCCACACAGTATAATGAAAACATCGACTACATTCACAGGGTGAACAAATCTTGATATGCACTTTGAAATATTGTATTAAAAACCTTCAGTGCCTTATTTCTATTCAAAGTCATACTGGTTGCTTCAGGGCATAATTGGTTGGTTCACTCTTCACTGCTGCCAGTTATTTTACAAAATCATAAAATTGACTTCATCTCTGAGATCTCTGTAATGCCCAGGTACTGAGGGATTACCCTTTGTGAAAGTGCTCACAAAGATATATACACATAATTATTAAACCACGGGATGTTTTGTTTGTTCCATTCAGAGGAGAGTTTTGGAAAAATTTTTAAAAGAATTTCAAAAATGTGTTTGAAAACAAGTGTTATTATACAACTTCATTGTATACATATTCATTTGTATGATAACTTTCTCTAGACATTTTCACATGAAGTAGAATAATTATTTACATTACTACTGTTAACAAAAAGCAATAAGATGATACTAAGAACTCTTAAATAGAACAAATATGCTCATGAATTTCAAGCAAGTATAAAACCTTTCTGAAGATATTATAGATACACACACACACACACACTGTGTACATGTGCACCTGTTTAGATCATTTGAATATACATTAATTCCAGAACACATGTGGCTGCAGCTGACATGAAGTCCTAAAAGAGAATTGTATGCAAAGCCAGGGGCATTGCTGGCACTGGGCCCAGGGGGGCATGAGCCCCCCGAGTGCCAGTGCCCCAAGTTCTGGTCCCAGCCCCAACCAGGGATGCAGGGGAGGGCCACCATGGTGGTAGGAGCCCAATCTGGCTCCAACTCTGGCTGGGGCCGTGCCACCATCTGGCCTTGACCCCAACTCTGGCCAGACCCTTGGGGCCAGATTGGGCCCATGGGGTGGTGGTGGAGGGGGCCCTGAGCTCAGGCCTGGGCCCCGAGAGCTTTTTGGGACCAACCGATGTGCCTGCTCAAAGCCCCTGATTCCTAAACTGGCTCATGGTAAAGATGTGGTTCTGACAAATTAAAAAAAAAAAAAAAAAGAGATTTTAAAAATGTGACCAGGAGATTCATCAAAAGTGACCCTTTACAGTGAACAGTTCTATTTCAACTAACTGGCATTTTCTGATAAAAAAAATATTTTCTTGGAAAATTCCCAGCAAGCTCTAGCATAAATCTTTTGGTTATAGTAGGAATGCTTGATCAAAACAGAGGATCTTCTAGCATGATCAGACTCTGGGATACTCTAATCTGCTTCAGAAATTTCACAGCTGAATCCGTGTGTCTGAGATTGCTTTATCTCTGGGTGTCAAGCGCTTTGACCTGTGCTTTCTCAGGTCTTTCTTTGACCTGTGCATTGTCTCAAAGGAAGATAGCTGGCTCAGAAGGGCATAACCGTGATGTAGTAAAGAACATAGCTGGGTCCTGAACATTGAATAGATCATGACTGGAGTCTTGAACTAACAGTCGAGGTCAACTGAGAACCAGTGAAGGGTTTGGTATACAGGGGGCATGACTTGGGGAGGTGCACAACTCTGTTTTGCTACAGGTAAAGTCTCTGAATTGCATCTATATGTAACCCCAGATAAGGTTGCAGCAGTTCACTCTAGAGAGGAAAAATGCATAAAATCTCTGAGGCCAAATATTTATCAGGCCTGAACAAAGTTTCCAAAGTGTACCAAAAGAAGAAAAACTATTTTTCTTTTTTTAACCAGTGAGGCTATTTGACTATTTCCAGTGAATAAGTCAAATAGGACCCAGAGTCTTTGCTAAATGGAGAGTGGCTAGCATAAATGGAAGCAAGAGATTGTGTCTCAGTTCTTCAAAGCATTTTACTCCTCTTGAGCATCACTAGGTTTCAATCAGCTTTAATCTGAGTTAGTTGTTTGACCAGGGTGTTATGGGATTCTTCTGATCACATTCTTTACTTGTAGGGAGAAAGATTATCTAGTTGAGTGTCATCTGTCTATATCTGGTAGTAGGAGCAGAATGAATCCCATGGCATTTAAAGAGAGTGGTTATGGTAGGAAGTACTTTACTAACAAAAATATTGGCTTGCAGCTTTTCACTCCTGTGAGCTCTGAACAGCCAGCACAGCTATGGGAGCATGGATGCTATTCTCGTTTATGCATCTTGAAGTGAGATGATCTTTGAGTTCTACATACAGGATAGCTATTATTGGGACGGACGCATAAGTCCAAAAGAAACAAGGATTTATTTCCAGAATCTGTTATTTTCCATGATCACCAGTAATCTTTGATTTCTCTAAATGTCTTATAACATAAAGTTCCAGAGGTAAGTTTCTGATTAATTCTTTGAAACTATCAAATTTTCCCCAATTAAAAACTAAGCTGGAGCTTTGGAATCAGAACATGAACTTTAGGTGTTGGTTTAGAAGCCTTCAACATCATACAGTTAGTCATTTAGGACCATTAATTCAGGTTTTCATATGGCAGAGTTTACATTATTTTGATTTCAGGTGAATAAACTTAAGCCTTCAGTGAGAGAATTTGATTGTTTAGTAGAGGATGTATATGTATTTCTAAGCCAAGAAAATAATGCATCAAGATTTCCATATAGTTTGTAAGCGTTATGGATGAAGAAATAACCCCTTCTAGACATGATGTACTTTCAGTAATGCAGAAGGACTCAAACATAGAAAGAAATAATATGCTTTGAATTTTACAAGGAAATTTTTTTCCCTTTAGGATAAAAATGTTTGTAACCTTGCAAGCTAAATCCACACTAGCGTGAAGTAGTTTCCACAGCAGGAGGCCAGATTCGGCCCTTTGTATGGGTGCACACAGTTTATGGGATATGTCTGTGCATGCACAAGACTCGCAAGAATTCCTGTCCCTGTGATTGGTGTGGGAAGTGAAGAGACAGGATCACGGTTCCATCTTCTAATGCTCTGACCTGTGAAGCTGGCTGGTGCATGGAGGGTAGTCAGTCAGCTGCACTCCACAAAGGCTGTGCATTTGGGAGTCTCAGGAGGCATTCAGACAACAAAATGCCTTTCAGTGTTCTCTCTGGGAAAATACAGCTCTATATTGCCTATTACTAAATAGGTAATGCTTAAATGACACTATCTAACGTTGGGGTTCTTAACATTGTTCTGAAAATAATGTTTGCTGATTTACAAGGTGTTTTTATTTCTTTAAGCTCATTGCAGAAAACAGTCCTGTTTTTTTTTAAAGATTTATAGTGCAGAGTCTGAAAGTTGCTTGCAGAACTCAACTCGGATAGCAATATTTTTGAATGCTCAGAGTATTTGAAGAGCTTGTCAAATGTGACTACATGATCTCCATGAATTTTCATAGTCTCTCAGTTTCTCAGGGAAATGCAAGACAGCCCCATGACTTAATTTATTATTTTCAAGCCTTTCCTTTATGAAAGCATCAAAACTATACAAGCATTGTGTGGAGGCTCTGCAGATACTTATGAAAAAGTAGATTCATTAATGCAGTTGAATTGCTCTGTACCATGCAGGAGTCCCAAGTGAAGTTTGTCTGGGCAGCACAGCAATGGAAACTTGATTTTACATTTGAGCTTTGGATGAACGCGAGATTTTTTTTAAATGCTCATTTTGGTAATAATTGGCAGAATGGTGGAATATGACCCGAGATTCCAGCTTAATTATGATTAGAATGAGTGAAGTGGAAGGTGTGTGCATGTGTGAGGGGAGGGGAAGGGGAGACCAGGAGAAACAGTGGCTAGCATGCTGTATAGGGCGCATATTAAGGGAGGGATATAATACTAAAATATGTATGTTCAGTTAGTAGGAAGACCTAGCTACTTCACAAGTCTGGAGGCAGGGGAGAGGTTGGACCAAGTGAGAGTAGGGTGGGGAAGTTGATGTTCGGGTTGCTGGGAAATGGATAGAGGATAAGGTGGGTAGGAAAAAGGGGGAAATTACAGGCCAGAGGTGGTACCAAAGGATTCAGTTACTTTTGAAAGCGTAAAGTATTAGACTTGCTGCAGGTCACCTGAGTCAGAAGGGGAAGTACTATTTAAACCAGGTGATTTCAGACACATGCCCAGCCCAAACTTAAAAAGGCACCATGAAAACCTGCTTCCATTTTTTACAGGCATTTTTTAAATTTATGAAAGCTGCAGTTTTTCAGACTTTAACTCTCATTTAGTTTCAAATTTATTTTAAATAATTTTCAGTCTTTTCAACTGTAGCAATTGGGTGCTCACAGTTTTGAAAATAAGGGTAACTTTTAGGTGCCTCGCTGGGAATGGAGCTCTCTCAAAAGTCTGACCTATAATCCCTAAAGTTGGGCAATATTGTTCTGTGTTAATTGAAGAATATGAGACTTATAAAAATGCTAGTTTTTAGTACATTAGCATTTTAAGTCAAAGATCTAATACAGCTCTGTATCCTTGTAAACTGCTGGAATGAAATCAGCCAGGTATTCTACAGATCTAACCTCAAAAAGAGTGAATTATTTAAAAAGATTCAAATCTTGAGCCTTAAAAAAAACCCCAGAACTTATTTCCCTCTATAAACTGAAAAAAAAAAAAACCCAAAAAACTAGTGAGGGGCTGTTTAATTAAAAGGTAATGTAAAATAAGTGTAGATATATCTTTTGAAATTAAAATTTCCACATCTATGCACAGGATAGGTAATTATTGTCACATGTGAAAAACAAATGAATTTCTCCACTAATGGTCCAATTTGCCTCCACCCAGAAGTCAATGGAAATTCTGAAATTGACTTCAATAGAAACCCTATTCAGGCCAGTGTTGGCTGGGGTAAGTGAGATAGATTTGACTCCTATTCTTTATCCAGATCTGTGTAGTCTTTGTATAGGTCTAAAATCCCTTCAGTGAGAAGTCTTATTTGGAATTCTCAGCATTAAATTGGGAAAAACATTTTACAGCATCTATGATTTCTAAACTTCCTATGATAGCTGATTTTTACAAGGAAGCAGTCTCCTATGAAAGATCTTAGTTCCCTTTATTTATATCACACAGTGTTTGGTTATGTCATAAGAAATTTTGTTAGCCACTTTTTTTTTTCCAGCAGAGAAAACTGAGGTACAGAAGTAAAGTGACCGAGTTCACTCTGTGATTCTAGTAACAGAGTTTAACTACTGAACTATTCATCCTAATGATACTAGCAGAGAAAAGAATCTCATCTATTGAACCACCAGTACAACTTCCTGCAGAAACTAAGTGTTCTTTAGAAGTTTGCTACTCAGGAATTGCATAACTGATCACCAAGATCCTCAGGTGGCTGAGGACACACAAGGAAACACTGGTGCTGGAAGAAACTTAACCAAAGCGCAGCCTTTCCCACCTTGAGAGTTCTAGAGTGCTCCACATTTCCTAGGAACTATTCAGCCCTGGACCACTGCAGTCTAGCTTCCAAAATCTTGCTGAAATTAAAAACCAAAGAATCTGACTCTGTTACTGCAGCTGGAACAGGAATGGCGTGCATGTATGTGTGGACAGTGCTCACTGAAGGACCGTGGTGGGGTATACAAACACCCAGGGGTTAAAGTAAGCCAGAATGCCCTTGAACAGCATTCTAGGGTTCCCTATTTTTACGGGGGGCAGTGTTCTGGGGCCCCCTAAAAATAGAAGAATGCACCAGAACGCAGCATTCTGCAGAGTCCCCCAGGGCCAGCTCAAGGGTCTATGGGCTGGAGCGAGTCTGGCCACTCCTCCCACCTTTGCTCTGGAGCCTGCGGTGGCCCTGCCCCTTCCTGCTGGGCCAAGGAGGCATGCACAGCTCAGATTCAGTCTTGGGCCAGCGTCCTCTCTCCCCAGCCAGCTGGCTAGTGCCACAGCCACCCTCCCGCCAGCCTGGTCCTGCTCGGCTCCTCAGCCACCTCAGTGGTGCAGGTAAGGGGGCCCTAGGGGGTGGCTTGGGGACAGTTGGGCAGCCAGTGGCTCAGCATGGGGGGAAGAAGGGATTGGAGGGTGGGCTGAGGAGGCATGGAGGGGGTTGGGAGACTGAAGGGGGTGGAATGAAGATGCGGGAGCTGGGTGTGGGGGTTTAGGAGGTCTGGAGTGGGGATATGGGGGCAGGGAGCTTAGGGAATGGGGATTGGGGCTGAGGAAGACATGAGGAAAGAGTGATCTGATGGCAGGGTAGGTGTTTCAGGAGCAGTAGCTGGGCTGAAGGTGTTTGTGGGGGAGTAGCTGGTGGGGGGCAGGTATTGGGGGGACAGTAGCTGGGGTGGGTCAAGGGGGCCCAGATGTGTGAAGGGGGTCCGGAAATTTAGGAGGGTTCTGGGGCCCGCCAAATTATACTTTAACCCCTGCAAACACAATGGAGGGTTAACAAGCTATCATTGATTCAGTTGGTTCCACCCTACCATATCTGTGAGAGATGGCAGCCTGCAAAGAGGAGTTTAAAAAAAGGAAACAAAGCTCAGCTGATGGCACATCTCCAGTCTTCAGTTCGTGCAGAAAGGGCTGGCTGAAGGCAGGAGCTCCTGGATGATTGCTGCCTGGCTATTCCTTCTGGAAGATGGACAGACAGAGAGGCCAGTGAGCTGGATGTTGATTCAACTTTGTCGGGACTATTTCTACATGTGATCGTAGTTGGGGCCACAGCTCAATAGAAGCTTCTCTGAAGGAAAACAACCATAGTCTACCTCTGGGATAATTTGTATTCATTTCTTTTCATGTTCATAGACAACATTGGAAAGGGCAGACCATTTGTGGTTCAGCTGGAAGGATGAGCATTTTCTGACTGGACTGATGTGATGATGGAACACACGGAAGATGCAGACCTAAGGCCTGGGTAGGTAAAAGGGCCCAGTCTAAGGGGGATCATGAGAAAGGAACCCAGTGCAAGTGGCAAGTGTGCTTTAGTCCATTATTGTGCTTTCTGTGTGCTGAAGCCATGCAGAGCCCTTCCCCGTTTGAGTATAAGTATCCCCCCACATTCATCTCTTCTACAGACTAAACAAGACTACTTTCCTCAGCTTCTCCTCATAAGTCATGTGCTCCAGCCCCCTAATCATTTTGTTGTCTGTTTCTGGACTCTCTTCAATTTGTCTGCATCATTTCTGTAGTGGAGGGCCCAAAACTAGACACAGTACTCCAAATATGGCCTCACCAGTGCCAAATAATGGGGAATAATTACTCGATTTACTGGCAATGCTCCTGCTAATGCAGCCCCCTATGCTATTAGCATTCTTGGCAATAAGGGATAACTATTGACCCATATCTAGATTCTTGTCCACTATATCCTACAAGGTTCATTTTTGCAGAACTGTTGCCTAGATAGTTGGTCCCCAGTCTGTAGCAGGGCATGGGATTCTTTCATCCAAAGTGCAGGACTCTCACTTGTCCTTGTTGAATCCTATCAAATTTCTTTTCCTACAATCCTCCAATTTGTTTAGGCCACTCTGTATCCTAACTCTGCCTTTCAGGGTATCTACCCCTCTCCTCAGGTTAGCATCACCTGCAAACTTGCTGAGGGTGAAATACACCACATCCTCTTGATAACTAATGAATATATTGAACCAAAACCAGTCCCAGGACCAACCTCTGGTGCCCTCTGCTCCTTACAGGCAGCAAACTAGAGATCCATCCATTGACTACTACCTGTTGAGCCCAATGATCTGGCCAGGTTTCTGTTTGTTGTGTAGTTGTTTCATCTAAGCCATGCTACTTTAACTTGCTGGTAAGAATAATGTGGGAAACTGTTTCAAAAGTCAAGGTATATCACATCCACCACTTACTAAAAGTCAAGGTATATCACATCCACTGTTTTCCCCACATTCACAGAGTCAGTTATCTTATCATAGAAGGCAATTAGCTTGGTCATGCATGACTTGCCCTTGGTGAATCCATGCTGCCTGTTCCTGATCATTATCCTCTCTTCTAAGTGCTTCAGTGAGGATTCCTTGTGGGGCCCTGCTCAGTGATTTTTCTGGGGAGTAAATGAGGCTGACTGATTTGTTGTTCCCTGGATGCTGCTTCTTTTTTGGAAGATGGGTACTATATTTATCTTCTCCCAATCACCTGGGACCTCCCCCAAATTCCCAGATTTTTCAGAGATGATGGCCAATCACTCTGCAATCACATCAACCAACTCCCTCAGCAGTGCTGGATGCATTACATCTGGCCCTATGGACTTGTGCATGTCCAGACTTTCTCAATCATCCTGCACCTGTTCTTTCAGCTTGGAGGGGGCTATTTCCATCCAGTCTAAGATCACTTTATGTTGCGCAAGTAGCTTGAAATGGTCATTTTGTAACCCAGAGTCATGCTAGAATTTTATACAAATGGAAATGGAACATTAGTTCATAGGAAAAGCTTTCAGTGAATAATTTTAAGTTTGTTTTAATTAATGCAACAATTACTATAAAAAAGATGCTCATGTTTTTATTTTCCCTACAGCCCCTTTTATTGCATTTAATGCTTTAGTCCTGAAATAAAAATAGCATTGGCTTAAGTTCATAAAAATGTTAAAAACCCACTGTTAGTTTAAAGTTACACTGGACATTTTGCTTGTTATAGCTGCCTCATCGTGTAGGCTATCTTGGCATTGTCAATCATGGGGGAGTAGACAAGAATGAGCAATCCTGCACTCAATAGAACTAACCAGAAGTGCTGTCTTCTGAGATTTAGTACCAAATCACAGATTGTTAATGGGGAACTGGAAGCTGCTAGACAATGATTCTTAGTCCATCTCCTAATTAATCTGATATATAAATCCTCAAAGAAAGATCTAGTGCTCAACAACATAAGTCCCAAGTTTGCATGGGGAAGCTCTTCTATTACCAAAATAGAAAAATTATAATAATTAGCCAATTGTCTTTGAAGAGTTTATATGGAAAATATATAGTAGTATACGTGAACATGCTGCCAAATGTAGAGCAGTTTTATTTATTGAAGTGTTTTGAGCAACAAACAACAAAAAGGGGAAATATTTACATTTTTATTTGAATCTGCATATTCACTGAAGTGCTTTTGTGCAAGGCAAGTCACATCTCTCTCTCTGGCCCAGATTCATCCACCAAAGTCAGTGGAATGACACGATGACTGAAGATGGCCTTCTGTGCTTCAACTGTGTCATCCTTTAAATTAAGATACTTCCTATTATCTGACCTATTGGGGGTCTCATGAAGATGAATGCAAAGATGCATATTAAAGAAACTGAGAATTTCAGGTGGAAGATGCTAAATAGTGGAAAGAACTGTCATGTTATATGCATGTTACATTCCTCTGTTTGGAATATTTTACCTGGATTTTCACCAGTGAGTTTAGTATGTAGGTGTTCATATTGCAATAATTTTTCTTCTTTGAGAACCCAGGAGCATATTCATAGATAACCTCTTTTGGTCTAGCTAGTTAGATAACTAGTGTTTCTTCTGCATGTATAGTGCTCAGTGAACATTCCTGAGTATCGTCTGTTTAGGACCATAATATTACACCCGCATGTCAGTTCTAAGGTCCTACATAGGAATTCAAGGCTCTTCTCCTGAGACACATGCAAGAACCTGCATAAAGCTCATTCTTGTCAGAGGTGTGGTAGTCAAGCGTATGAGCTCTGGCAGAAAGAACCAGGTGAAAGAACATAGGAGACCTTCAGGGGACAGCTTTAGGAATAACTTAACTCAGGATAAAGTTTAGGCAGAAATCTTGTGTTTTATTTCTTTTATTTAAATTAACAATAGAAATAAACCCCAGACAGGGTGTAAATTGGAATATTCACTATATGCTTTCCATGTCTGGGTTCGAGCAGGAACTACAAGTGGTTACATGTTCCTCATTACTGCAATGGGGAAAATGCCACAGTTACAAAACAACAGTCTATTCATCTCTACATTCCTCTAGAAGATGAAGGTGGAATTATTATTCCAAGCACCATAAAATAAGACCCCCACCAAATGAATGGTCACAACCACACGGTTTCTGGTTTGAGATACTATAATGAAGAATGCATGCCTGCAGTACAAACCCCACTGCTAGCACAGGGCCCTGCAAATCCCTTACTAGCACTCCAACAGTCCTCAGAAAAGGAATTTGAGAGTGTATTCTACAGTATGTTAGCAATACACAAAGCTATATCAAAACAGTTCCCTTAAACTGACTTCTGGTCAGGAAGGGCAAACAATCCAGAGAGAATCTTGGAATAAAAGCAGAAACTCTAGCTTTTAAACTACAGACCAGAGTCAGTGCTAGTCAAATTAATACAGGAAAATGCTCAATAAAGTCCCAGTAAAATCCAGTAACAGCGGTAAGCCCCAGTTCAACCTTTGTTGGTTCTCTTGAAACCAAACCTATGTGAACACATACATGTGCCCTCCCACATATTTGGGAAGTGAAATGTCAGAACAGTTTTTACATGATTGCTAAAGAAACCCAAATCTGTAAATGGAAAAAAAATTACCCGTATGTGGAGAGTGATGTTCCATATATTGCACATCGAGCAAAATGGTAAACTGGAGCTTCAGAAGAACCATTGGGAGAGAGGTAGCATGCCACAGCAAAATGTAAGTAGAGGAGGATTGTGGTTCTGCTTGAAGACAGAAAATGTAAAATACGGGGTGCTTTCAACTTTGGGGATGAAAGAAGGTTTAAAGGTTGAAGAAGAGTAAGTTTTGCAAACAAGTCCATGTCTGTAGGCTTTAATAAACTTGGTGTGATGTAGCAGATTAGTGTGTGTGAGCATGCTATATTCTAATGACCAATCCACAGAGTAGATGAAAGAGATACAGTAGTTCCTTCCTCTTCAAGTTAGTTCAGAATGACAGCAGTTATTGCATTTTTTGATGGGGATGGATATTTTGGACACAAGGGAGCAAAACCAATCTTTGTCTGCTTTTAAGATATGTCTCAATAACTGCCTTAGTACAGACAGTGTAAAAAATGCTGTATTTCAATGACCATACTCAACAAAAGCTATTAATGGATAGATTACCATTTTCTCCTCAGACACTGTATTCAACCCTTTCCCCACCTCCAGACCAGTGATGTAACTATCCTACCTCATTTATTGTTATTTCTGTTCAAGATTTAGGTTTTGTTGCCATCTCACTTGGTTGCTAGTATTCCATCCCCTTTTGCATCCTCCCTTCTGCTCCTTCTACTTCTGGGTAGCTCTTGGTCAGTAAATGTATATCAGGCTCCAAATGACATCTACTCAGTGGCAACACTGGATAAGATGCAAGTCAGTTGTTCAAATCTCATTATTTTCCAAAACTAGCTACTGTCATCTTTTTATTGTTAAACAGTTGCACGTTCCTGATCAAATAGAGTTTCTGATCCTTTACGCAGGTCTCCATGAGTTCTCCGCTATGCACTTGTTCTCAAAAATTCCCTTAAATAAAATAAATAATTTTACTGGGGCTATTTCAGCAGTTTTAGAAAGCATATTCTGAGGCTAGCGTGTGAACCTCCTTTCTAAAATATATTTGTAATGGATACCCAGATTTCAATGATTCAAGGAGGAAGCTTTGGTCTTTTGTACCTTCAAACCTCAATATAAACGATCTAGATCTTGTCTGCACTAATATAATTTCTATTTGTCTTGCTTAAGTTTTTTTTAAACCTTAAATCCAGAGTATATATTACCTATCCAAGGTCATTACATCACTGCAGTAGCTATTTGCATCCATGATTTGCCATAGAGAGAAATGACTGAACATGGTGTTAGACAACACGTAAACTCTACCAACCAAATAAACTCACTGTCACGAAGAGCTTAAAAGTATAATGCATAAGTGAATAAAATACAGTTCACTAGAGAGTAGTATCTGGACTGGAGTGCTTCACAGAATGGGAATGTAACTCACCACTGCTTTTAAGAATACATAGAATTTCTTATGTCATCATTTGAGACCAGTGGAGTGACACCGGCATAAGACTTGGGCAGTGCAGTGGTGAATCAGGCTTTGGAATTCCTCCCTGCTAGCAGAGAGCCATTAATGAAAATAACAAGGAACGAGTCCTGTGGCACCTAAAGACTAACAAATTTATTTATCGCATGAGCTTTCATGGGAGAAAGTCTCACTTTGTTAGTTGCTTTGATGATGGGAGAGTTTACAGAATGGGAGGAAGATAAATGCAGGGAAGTGAAAATCATAGGATCAGGTTACACTGTAACAGCAAATCAAAGCAGTTGTTAAGATTCAAACACCGGGGAACAGCATACAGAGGGCGATGAAGTCAAATTGCTTGTAGTAGTGAGAAAAAAACCCCAAAATTCCTATTTAATCCTGAAGAGATAGAATCAAATTTGCAAATGAAATTCAGTTCTGCTCTTTCTCTTTGAAGCCTTGATGTGTTATTCAATTGCTTGAGCATAGCTATTAGCAAATCATTAACAGAGTGATTAGAAGAAAATTAATAATGAACTCTCAGCACTGGAATCTCTGATATAAAAACAAACCACAACACATTCTTCCACATGGCTGGACTTCACAAAAAAGAGAAAATCCATCTGCAACACACACTTTGCTTTCCTACAAAAGAAAAAAAGATACCAAACTGTCTAAGCTACTATGCACCACAAATGACAGGAGTGACAGCTTCAACCCACACAATAACATTGCTAATCTTTTGTGCTACACACTTACTCTACCAGAGGAATATGTGCTATCTCAGGGAATTTCCTTCTGCCTTACAACCCCCACACGTAAAGATAAAATTTTGCAGCGACCTGGAGGACTACTTTCTACTTTTTTGCCTTCTAAGACTCAAAGAATATTTCCACCACACCAACAATCAACGCAGTCACCTACAGATACCTTCCTCCCAACACTGCAAGAAGAAACATTCTTCATGGACTGCTTCTGACAGTCAGAACAACAAACTAGACTTCTACATCAATTGTTTGTGCCACCATGCAAAGGCTGAAATCGTAGACAAAAAACATCCCTTACACCATAATCTAACCCATGCAGAATGCAATGCCATCCACAGCCTCAGAAACAACTCTGATATTATTATCAAGGAGGCTGACAAAGGAGGTGCTGTAGTCATCATGAATAAATCGGATTAAAATCAGGTGCCTTATAAACACTGCTCCAACACAATATTCTACAAACCATTTCTCTCTGACCCCACTGAAGAATACCAAAAGGAACTATAACACCTACTCAAGAAATTCCTTGAAGCAGCACTGGAACAAACAAGAGATACACCACCAGAAACCCAACTAGGGGTATTCTATCAACTACTGAAAATTCATAAGAAAAGAAGCCCTGGACACCCCATCATCACAGGCACTGCCACTCTTACTGCAGGCTAATCTGACTATGTGGACTCCCTCCTCAGACCCTGTGCTGTCAACCCTTCTAGCTATATTTGAGATACCATGGACTTCCTGAGAAAAATCCAATCCACTGGTGAGCTTCCAGGAAACACCATCCCGGCCACTATGGACATAGAAGCTCTTTACACCAACATCCCACACAAAGATGGATTACAAGATATTAGAACCATCCCAGATGATGCAACAGCACACCTTGTGGCTGAACTTTGTGACTTTTTACTCACCCACAGCTGTTTCAGATTTGAGGATAATTCATACGTGTCCCCACAATATGCCAGCAATTTTATGGGTGACTTAGAATAATGTTTGCTCAAGTCTAATCCCAAAGCACTTCTCTACTTATGCTATGTTAATGACATCATCATCACCTGGACCAGTGGTGGGGATGCCCTTGAAGATTTCCACAGAGATTTCAACAGTTCCCACTCCACAATGAAACTCAGCTTGGAACACTCCATAGAGGAGATCCACTTTCTATATACTACAGTGCAGACTAGGGATGGACACAGAAACACCACCATATACTGAAAACTGACTGATCAGTATAGTTACCTACATCCCTCGAGCTTTCATCCAAAACACATCACACAGCACATTGTTTACAGTCAAGCCCTAAGATACAACCGCATATGCGCCGATCCCTCAAAAACAAACACAAACATCTTCAGGATCTCTATCAAGAATTCTTAAAACTACAGTACCCACCTGCAGAACTCAAACAGGTTGACAGAGCCAGGCAGATACCCTGAAGTCAACTACTACAGGAGAAGCCCAAGAAGGAAAACAACAGAAAGCCACTAGTCATTACCTACAACCCCCAAGTCAGACCTCCAGTCTACAGCACATCCTCAGGGATCCACAGCCTATTCTACAAGATGATCCCTCACTCTCTCAAGCCTTGGGAGACAGTGCTCTCCTGACTTACAGAAAGCTCCCTAATCTTAAGCAGATGCTCATTAGCAACTACAGACCTAACAACAGAACCATTAAAGCAGGCACATATCCCTGCAAGAAACCACGCTGCTGACATTGCCCACACAGCTGCACAAAAGGCACTATTACAGAACCTAATAAAAACAGCTACTCCATCAAAGGCTCATTCACCTGCTCATCCACCAATGTGATTTATGTCATCATGTGTCAGAAAATGGCCTTCTGCCTTATATATTGGACAAACAGGACAGTCTTTGTGCAAAAGAACAAATGGGCAAAAAGTTGACGTCAGAAATCACAACATTCAAAAACCCGTAGCTGAGGACTTCAATCTTCCTAATCGCTCTGTTAATGATTTGTTAATAGCTGTGCTCAGGCAATTGAATAACATATCAAGGCTCCAAAGAGAAAAGGCAGAACTAGAATTCATTTGCAAATTTTATTCTGTCTCTTCAGGATTAAATAGTGAAACTGGATTTTTCTCTCATTACAACAGGTGATTTGATCTCATCTCCTTCTGTATGCTGTTCCTCAGTGTTTGACACTTAACTACTGCTTTGATTTGCTGTTACAATGTAATTTTATCCTATGACTTACACTTCCCTGCATTTAGTTTCCTCCCATTCTGTAAGTTCCCTCATCTTCAAAGTGTCTCACAAAGTAGGATTTTCTCCCATGAAAGAATGTGATAAATAAATTTGTTAGCTTTTAAGTGCCACAGGACTCCTTGTTTTGCTGAACTAGATTAATACAGCTACCCCTTTGGAACTTGTCAACATTAATGATAATGAGTTCATATTTTATATCATGATGCTGATTTTTAAAATGTCAAAGATTTGTCATGGCACCCTACTATAATCTGCTTTTTATACCAAATTTACACCCTTATACACCATGGGAGATAATCTTCTGTCATTGAGCAATTTTTATTCTGCACTGATTCATGAACAGAGTTAGAGGCCAGGGCTGTGTCAGTGGGTAGACCTGAGTTTGTAACACACATTATACCTCCTGGTGGTTTATGACATTATCATAAATGAGTGGGCATATTATAAATTCTTCTACGAAAGAATCTTTCTGGGGCAGAACAAAGCTGCTAAAAACCAAAAAATGCATGTCACACAGTCAGGGCTTCATCCCTTACACAGCACAGGGCCCTTTATTGCACAAAAACCTCTTTTTAAGTCATATTCAGAGACAATACTGGAAGTCTACTCCTGTTAAAATAGTTCTATCAGTTATCACAGTCTCTTACTTTACAGACAGTGCCACATCTGTATGCAGAAGAGTAGTATCAAATAGAGGAGACACTCTGAAAGAACAATAGAGCTCTTCAAATCCTAGCAGAGAGATTCACTTTCAAAGAAACAGAAATAGAGTGAAAACAGAATATTTGGTTTCTTTCATTTAAACTGCATCCAGGTCTATGTATTTGCATTCTATAAACATGGCTGAATAGTATTCACATTGCTAAATATATCCATGTTCAGTTTTAATAGATATATTTAAAATAATAAATAGACAAACAGCAGTTACTTCCAAGTTCTAAAGGGGTAGCCATGTTAGTCTAGTTTGGCAAAATAAACTAGGAGTCCTGTGGCACTTTTAAAGACTAACAGATTTATTTATTGCATGAGCTTTCATGGGATAAAATCCCACTTTGTCTGACGCTTTGAAGATGGGGACCTATTTTATTCAGGTTTTTCATCCTCATCACTACAGCATCCTGGTGCTAGCTGCTAAGTGGTATTTCAAATCATGTAATTTAAATTGAGTTAGATAAAATTTTGTAAAAACACATGTTGCATGATTCAGACAGACCCAGAGATCCTGTCTACATGGTCAGAAATGGTGTTTTTCAATTGAGTTAAATGAATTGCACTGAAACCCTTTCCCCTTTCTTATACCCAGTTTAATATATTTTAGATTATTTGAGCTGGTTGTACTGTACACCAACTCAGAGAGCAGTACATTTTTGCAAGTGCTTCTATGCATAGGTATTCAGAAGAGCATTCATAGTAGAAATGTTCATGAGGACATCTTGAAAGCCCTTTGTCATTTGAGATTCAGAGAGGAGAAACAACACCATGTGAACTGGGTGACAAATGAAATGGCTTGGGTGGTATACAGAAAGGGCTGGAACTTTGACTCCGTCCCCCAATCTGCTGCACAATGGTGATGTGCCAGTACAAATGAGAAAAAACAACAACTTGAGCTAGGAGTGTAGGTTACAATCTAGCCCAAGATTGGTACTCATGGTTATTACCACTTACCAGATAAATGTGTTTGCAGATTTTCTTGAGAAAGAACAAGGTCTATTTGTCATTGTTAAATATGTTTTATTCAGAGTCCATCTCTTATTAAAGTGCTCTGGATGCATTTCTTTCTATGTGTAATATAACTGAATAAAATTGAGTTACACCAGCAATGAATTTGGCCCACTGTTTACTGCTGCTCCCTAAATATGTTTCTATTACACAACCATAAAATATGTGATTAATTTTAATAGTATTTGTGCCTGGCAGCTTGTTCTATTGAATTTTGTGTGTTTTATAATCCTATTTTATAGGATTGCAATTGAAAAATACAGAAATGTTTCTGTGATATTTTTAATTTATGTCTTCTAGTGTTTGTTTATTGTTAATTAAATTCACTACTTAACACGGGGTGGACAGAACAATGAAAAGATTAATTTTAAAGGTCATACTCATTTGCAGACAAAAAAGCCAACTTTGATGACTGCTCTGGACTCCGTAAGATGGAAAGTGTTATGAAAAAACCAAGAAGATGACCTCATAGGCCATGTATTCTAAATTTTCACACCATTGCTATTAATGTTGCAACTCTATGTACAGAATAGCAGAAAAAGTTCTAGTGTAGATGAAGTTTCATCAAAAAATATTTTTAGGACTGTACTCCTCTAGCCCAGTGGTTTTCAAACTTTTTTTCTTGGGACACAGTTGAGAAAAACCATTCGTGCTTGTGATCCAACAATTACATTGTTGAACAATGCATTCCAGTCTTTTGGCAGTGACAGCAGGGGGTGCACTGACCCAGTACCTCAGAGTCTGTGATCCAGTACTGGGTCCTGATCCTATGATCCTTCCATTGGTGGAAGTGCAGTAGCATAAGGACAGAAAATTTTCAAGACAAACAGCAACATTATACAAACTAAATGTTCTCCTTAGCCTCTCATAGTAGAGCACATTTATTACCTGGTCATCTATGGCAGAACCATATCATTTCCCACTTGGGCCATTTGCAAACACAATTATGCTCACAGAGTAAAACATGGACATCTCTACCTCATTCTTCATAAAAGATTAAATAGCAGAAAGCTACAGTCAGGTCTCTGATTACTAAGACTTCATTACTTTCAGAAAATGCACAACCATAAATTTAGTAGACTACTATGAATTACTGTCTTCAATAATTAAAAATCCTTAAATAATTAAAAAGTAAAATTACATTTGTCAACATAAAAGAACAAAGTATAGCCCGTGCACAATTTCCTAAGTGTTCACTCAGCTGCTGGGGCGAAGAGCACAACAGATATATCTATAAATAAAAATAAATGTATCTTCTACCTTTAATTTCATTTATTTAAAAAATGCATAACTTGCAAAACTGGGATGTATCTCCCTGTTTTTTGCATGAAACTAGAAGCCGCAGCAGAAACCTGGGACCCACTGTACTAGGCACTGTACCTACCCTGAATGACAGATGATCTGGCTCCAGAGAATTTACAAACAAAGGTTGGGAGAGAAAATAGGGACAAGAGTGGGCTAAGAGAATTGCCTCAGGAGGCAAAAAGGAACTGGCAGAACTGGGAATAGAATGGAGCTCTCCTGTCTCCCAATTCAGTATCCCATCCACTAGGTAACTCCGCCTGGCCTAGCAAAACAAACAAGGAGTCCTGTGGCACTTTTAAAGGCTAACAAATTTATTTAAAACATCAGCTTTCATGGAAGAAAATCCCACTTCAGCAGATGATTTGAAGAAAGCTCATGTGATAAATAAATTTCTTAATCTTTAAAAGTGCCACACAACTCGTTGTATGTTCTGCTGAACTAGACTAACATGGCTACCCCTTTGGCACCTGGCCTGGCATGAGATTGAAAGAGTCAATTTGCCTCTCAGTTCAGTCCCTTTTCTTCAGAAATGGGATGTACATTGCAAAATCTCAATGACTGGGACAGTTTTCTTGGACTGGTACAGTTTTGCTGGTCAGTTCATTGCAGAATCAGAATCAAGTCTCTTTCCATTTCCTACTCCTTTTCAGCCACCTGTTCAGGGTGGAGCACAGCAGTCATCCACAAGGTAGTCTATTGCTAAAAAGCCACTTCCAGTCTGGAAAGCTTATGTAGAGGACTAAGAGGGCCCTGTCCCCAGTATGAAATGTACACAGCCTGACTGATTTGATATAGCCTCTCACTCTCCATAATCAGCATCCAGAGTTCCTTAGATTTTGGAGTGCTTTTATTTCTGTAAGAGCGTTATCCCTCACAACTCAGAGAAGACAGGGACAATTCTGAGGAACTGGTGAGGAGATGAGACCCACACATCTCATGAAAAGCTTGATGTGACACTGACCAAGCAGCCAACTTTTGTATGATCCACAAGAACTTAGTGGGAGGCATTACAATTGTAAATCAAGACAATCTGCTAACCTGATTAATATATGTATGATATCTCACAAAAGCAATCTCCAGCCTATTATTTTGTATTTCTAGAGAAGCAAAAGTATATGCTAAGTGTATTTTTCTGTGTTTAGTTATATATTGTTAGAAGTTCAACATTTTAATCAGTTTATTCAGCTTATAGATGCTGAAATCCTGTTCAGGTCTCTTAATGCCTCACTAACATGTTCTGTTGACTCAAAGATCAAAGATGTAAAATACTACAAGAACTGATATAATTTACACAGCCTTCAGCTCAATTATCTATGTCATAATGAACTGCCTTGATAGTTTGAATGACTAATTGCGCTATTTGAATGAATAAAACCGATTTACCTGTGTATGCATAGGAAAGAGACATTTAACTTCAAAGTAACAATATGCACAGGCCATTTTTTCATCTGGGAAAGGTTCGGCTTTGAAAATTGCTGTCAAGAAGCATATCAGCTTGTTATAGAACTATAAAGGAAGCTTTAGGCCTGATCCTTATTATCTCTGGTTTGACAGGTCTAAATTGCAAGACAGAGATCTCCAAATTTACTCTGGAATTCTCATGGAAGAACTTCAACAAATTCTATGTCTGGACTACCTATTGCTCTATTACCTTTTCAACCAATTCCAGAAAAACTTTTACAGATCAGAGTCTTACCATCTCTGCTTTGAAGCTGACCTAAGGACTTTACTCACATTTATATGAGCATTGATCACATACTCATATATAATTTTTCTTGTATTTTTTGATTTTTCATCCAGCTCTAGTGAAAAAAGCCTACTTGATTTCCATGGGCAAATCCTCAGCTAAAGTCAATGGAACACTGCCAATTTCCAGCAACAATGGACCTCTCCCTTAAACCTTAATCAGCCACTTCAGCAAGGAAGATTGAGAAATAATTTATATTGCAAGGTTCACCTATAAACCACTAAACCAGAGCATGAAGAAGATCTGAATGAGTTTATCCATTTCTACCTGAGTTTTTTTTCTGCTCTTCCTGCCATTGTAATCCATCCTTCTCTCCCCTGACACAGCCCAACTTTTTTGACAAGACCTTAGCTCTTCTACAGATTATTCCATAGTAGACTGGAATTTTCAAAAAAGGATCCAAGACTAACATCCATGTCTCCTTTGAAGATCTCTTTCTGAAATTTCAGTTCCACTTTATTTCTTCCTTTCTCCCTCCCCCCACACAGAAAGAAAAATTTGTTCTCTAGCTGATCTTTGTGATTCCCATTTTCTTTTTCCTTGTGATATTTTTCATCCCAACTCCTTGCCTTCATCTTTAATCACAGTTGCTCTCCAGCCTGATCAAAAGATCATCGAGTCTTACCAGCAGATCTGAACTGTCTTTTGGTCTACCATCTCAGCTGCTGTTTTCAGATGTCATTTTTTTCTATCATACACTTGGCTGAGGAAAAGATGACACTGTGATCTTCCAACCCTTGAGAAACCAAAGATCATTTGACATTTCAAAAGAACATCTAGATTCACGGAGACCAACAATAAATTTTGTAAGATAACAGCTATAGCAACAATGCCTTGTTTAGGACATGAGTGATCTTACTTGTTCTTTTTTTTTTTTTTAAGATTTTCATAAGCAAACTCATCTGATTCTTCAAAGAATTTCAGATTTTGCCTAGTACATGATCACAGCTCTAAAACAGATCTCACTGTTCCTGAACAGGTTTGCTCAACCCTTTGTTCTTATCAGGAGAATTTTAAATAGAAATAAAAGCAATTCCAAAGAGTAAAATGAATTAATTTACAAAGATGTTACAGTGAAATTTTTTTGTCAACAAAAATAGTAAAGGTATCACCTTAAAGCATGGGAACAAGGAGAAAATGTTTCCCCAGAAAACATTACTCTGCCTAGAGATCTTCAGAAACATGGGGGGGGTGCATTTATATCAAAGAAGATTAACTGCTATACCTCAGATCTTCTGATGGCATGCAAGAGTCATCTCTGCTGAAAACTTTAAGGATGTTGAAAAGTGAAGTTTAGCAATCACAAGTAAGAATAAAAGAAAACAAAGGGTATGGAAAAGAGACAGAAAGCATTATCTAACTTCATTGTTGACATATCATGGGATAGCTGAGATAGGTCAATTTTGATCCACTGAGTTCAAGTGAATTACACCAGTTCACACTAGCTGAAAACATAGCTCATGGGTCCAATTTTTCCTCTTACATTTGCTTGTTTTAAACTGGTGAAATCCATTAGCTCCTAATTTTCATTGGTGTAAATGAGGATAATCAGATATTATGATAACTGCTTCTTTTAAAGAGATTAAAAACATTTTTATAACCAAATATATTTTGGCTGAATATTCAACATCAGTGTATTTTTATATAACAAAAATTTGCAAATAAAATAAATTATTTTTTCCACCTGGGCAGCTGTTTAATTTGGGGAAGATGTATAATGGCAGGAATGAGGTGCATGAAAGGAGATATTAATTTGAAAATGATAGCTGTTGCAGGATTACAATGCTTTATTTTAAGAACTAGAATAGTTTACGGTTAAAGTTATGATACATCTTTCCCATATTAGTCTGTACCGATCAGCCCAGTAGAGAGGAGGCAGATTACACAATAACACCACCACCACCAACAGAATGAAGATTTTTTCCCCCAAAAGTGCTTTTTTGGGGATTAGCCAATGAAATTATTGAATTTATAACTTTTTTAAACCATGCCTTTATCTCAGTCTGTATTCCTTTGTAAACATTCTGCACTAGTTATTTACTTCTTTTTCTCTTCTTCCAATGGACAAACATAAGATGCATCAGAGATTTAATTCCAAACTTCTAGATGAGATTTTACTTAATGGTTTGCAAACTTCTTGAGGTTCAGGGTGTATAAGCCCTGTAATATTCAGATTTCTACCCAAAGCTTTAAAAAGTATCTAAAAAAGCCTGTTTGCTTTATTTATATTTTAGGAGGGATGGTAAATAACAAACTCACTTTCAAGAGAGGAAGGATGGTCTTGTGGCTAAGGTAATGTATTAGCACACACAAGACCAGGTTCAGCTATGGTACAAACCTTGTGCATCGGTATCCTAAACACATAATTCACACTGAAATCCAGGGGATATAGGCATTTAAATGCTTTCAAGGATGTGCGGCTGTGTCACAGTTCCTACAGCATAAAAAATGGAGATAATGTTCCCTTTGTCTGTCTTGTCTATGTAAACTGTAACATCTTCAGGCTGGGGCCATCTCTCACCATTGTTCAGTCTACATTGGAGGTGTAATTTCCAGCCCGGCAGATGCACCAACGTCTGTGCTGATCAAGGAAGTATACTAAAAATAGAAGTGTAGCTATGGGGATGTGACCGGTGAGCTAGACAACCTCGCATAATAGGCACCTAGGTGTTTTGATGGGATCATACTTGTGTAGCTAACCTACTTTGCCACTTGTGATGCCTTGGCAACACTATTATTTTTAGATCTGAGATTGTTTAGTACCTCTACCCTTGCTGGAAATTACACCTGTAGCTCCAGTGTAGACATAGGCTATGTCTTTGTACGGAAAAGGCCCTGAAATCAGTTAAGGCCTCTGGATACTACTGCAGAACAAATAATAATTTGTTTTATGGTTAGCATTTGATGTG
The DNA here is from genome assembly GCA_007922195.1 of Podocnemis expansa. NCBI lineage: Eukaryota > Metazoa > Chordata > Testudines > Podocnemididae > Podocnemis > Podocnemis expansa. The sequence goes on along the minus strand of ML682057.1, from coordinate 8,207,503 downwards.
GAAAAAAAATGGAAGCAAAGATATCAGAATGAAGAGAGAGAATTTTCAAGATGTACAGCTTCATAATACCCTAATCACTTAATTTATTATTCCCATTGTACAGAAGGGGCCATTTAGGCACAAAGAATTTAAGTAACTTGTTCAAGATTGTAAAATGAGTGAGAGGTAGAAGTGATCTTAAAACGCAGGAAGTCCTGGTTCCTACCTATGCATACACTAGAAAATATTGTCACAAACCGAATGCTCTATATCACCCTTCTGTGGAAGAGAATAAATATAAATATTTCTTCTCTATTAGTTGCAGACTTTTTATTCAAATAAATAAATAGTTTAAACTTTGGAATGGTTAGCTCATCTTTATTGTCAAGCTTCAGTCACAGCTTCAATTAGTTCTTTTGTCACTGGCAAAACTATAGAAGATAGTTTAGTGAATAATTTACATAAAGTAATTTATTTGTTGAATTTGTGTCTCCTTTTCTGCTTGTATAGCTTTTGCTAATAGACAGGAAAAGTCTCATATTAAAATTCTAATAAATAATCTCTTTGGTTTCAATATGACTACTCAGACATTTCTAGTAAAAAACATACGTGTTTGGAGCACTGGAGCCTAATTTTGGATTTTGACTGGGAAATTCACTTTCCAAAAAATATTTCAGGTTAAAACTGCACTTTTTAAGCATATTAGAAATTGTAATGTTTGAGTGTGCAAATGTTCACAGATAATGTATGGGAAAGTGATGGGCAAGCAATTTATTCAAAATTCACTTTTGAATTTACATGAATATTCCTTTCCTTAGCTGTATTACAGATCTCAGAACCAATGCTGAAAGGTGGGCACATAAGATACTAGTTACATAAGCAAGGGATAGATAAATCCTTTCTTTTGAAATTTAGCACAATGAGAAAAACAATCAGTTTTTATCATAATGTTTGTTTCTACTTAGTTCAGTAACTAGTTCTAGTTGGCTGGCCTCTTAGTTACATCAGTTCAAATCAATATTAAAATCATGTATGTTGATAAAGCAATAAAGTTAGAATGCCATAAAACACAAATAACTTAGGAGAATCAGGTTCACTGCTGTCATTATTATAACCAAAGAAAAGAATGCACTTTCCCACATAATGTTGCGGTTAACTGATACCAGAGATTATCACTTTTTATATTACACACACACACACTCACATCCCATGAAAATTCACTGAAGTTAGTGGGGTTGCAGAGGAGTTAATACCAGTCAGGGGAGAAGTCAGCCTGTGATGTCTATGAATTTGTATTTGCTTGTGATGAAGATGCAGGAGATGTTTGAAGCACTGCTCTTCTGCTGGAAGAGTAGAAATAAAGTTCATTGGGAATATCACTGCCTCTACTTCAGTTAAAAATGCTTATAGTATATATCTATGTCTGTAATGAGGGTAAGATGTTTCTCCCAATGGTCTATGAATGTAGCAAGAAAGAAGTCTGTATTTTTCCATGACTGATGGGGAGGGTTGATTGGGGGAGGGGGGTTCATGGATAAATGAACTAGTAAGCTCATGATGCATAGTGTGCCTGAACGAGGGCTTGGTTCACCTGCATTATTTTTGATAGGTGGATGAGTGATTTAACTTGTCATAAGGTTTCTCACCAGAATGTTTCTTCTTACAGTCCCCTTCTCCTGACCTCATCCACTGTGCTTTCAATGCTTACGCTATCAGGGGTTAAAGTTAGCCAGAAACTGGCAAAATGCTGTTCTGGGGTCCACTATTTTTTAGAGGCTCAGCGTTTCTGGGGCCCTAAAAATAGAAAATTGAGGCAGAATGCTGTGTTCCAGGGCCTACCATTTAAAAATAGTAGGCACCGGAACGCAGAATTCTGGCTCCATTTTCTATTTTTAGCCAAATTCCAAAGGGACAGTTGTGTTAGTCTAGTAAAGCAAAAAAAGCAAGGAGTCTTGTGGCAGTTAAAGACTAACAGATTTATTTATTGCATGAGCTTTCATGGGAGAATATCCCACTTCATCAGATACTTTGAAGAGGGAGAACTTACAGAATTGGATGAAAATAAATTCAGGGGAGTGTTGAACATGGGATAAAGTCATACTGCAACAGCAAATCAGAGCATTTGTAAGGATTCAAACTTTAGGAAACAGCATACAGAAGGAGGGTGAAGTCAAATTACCTCTTATAATGTGAAAAGAATCCATAGTCACGATTCAGCCCTGCTTTCATACAATCTAATTTGCATATTAGTTCAATTTCGGATCCATTGTCTACAGCCAAGCCCCAAGATATAACCGCATTTGCTCTGATCACTCAGAGACAGACATCTTCAGGATATCCATCAAGCTTTCTTAATACTACAATACCCATCTGGAGAAGTAAAAAAACAGATTGTCAGAGCTAGGCAGGCACCCTGAAGTCAACTACTACAGGAAAGGCCCCAAACAGAAAACAATAGAATGCCACTGGTCACCACATACAACCCTCAAGTCAGACCTCTACAACAGATCATTAAGGACCTTCAGCCCATTTTAAAAGATGACCCCTCACTCTCTCTAGCCTTGGGAGACAGACCTTTCCTTGCCTACAGACAACCCCAGAACCTTAAACAGATACTCACCAGCAACTACAGACCTAACAACAGAAACATTAAAGCAGGTGTGGAGGAATTCCATGGCTAAGGCCTAACAGCATTGAGACACAAATCACTCAGTAGGCCTGGGGAAGGGGGGGAAGAACCTGCAGTTTCTCTAGCATGCCTGGAAGGCCACCAGTATAAGCAACTAACTGATAAGGTACACTGTAAAGAGCTTCGCTGAGTCTGTGTCTGTGCTTCCAGGACAAGCTGTACTGAAATTTGGAGACAGAGAAGGTGTTTGGATTTGCCTGCAGAATTCTAACAGTCAGTCTACCCCAGATGAAAGAAAACCCATTTGGGCCAGCTCTATGGCAAGGCCAGAAGACCTATGGTGCAGATGAATTACGATTGGAGGTTATGTGGGGGTAAGGCAGGTCAAAAGAAGGGGTTGTATTTGGGGGAATTTTGGTGCAAAAAGGATGGACCCAGAACTTAATTGGCTATACAACAATAGTTTATGCTTTGTAATATGATGTAATGTGTCACTATATAAGAATAATGTACACTGTTCTCAGGGCTCTTGGGTACTTGCCCTTGGGCCCGCAGCTGTGTAGAATAAAGCTCCACTCCTCACTAAGTCTGTGGCCCCCGCTTACACAGGCACAAATCCCTGCAACAAACCATGCTTCCAACTCTGTCCACATATCTGCACAAAAGACACCATCATAGGACCTAATCAAGCCAGCTACTCCATCAAAGGGTCCTTCACCTGCTCATCCACTAATGTGATTTATGTCATCATGTGCCGGAAATGCCCCCAAGCCTTATACACTGGACAAACAGGACAATCCCTATGCAGAAGAATAAGTGCACACAAAACTGACATCAGAAACCACAACACAAATAAAACAGTTGCTGAGCACTTCCATCTTCCTAATCACTCCATTGATGATTTGTTAATGATGGTCATCAAGAAAATCAATGGGACATCAAGACTTCAAAGAGAAATAGCAGAAATCAAACTAATATGCAAATTAGATTGTGTGAATGCAGGGCTGAATCATAACTATGGATTCTTTTCACATTATGACAGATAATTTGAGTTCACCTTCCCTCTGTGTGCTGTTTCCTAGAGTTTGAATCCTTACAAATGCTTTGATTTGCAGTTGCAGTGTGACATGATCCCATGCCTTATGATCCCCTGCATTTATTTTCATCCAGTTCTGTAAGTTCTCCCTTTTCAAAGCATCTGATGAAGTGGAATATTCTCCCACGAAAGCTCATGCAATAAATAAATCTGTTAGTCTTTAAGTGCCACAAGACTCCTTGCCTTTTTTTTGCTTTACTAGACTAACACGGCTGCCCTTTGAAACTGAAATTTAGGAAGACTGAAGCTGGGGGGGGGAGGGTATGTCAAGTATGCTCTCAATATATATCAGTTCACTGTGTCAATTGAAGAAAAAGATGCCTTTTTCTATTTAAGAAATATTATCTTTAAAATCTTTGTTATTCTGGAGGAATGTCTTCTAATAGAGACTTTACTAAAATAGACATCCAGTCACATGCCCTTTGTTGTATAATTAACTACTGCTACCTAGGTGTGTTGTTCAGATTCTTGCCTGAAGACTCCTAAGGCCTCCCCGACCCACAAGTACGCCATCACATCCAACTTCCAAACTTCCTCATGTGCTACATACTGTAGTCTCTACTTTTAACAGACTGGATTTTGTCAGCCTAGCAAAGCAAAACTGAAAAGGACACCAATGTGAACAGAAATATTGATTTGATGATTCTTTCTCCTCCTTCTGTTATACCCTATTAAATAGCAGTGTTAACAGCTGTGGCTGCACATGAGGTACTGTATGTTGGCAGATTGAGCACCATTAGGCCAAGCTCTCTGGAATATATCTTTCTGACTTCTGGCAGCATAGCTGATTCCGCTGTGAGCTGTTTGGCTGATCCCACTGCTGATCAACCATGAAGCTGCCTTTGGGGCCAGCTACTGGTTATGTAGACTCTGTATCTTTGTCTCGCTTCTGAACATGCTCAACATGGCTATAGTAAAATTTAACTAAGAATCCCATGTTAATTTATTCATAGATTTCATGGATTATAAGGCCCCAGTGGTCCCTTCTGCTCATCTGGTTTGACCTCCTATATACCAGGCCATAGGATTCCCCAAATTTCTGTTTGAACCAGAGCACATCTTTTAGAAAAAATATCCAATTTTGATTTAAAAATCTCCAGTGATTGGGAATCTGCCATAGCCCTTCATAAGTTTTTCCCATGATTAATTATGCTCACAGTTAAAAATACATGTCTTATTTCTAATATGACCATTTAAGTTCCTTTTCTACCTGGAACTTTTTATTTTAAAGCCATTTTGCTGTATGGTATTTTGTCTATAGTTTATTTTAATGAGACGGCATATTTTCGCTAGTTGAGGTGGTGACAAGCTTTCCACAGTAAGTAAGTATGCCTTGGTTGTTCCTGGTCCCAAATTCCATATCAGGAGATCCAGGACACTTCACATTTTTCATGTTTTGGTAGCAGACAGCCCAACAGAGTAGATTTTCTTTTAGCAAAATTTGAGGTGAATTACAGAAATTGTTTCTGAGCTATGAGGCTTAAAAGCAGAGTTTGCAAAGTCTTTTAATGCTTTTGTGTCATATCTCCAAAATGACATGTCTCAAAACATCTGTGAAAAGCCAATGATTTTTATAAAATATCACAGAGACAGGCTTTCATCCCTAGCAATTGAAGACGCTTATTCCCCCCCCGCCCCCCCTTATGAGAAATGGCAAGTAATGTCTTTTGGGGAATAAAAAATCAGCTTGAAAGCAGTTAGATCACTATCATTGGCAGTATTGCAGACACATATTAATGAGAGCATGACCACATGTTTCACGGACCCAGACAACAACCTCTTTCACAGCTCAGGACCAGTCAGGCCTAATCAGAGGCGGAGGGGGAGGGTTACCATCCATCCGGTTTTTCCCAGACATGTCCTCCTTTTCAGACACTAGTCACTAGCTAGTAAGCTGAGCTCCAGTTGCTGTTCAAAGCCCCTGCTGTGCTGTTCGTATCCCGGTAGCTGCTTGCCCACCTGTGCTCCCACAGTTTCTTCTGGCAACTGCTGGACCACCTTGCTCCCTGTTAGGACCTAGCTCTGGCATTCCTTGGATCTGAAAAAGAGGACAAATCGAGGAAAAACCAGAGGTATGGTAACCCTAGGGAGGGAAGGCAGGAGGGCTGGTTCTCAAGCTTAATGGGGCCTCAGATTTAGACACTTGTTAATTTTTTTTGTTGTTGTTAACTGATACATCTTATCTTGTTTTCATGTGTCATCATTTTTCTATTTTTATTACGGTTAGGGGGCCTCAAAAGCTGGTAGTGGCCTGGGCCTTCCTGGACCTCTGAGAGGGCCTACAACCACTTCACATACGTTCTCCTTGGTTGTTGGAGGGCATCTACTGCAGCCTCCTGGTTCTTCAGCTGTCTCCTCTTTTGGAGCATTTCTCTCCTTCTGATCAAGATTTTCCAGGCTTCATAGTTCCCTGCCTACGCTATGATGTCTCCAGAAAGACAAAGTGTCTAAAAAAGAAAGTGTTTGCACTTCGCTTTTTCTCCAAAGGCTTATACAAGTTACTACACAGCTGTTTATAAGCAAGCACATTGATTCTTAAACAGAAAGCATTATAAAGAAAACATAAAAAATATAAAAAGTTCCTGTAAGGTTACCACAGGTCACCTGTCAGTCTTATGGGACTTCAGTAGGTCAAAGGCCTTCCAGCTTTTCCCAGGAATGACTTAGGTCCCCACTCAAACTGAAAGCCCAGTCCATTTGCTTGATCAGAAAAAAAGCCCTAGGTCAGTTTAAATTCTATTTAACCAAAACCCTGTCTTTGTTATTCTCTAAAGAATCCAGTTTACATGAATATATGAGAGCCTCTGCAGGTGGCGGTTGCTCTCTGGAAGTGTTAAAACCTGAGCTAAATTGTTCAATCACTCCAACTATTCTTAGTTCTTGGAAGAGCTGTGACTACTTATTAACTCTGGTTCATGAGGATACCTAAACTTAATACAGTAAGAAAAAATATCGCAGGAAAAATGTTTCAGGAAATTGCCCTATCTGCGACAGACCCTAAAGAGGTTCTTTAAGGATTCTTTGGAATGAATACGTTGCATGTTATCACTCTGTAGACTTACCTGTTTCCTCTTTGCTTTCAAGCCAAGAAGGAGAAGAAAATATACAACAAACAAAGCACCAGAATTTAACCAACTTCTCAAGACTAAACTATGTTATTTTGACCAGTGGATCCTCAGAAAAAAAATTAACAACACCTTTGATTTCAGTGACTTCAATGGAACTACACTAATTTACTTCAGCTGAATATCTGCCTTTCATTTTCTAACAGCCCATCACCACCTAGTTATGCTATCAGGCGTAGGAAAGTTGTAAACACCTATTACACTCCAGCACATCTCCCGAAGAAGGAATATTTTTCCCTAAAGCCCCAAAATTTTGCAACTGCATAAAAGGTGGTACAGCAATTGAACTTAAAATAGGCATTGATATTTTATCCTTACTTATGATTGTTGTAGTTTCAAGTTGAGAGAAGCCACTCTGTAAGCAGAATTTCAGACCTAGTCCCTCTGAGAAACTCAGGGTTGATATAGCTAGAATGCAGTGCCTCACTTTTTTTATTTTAAAAGATTAAATACAGAGCCTTAAAAGCCAGTAAAAGAAGAGGTGCCTAAAATATTCATTGCAAACAGGGCAAAACTAATTAATATTTTCAAGTCTCTTCACAAATGTGAGAAGAGGCCCACTGTGCTGAAACGGTTTTTCAAGTTTGTTTGTGAATGTTTTTGCTTGAAAAATGTTGGAGTGAAAATGAGTCCATTTTGAGCTATCATGCTTTCTGATTCCAGGGTTTAATACTGAAACTGAAATTTTGCTCTATTTTCAGTGGAAAACCCACTGTTTTGTTAAGTTTCAGTGGAAAATGAAATCTGAGGGCATGAACTCAACTCAAAAAAGGTTATTGAAAAAACATTCAACAATTTCATCAAGTTCAGTTGATGGGCCTAGGAGCAGACTCCCAGATGCTGTAAATTTGTGATGCTCTATTGAAGTCAAAGCAGATGCTCAGCAAGTGTAAAACAGTGCATCTGGTCCATAGTTTCTGCATCCAAATACAATTTGTTTCCTCTCAGTGGGGAGGTGGGGTGCCTCCTTCTTATATGTCACCTAGGAATCCACCTATCTGCCCCTGCTCTATCAAACTTCTTTATATAAAAATGAGGCCCTGTTAATTCGAGCTTTTATTTAGCCGGACAGAACACAGCCAATCAAAACTCCAGGCCAGATTCTGATAACACTTGAGCCCAGTGGAAATACTGCTGCTTCTCATTGATATCAGTGGAGTTATATTGGTGTAACCTAGTGTGAGATTAGCTGTCTGCTTTCAGAACCCCTAAGTTTCTTCTAGCTTGGGAACCTCACTAATGTCTTTTAATGATTCCAGACCACTTCCTAGCCCCTGCTATATTTCATTTGTGTTTTCACCCCAGTGCAAAATACAGCTAATTTACCCAGCTGTGGAGGATTCCTTTGTGTAGGAAGGATCCTCCCCACATCAGGCCATGGTCAAGAGAAGGATTTGTCGATGAAATGTTGTACTTTGTCAATTCCCACTGCCAGAGCAGCCCTTAAGCAGCTGTTCAAAGATGGCACAAGTATAAACAGGTTGCAAAGAGTTCACGTCTCAACGTCTTTTAATCAGCAGGTGGACTGAAAGTTCACTGGTGAGCCTCAGTCTTCAAAGCTTACTAACTTCAGCATCAACCAGGGCAAAAAGGCACCTCTGAGAACTTACCCACCTTCCATGAGTTCTCAGAGATAGTTGTTTTAGTGTGACAACAGTGCTGTTAGCAGCTAGAAATAGAGCCCTTTGGAAGCCTGCATTCTAGCCTCTTCCATTATCAAGGGCTTGGGTATGAGTAACACAGGAAGGGCTGGCAGGGAAGATCACTTAGACCTATAGTGAGCCTGATGAGCTAATGAGGTAATTAATTCACCAAAAAGTGGACTCAGAGAAGAAAGCAAGCAGGCAGGGCCTTCCATGCACCTCCTGCTATACTACGTGCACTTAGAGTTTGAGGAAGAATCACAGCAAAGGTACACTGATGTACTTTATGTGCTGTATTATTCACCAGGAGAGTGTATCAGCCTGCATTTGCTGGAGCTAAAATAGGAGTGGGGGGTATTCACAAGGTAGTTGCTTGACTAGCCTAAGGTGAATTTCATGAGGTCCTGTTGATGTGAACCCATCTAACTTATTTTCATATCTTGTTCTTTCTCATTGTCTTTTAATATTAATTGTAATTAGAAATTAAAGATGAAAGAGACCACTTAGGATCTTCTAGTCCAATAGTGTCTTTCTTTGCTGGAACATTATGGTACAAGAAAAAACGGATTTAGGGCTCTCCTGCCATGCAGGCCTGGATTAAGAGACCTTGGGGCCCCAGGCTGCCTCACAGCTGGGGGCACCCCTCTGTGGACCTCAAAGCTGCACCACAATTGGGGTCACTGCCTAGACCAGTGCCAGGGGGTTGTGGGGCAGCAGACGCTGTGCTCCCCCCTTGGTTTACCCCGGGGCGAGAGGGTGGGTAGAACTGGCCAGTCCTGTTCACCCAGCTCTGCTCTGTTCCCAGGCTGGGGCCAGTGGAGACTGGCGTGTAGCATGGCTTCTGGTGTGGTCTTCAGGTCCATGGGCCCTGGAAGATTACACCAGAGCCGCATGCATGCCAACTGGCCCCAGCCCCAGAATGGACTGAACAGGGCAGGGCTAGCCCACCCTGCCTTGCCCCTGTGGGTGGACCAGCTGGCCCAGGAGTAAGGGGGGTGGGATTGCAGAGCCCAGCCTCTGTACAAAAACTCCACTCCTCCCCACAGCACTGGAACTCCCAGAAGGGCAGTAGGTCTGAGCAGGGGGCTGGATTAATTAATGGGCTATAAGGGTTTATAACCCATGCATTAATCTGACCCTGCTGCCATGAGTCATAAAGAGAGAGAGAATGATGATGAGCCCTTGCAACCTGCTTATGCTCCCCGTGGGAACTTGTGAGTGAGTCACTCCCCATGGCAGTGTCTCCTACCATACATTTTATAGTGGTTTCAACATCTCTAGTGACGTGGCTTATGCCATTCCCTTAGAACATACTATAGAGCTTATTATCTTCCTGATATTCAGCCTACATTTTCCCTTTCTTAATTTAATCTATTTTCTCTTGTTCCTGCTCCCACGTACCACCAGACATAATTCCTTCTCTGTACTCACTGAGTTGCTGCAAACAAATTATTAGATGACATTTTTCATCTTGAGTCTTTGTGCTGTTTTCTTCTTTACCCTGTCTAGGTCCCTATATTATTTCTCTGTGATTGTTGGTGTTACAAACTGCTCCAAAATTTAGATTAGGTGATTATTTCTCATTCTGTTTACCTCCTGTGAAGGACATGGGAGCTGCTGTAATATTTTATAAATATTATATTTCATCTGTTTGGTTGTTACTGTATGGTTTGCTGGATGAGAATAAAAGTTAATTGAAGGAAGAGCTGACTGAAATGTGTATTTTGTTAAAAAAAAGAAAAAAAAAGAGAGGTGCTGGTATTCAATACCCCTGAATACCGCCATAGAAAAAGCCCTGGCTGACTGTACATATACAGGAATTCAGACAACTACTTCAGACAGCACTTTCTTGACTGATACTTAGGGTAGATCTGTATGATAAAACCCCCCTACAGCATTAAGTCTCAGAGTTCAGGTCAAAGGAGTCAGGCTTGTAGGCTCTAAATTGCAGTGTAGGCATTGGGCTTTGGCTGAAGCTGGGCTTTGAGACCTTCTTTCCCCATTAAGGCTTCAGGGCCCAGGCTATAGTCCACACCCCAACATCTACATTGCCATCTTATAGCCCTGCAACCTGAGCCGAAGTCAGGTGACCTGGTCAATCTGAGCTGTGCTGCTCTTCTTTTTATCACAGTGTGGGTCTATACAAAGGACAATAAGGTGTCATTCTCTGTGAAGTTATACTTCTGCCCATTGTGGTTGGGAAGGGGAGTCCCTGTGAATAACCACGGGAGTGGGAAGTCATGCAGGAAAAAATGGGAGCAATGAGTGCTGGGTGGATTAAACCTAAAAAGAGCCGCTGAAGAACAGGGAAAGGGAAGCAAAAACTGCACCCCCATCCACAGAAGTGGGGGGCGTTGGGAAAAATTAGCTCTGCCTAAACCTATAGGTAAGGTAGACACAGCTATATCTTTTATTGTCTTAAAAGCCCTTTTAGCTTTTATGCTTTGGTCCTATTATTGTGATTAAACAGTACTTTCTCTGGAAAAAGACTGTTCTTTGTCATTGTTATTGTGTTTGCCACAGGTTGCAGCTCCCCAAGGCAAGAGTGGCAGGAAGTGAGCAATTGGGACTGCTACACAGTGAGCTGCAGGCCAGGGACCTAGACAGAGAATGGAGGGATCACAGGATTAAAGGCAAAGACTGACATTTAAGGGCATGTGCTCAGACCAGAAAGGGGACAGAACTAGTCCTGAACCATGACACCTCCTCTTTCAGATTATTGATTAATATATCAAATAAGCTGCAGCTAGTCTAATAATACTGTGCACACTTCCCTTTCTCCATCTCACCAATATGCTTAGCTTCTGGTCCTTCAGCCAGTGTTTATTTTTTGAGACATGGTTCATATTAAAAAATATTGAGTTTAAGGTTTCATGTCGTGCATTTATAAGTGCTTTTAAAAAATTACAACTGTCACATTTCTTTTGTCCTTTTACATGGTAATTCTATCACCAAATAACTCCACCACCTATTTTATTACCAAGAGTTTGTTTATAATTATTCTTATTTTAATGCTCTAAAGGCTCTTCTGTTAACACATATTATGTTATATTAGCAGGTATTAAAGGTAGACTTACTTAATGGTAATCCCTAGAATCTTTTGAAAGTTGGCACCACATTTTTTTTCCTGTTATCTAGCAGAATCTCTCTAGTGTCCTTCATAAAAAAGTGCTGGAGCGAGAACAAAAGAAGTAGAGAGTGAGACTTAAGAATGACTGCATTCTGGTGGACAACTGACCAAGCTCTGTTGGTGTTGGAAGAGTCTGTTCATATACCCTACAGTGAAATGATTATACATTCATGAGTACCTGAAATACTGTAGAAGCAAATGCACCTAAGTTACCTTAAAATATTCAAATTTAAATTAGACATTTAAATACCACTTAAATTACTTATTTAGAAATTGCATTACAGTTACTGAGAGCTGCTAAACAGAATTGTAACTGTATGTACAAAGTGCTACAAACCATGCTAGGTGGTCTACAGCAGCCATTACATACTCCAGGTCCTGCACAGAGGCATGGTCAAACCCACTCATGGTAAATGACTGGAAGCATCAGGTAAGTCAGCCGTGCCTACAGTTTTAAACAGTCTGGACCACAGTGTGTAGAGATACTGGTCAGCTCCCATCCAGCTGCAATCCCATGGACTACCTTCTCACCCACATGCAATTGCATAATCTCTGTTGGAAGTACAGTAGTCGCTTTAATGGAAAATATAATATTGGGAAAGGAGTGCAATTTTAGCCATTCTTGTTGTGTTCTGTCATTTTGGAGAAAATAAAGTTAATCACAATGTCCTTTCTTTTTATTTTATCCCCCATCCTCCTGGGTATGTTCTATTTTACTCCTTTAGAAACTCTTACATACAGGAAAGACACAGAGAAATTATATAAAAAACAACTACTTTTGCTGGCTATTGCATTGTAAGACTATTTTATTGCTTACAATTCAGAACTCACAAGAACACCAAAACAGAGATAAAACAGACTGCTCTTTAAGGCAGCAAAGCACATCTCATTCCATCTTACTTTAACCCAGCTATTTTCAGACAGGCTGCTAATTCTGATGGTATCGATCCCTACATAGTCCTGTGGCTGTACATTGGACCAGGTTTCCCTTTCTTGCCTCCATCCCCACTCTCAAAGTGATAACTTGAAGATCCAATGCAGTCTTCAATACACCACAGAAACAAGGAGACCTGAATCACATGACCAGCCATCTCACTGAGGACCATCAAGAAGTGGCCCATGGGGCACAGTTTGGGAACTACTGAAATACAGGATTAAGAGGTGTACCAGGCCAGTAATGACTGTGTAACAAACTAGCTTTAAGATAGTCTCTGTCAGCTGACCTTTATATTAAAAGTGCTGAGAGAACTACAAAAAATTCATACTGGTACAGTGATAGCTGTGTCTCTCTCAGATGGAGAAATGAATTCCATAATATGCAACCAAACTTTCTTCTTCCCCTTTTCTTGAAATGTTGATGTTTAGGCAATGTTTGGCTCAGAAGAGTATTACAACATAAATCTGAATACTATAATGGATTTACTTCCTGATTCAGAACCCAAAGAAGTAAATGGAAGCTTTTCTGTTACTGAACGGTGAAAAATTTCTTACAACTCCCTACTGGGACAGATATGGAAGCTTCCTGTCATATCCTTGGGAGACCTTATCAAATCCTCTCTCAATCTCTTCTTGTCCAGACTAAACAAACCAAGCTCTTTCAATCTTCCCTCATAAGTCAAGTGTTCCAGATCTCTAATCACTTATATTGCTCTTCTCTGGACTTTCCCCAATTTGTCCACATCTTTCCAGAGGTGAGGCTGCTGGAAATGGACACAATACTTCAGCTGAGGCCTAATCAATGCAAAGTAGAGTGGAAGAATCACTTCTTGGGTCTTACTTACAGTACTCCTGTTAATACATCCCAGAATGGTGTTTGCTTTTTTTTGCAACAGTGTTACATTGTTGACTCATATTTAGCTTGTTGTCCACTATGACAACAATATCTCTTTCCACAGTATTCCTTCCTAGGCAGTCATTGCCTATTTTGTATGCATGCAATGGATTGTTCTTTCCTAAATGGAGTACTTTGCCCTTGTCTTTATTGAATTTCTTTCTGTTTACCTCAGACCGTTTCACCAGTTTGTCCAAATCATTTTGAATTGTGATCCTATCCTCCAAAGCACTTGCAACCCCTTCTTGCTTGGTATCATCCACAAACTTCATGGCTGTGTTCACACAGCACTTTTGTTTCGAAACAACCTCGTTGTTTCGAAACAAAAAAAAACATGTTCACACGACGCACAGTTGTTTCGAAACAAGGGGAAGCCCTTGTTTTAAAACAACTGTGTTGTTTCGAAACAAGTTAAACCCCATTTGGGGTCG
>ML682057.1:8155327-8188639 GCA_007922195.1 Podocnemis expansa | reverse complement strand
AGCAGCGCTGTACAGCGCTGACCTCCGCCGGTGCCTGCAGCCCCCCTTTGCAGGCACCGGCGGGGAGCAGCGCTGGGGAGCGCTGCAGCCCGCCGGTGCCTGCAGCCCCCTAAGGAAGCGAAACAGCAGGTTCACAGTGTGAACCTGTTATTTCGTTTCCCGTTTTTTTTCTTATTTTGAAATAACATTTTGTTAATTCGAAGTATGTTATTTCGAAATAAGGTGTTATTTCGAAAGAAGTTGTTTCGACACAACTTGTTTCGAAATAACCCTGTGTGTGTGAACACAGCTTATAAGTTGTATACCATCATCTAAATCACTGATGAAAATATTGAACAGAACCAGACCCAGAACTGATGTCAGTGGTACCCTGTTTGTTAGGCCCTTCCAGCATGACTGTGAACCATTGATAACTAATCTCTGGGTGTGGTTATCCAACTAGTCTTGCACTCAACTTGTAGTAGCTCCATCTAGGTTTTACAGTAGCTATGTATGTCGCAATGGGCAAAACTGATAGGGTAAGGTCCATACGCGTATAAGGTCTATAATGTCTGTATTTGTTTCTAACAGCACAGGTCCTAGTAAAGGGATCTTGGATATAGGAAATCTGCTTGGAGGAGGACCACTACCAAACAAGGTGAATTGCTAATTCCTCTTTCCAAGACAAAAGTGGGCAGCACTAGCAAAGGAGCAGCTTTGCCCAGGACATCTGGTAAAGGAGAGTTGTATTGATTCACTTCATTCCTCTTGTAGAATAAAACTATCCCTTGCCCCCAGTTGTAAGTCTTATGGAATACTGGTGGTAGAGAAAATTATCTGCTTTCCCTTGGGGGTGAACCCCTTAGGAATGAATTCCTCACCATCTGTTAGGTGCCATGATTCTCTTGAACAAGTTGGTGAAACCCAAGTCCTGAACTCTCTGTATGGTCAGTAAAGTTCCCTTGGCACTTTTGTAAGAAACATATCACAGTATCTGTTGTGAACAATTTCTCTTTCATCATACTCAGTGCATATGTCGTGGTATTTGCTGCTCTTGAACATAAGCAGGTTAAGTGGTGGTGTTAGAGCACTTTCAGTATCCTGGAAGTGATGGGTGCTGAATAAATTAGAGGTGGTCAAAACTATAAAATTCAGACCTCACTTTGGGTCTTGATTTCCATAAGCTCAAGTCTGACTTAAGTTTGGTAAAAAAAGATAACTATAAGTTAAATTACAAAGGGGCAGCTGTTTTAATCTAGTTCAGTAAAACAAACAAGGAGCTCTGTGGCACTTAAAGACTAATAAATTTATATATTGCATGAGCTTTTGTGGGAGAAAAATTGCACTTCATCAGATGTTTTGAAGCATCTTCAATCTTCAAAGTGTCTGACATAGTGGGATTTTCTCCCATGAAAGCTCATGCAATAAATAAATTTGTTAGTCTTTATGTGCCACAGGACTCCTCATTTGTTTTATAAGTAAAATTGTATGTTTAACATTAGGGTTCTCACCCCAAATAGAGATCAGTTCCTATAAGAACTAATTGCAGTTTTGTTGGGCAAAAACTGAAAGCTTAAGCAGATAGTAATCAATTTATCACTGCTGCCAGAACTGAAATACTGTTCCTTCTGGAACAGGCTAGCAGTGACGGGACAGTAAATTTATCTGTTATGACTTAGGACTGAGCATTTTGGAAAGTTTGCCTTAAAAAAAAAAAGCTCACTTTTCATTTTACTGAATTTAAGGAGCTATGTTTGCTTGATATACAGAAGAAGAAGGTGTGTGTGTGTGTGTGTGTGTGTGTGTGTGTCTCACTACTCACATGCTTGAAATGAGACAGGTCTAGATAACTTGTTGAGTCAGAACAAATGATTTTTCCCATCCTTAGTATTGCAGTGCCACAGAGATATTTGAGTAAAACAGAGTATATAAAATTGTAGAATGGGTCTCAGAGGATACTATCTCTCTGTCCTTCTTCCCCCTTGAGCCTCCAGTTTGTCAGTAAGAGATCTAGCTTTTAGATAATCCAACCCCCAAACTCCTAGAGGAGTTTGATTTTGTACAGAGTATGGGAATATCTGTATAATTAATTATTCTCTTCAGGGAATGCCACATCTGGTAAGGACCACAAAGTTCACAAGGAGACTGATTCTCCATTGCCTTGCATATGGTTTGGTCCCTAAGTGGGCAAATTTTGATATATGCTAATTTTCTCCCTTGTAATGGTACAAGAGACTACAGAAATGCAAGAGAATGGAGAATAGGGCTCAAGGGAGGAAGGACTCATCAAGAGTTGGCATCTTTGGTCCTACTAGACACAAGAAACATAGATACTTGTCAGTATTTATCAAGAACATCCATGATCTAAATAAAGAGCATTACTCTTAAGGCATCCTTAAGGTCCTTTTTATATGTTCTCTGTGAATGCTAGCTCCCTACCAACAGTACATCAGAGCTCTTGTATTTGACACATTCAGTAACCTGAAACAGTTCCGTGGTGATCTGAAGACTACATGTGACTAGTTCTTGTGAACTGCTTTGTGGAGTTAGCTATAAAAATGCCAGTTTCTTGCCTCAGTTAATGCTGAAATTATACAATATGATATATTCTGCTTGAAAAATAAGCTACTTTACTTCTCACAAAGTGTCTTATGAAAAGTTTCACCTTTAAAAGCTTCATCACCAGAAAGGGAAATAGTTCAAGCAGACCACAGAACCATCATCTACATAATACTATGATCCAGGAAGAACCACATGTACACAATAGCTCTTTAGTGTAGGGACTGGCTCTTACCATGTCTGTATAGTATCTTGCATATAAGGTCCTGACCTCAGCTAAGACCTCTAGGTGCTACTGTAATCTCAATGTAAGAACTATAGAAATGCCTAAGCTAGAGACAGATAGAAAAAAACAGGAGGCTGTATTCTCATTTGGACCCAGTGAAAGGGAAGGGCAACTAGGGAGTTTTCTGTAGCTCCCTGACATCAAACTGCCTGGCCCTTGTACAAGTTAGAGCTGCAATGATGCTAAGAGACCTTATGCTAATGAAGGACCATCATGGTAGAGGGTATGGGAAAGCTCACAGCTCTTTCACTTGGCACTACTTGGGGCTGTTTGTGGTAAGGCAGCTTTGTAAGTGGATAAAAATGTTTAACAGTCAAACATATCTAAGATGGAATTACCTTCTCTTAAAAAAGGATGTGCTTTAGCAGCTAAATAATAAAATGACCATGAACAAAACTTTGAAATCAATATATTGCCTAATAATTAATCATTGTAAGTCTAGTAGCAGAATAATTAGACTTTTCAGTGAGGGGAAGAATATACAGAAAGTTGTTATTGGCTGAGTTTAAAATTTAGTTTTGATTTGCCCTGGGAAATATAAATATTGTCAAACCATCAAATTATTTTCTCCTTAATTAAAAAGGATTGATCGGTGTTTGTACTGAAACTAAAGAAAATTACATAAAGTTTCAGTGCACATCTCTCTCTCTCTCACACACACACACACACACACACACACACACACACACACACACACACACACACACACACCCCACCCCCAGACACAGAGTTTCTTGGCTATCTTTTCTGATCATACTTGAAGATCTTTGTAAAAATGCTACAAGAACCAAACTGCTGTTCATTTAACTTGTAGGATATTACTGCTTCATCGCTACAGAATTATTTTCTAAAGCCAGTAAAATAAGTAAATAAATTGAATAGTTTCCATAATTACTTTATTTTAACAACGGTCACTATGATTCATGAGTTCATGAGGTAGTATTGTTTACTATTTCAAGAACTGTTTGTAATTCTCAAAAATCTAGGGGATTTTAGCATCAGTTATTCCTCTGAAAGTCCACGCCCTGAATCATTGGTTATTTGCCACTCACAGTGGTCCTGTCATCAAATCAGAGAGCAGAAACAATATTATCTGATTTAGGTGACTTCTCACACTGCTATAAACAGAATGTAGACTATACAGAGACCAAACCTGCAGCTTTCTGGGGTTGGCTTTACTCATAACTAGCGTGACTACTGAACATAAGCCTTAGTCTACATTTCTCCCTATGCTTGGCTTTTCCTAAGGTTTTCCCTGAAAAACCTGCTCTGTTCCAGTCTCTACTTTCCTTTGTCTCACTGAGAGATTCTTTGGTCCATTTTAAATCTTCAAGCATCTGACAACACAGATACGCAGAGGAATTCTCTACCCCTTTATAGGGTCCTGTTACAAAGCCTGCCCATACAACACAAAGAAACAGCAAATCTTGGGATGCTTCAGAACTATCTGATTCACAAAAAAGGATGGTAGCAAGCTGCATTGTTCTGAATGCACAGTCTATATCCTGCTCCTTGGAAACTGGCATAAAGGGAAAAGAAAAGGGAAAGGGATCTTTACTGAGCTTGCAGAAAGATCAGTGATACATGCTGAGAGGCTTGTGCTCATCTGTGAGCAACATGACCCAGCTTGCCTTCCTGAACCCCCTGGTGTCACACTAAACTAAGTTTCTCTTGAAAGCTGATCATCTTTGTCCAGATCCACTCATTCTGTGGTAACCCCTACTTTAAGGTCCAGATCCTAGACTTGCCAAAGTCAATGAGGCTTCAGAAAATGTAAGACTATTGTCTTCAAATATACACTTTGGATGACAGCTTTTAAATCACCTTTCACAGATTATGTTCCTGTGTGTGTGACTCTACTCTCACACACCATCTTCAATGAGAAGTAACATTACAGAAATCAATACAATACTGGAGGAAGTGAGAGCAGAGTCTATCCCTAGGTCCTTTTGCTGTCTATCATCCTTTATGGAGTCTGCATTTCCATCTTGGCTGAATATTTTATGAGAACCTAATGTGAAATGAAAGATAGAAGCTAACCCTATTTTTCACTCCCTAACTCAATCACTAGTTTTTCTGAAGGCTTCATTGCAAGTGTCACCACAAATTAATCTAGCTCCAAGCCACAATAAAATTTTTCTCCTTGGATTCAGAATAAAATGCATCTTAGGTACTAGTAAGTTATTCCCCTGTTTTACTGTTGCACCTATATGGGATAAGGTCCATTTGCAAATCAGAGGACTTTGTGAGCTAGACAGACATTGCAGAAACTTCTGAGGTCTCAGGGTGGCTATGATTTGGAGTATTTTTATTGGGAAACAGTTTCCTCTAACATAAAGCAAACTCCAGGTTACCTGCTGTCAGAGCTGCTCATGCTCAGTTGATGCTTTACAGCTAGAGTTAAAAACAATTCCTGGCAATGTGGATACCACTGGGGAAAATTTAAACATTTAGGAAGGAAGGAACTGGAGGTTATTATATTTTTGGAGATGAGAAAGAAAAGATCCTAACAACATGTTTGCCATGATATGGAGTAGTGGGTGTTTGTAGGAATAGGCAAATCTTAAATTCATAAGGAATGTGTCCTAATCAGAGCAAGATTTACATGGAGAACAGTAAAGTTGTACAGAAGGACATCCTGCAAATCTCACTTCTGTTCCAGTACAGGTGGGAGAGTCACCTGCCTATTTCAAGCTTGACTCTCATTTCCCTTGCAGAAAGTGTTAATGACTTGACTGATTGTTGATCATCATTAAAAAAAAAAAAAAACAATGACAGTGTCACTGAAGATGGGTGTCTTTGATTAGAAACTCGAGTGTTACAATTTTAGATCTATACTAACTGTACCCTGTGAAAAATTATGGGGGAAGAGCAAAAGGGAATTTATGTAATACTTATTTACTTTAATCGATTAATAGCTATTAATTACAACATTTTACAATTTTAGATCTATATTGGTTTAATAAATGATATTACATATTAGTATCAGTGAGGAGTGCACAGAAGACCTGTGGAGAAGTGCAAGTTGAAAAAAGTCATGTATTAAACCTCACATAAAGAAATAGCTCAGCCCTTGATGTTCTTTCCAGGTGAAACCTGGCTCAAACAACACAAGGTGAAATCCTGATCTAAATGAATACACTGGGAGTTTTGATGTTGAGCTTACAGGGCCAGAATTTCATTTAGAAAGTCTTCTTGTCTCTGGGAAAAACCAGCTTCAGCTTCAGAGACTGTGAAGAGTGTCAAGGAGTAAACAGAGGAGCTCCCGCATGTTTAAAGCACATAACATTCTCCTCCTCACCAGGCTTATGTAATCAATATGGCCTCATATATCTGTTCCCTGCTACTTTGGGCTAGTACACTGAGAGGAGCTTCCACTTTAACCACAGTAGTTAAGGGTGCATCTGCTCCTCAGTGGTCCTGCAACCTTCATATTTCACAAGTGTAGCACAGCATACAGGTGATGTTCTCTTACTGCTATAACAGCAAAGGTCTGTCTTTTATAGATGTCAGTAATCTGATAAATTCAGAATCCATGAGGCTAGGATGAATAAATAGTATTGCAGTTTTACCCACCATCAATGCCCTTCATATGAAGGCTTTTCAGAGAAGCCTGATAAATCTATACATCTATGGGTCAGATGTATTTAATGTTTTCTGATTCTAAGAGTCTATCAAGAGATCATATCAGGTACTTACAAAGTGAAAATCTGGAAAATGTGTACTATAGGCATTTTTTCTTTCTTTCTTTTAAAAATGCTTGCACAAACACTAAGAGACAAGACTAGCCAAATACAAGAACTATATGAAAATTCAACCTAAAAGATTTGTTTTTTAAATGGCAAATATCAGGAAAATCAACCCATCATAAAAGTGCATAACATTCAATATTGAAATATTGGTAAAACTGTGAATTAAGAACAGAATATTTAAACCCTATCCTTGCATTTCCTATTATGATTGACTCAGTAGCAGATTTTAAGTTCCCAGTTTGGCAGTTTATACAGGCTGGCACATTATGACTATTACCTTGCTACAGTTTTTTTGCATGTGAATTACAACTACCTTGCCTGGCTGCCTACTCTGTAATATAATGGATGTAGACAAAGACTGCCTAAGGTAGAATATTTTATTAGGTCAATTAATACACCAGTAGAACCTTGTTCCTAGGTTAATCACTGGATTGAATCCTTAGCTTGCATTTAAATTTGAGTATGGTCATAAAAATGACTCAGGAAAAAATGACATTTGGGTGTCCCCTATTTATTCTGTTCCAGTGACTTCTGCATCAAATGTTTTCAGTTTTACAAGTTAATACTAGGGTTTCTTTGCTGTCACAACTGCAAGCTCCACCTGACATTGAGAAACAATCAAGCTGGGTGCATGCTTGCTTGCTCTCCATCATCATGATCAACAAGAATACTGGAATCTGAATAAAACTGGGCATTTTTTGAGGACACATGAAACTGAATGAAATACATCTTGTCCTTCCACAGGTATGCCCACACTAAACTTCTGACTGTATTTATTTGCTTTCGTCTGCAACTATCCTGTAATTCAAATATATTATCAAGAGCATTTCATCTTTTCTTTTGATCCTTGATTTCATGCTTTCCTTCATGAAAAGAATTTTCAGGTGCCTCAGGATTTGGCTGTACCCAGGCAAACTCTCATTAAATTTTTTAGGCCTCATTATGATCTCGTATTGTTGTGAGTCAGGAGTAACTCCACTGATGGTCCTGGAGTTATACCAGTGTAGCACACTGGGATAGCAAAATAAAGGAGGCCTAATGAATATTTGTATGAATGAAAAAAAGTGAAGAATAAATCAATAACCAGCTTTTTCCTGAATTTATTTTTAAAAAATATTAAGTTATAGAGAACAAAGAGAATGCACATTTTAAACCCACAGTGGCCCACACTAATAGTCAATTTTTTCTAATAGTTCCCTTACTCTGATACCTGGGGGTTACTGCACATATATTCTAGTCTAAGGCTGTGTTCACACACAGGAGGTTATTTTGATACGGTTGTTTCAAAACAACTTGTATTGAAATAACACCTTATTTCGAAATAACTTAATTCAAATTAACAGTTTGTTAATTCGAATTAAGGAAAGAAGCTCAAAGCGAAACAGCAGGGTCAGGCAACAGTTATTTCGAAACAAGTCACTATTGTTTCAAAACAACATGCTCGCATGGCGTTGTTTCGAAACAATCATTTCGAAACAATATTGTTTCGTCCCCACATGGGGTTTAACTTGTTTCGAAACAACGCTGTTGTTTCGAAACAACGGGACCTGTTGTTTCGAAACAACCATGCGTCGTGTGAACAGCCTAAATCTTATTTCGAAACAACCTCTGTTGTTTCGAAATAAGAGGGCTGTGTGAACACAGCCTAAGAGTACAAGGAAATAACTCTGTACTGCAGACTCTTTTTAACAGTAACTATTGGCAAATTTTCACTTGGGTGACCACTTATACTTGTTATTCATATGGGTCCAATGGGACTCCTCAATAAATAAATAAAGATAGCAGCATTTGATTAGATATCTCAGCCCAATAAACTGAATGCTAGCCTTCTGAACTATATTCAAGAGAACAATGTTAAGTACAGTATATTACATGCAAGATAAAACAGTTTTTGAAACATGGCCCTACATGTATAAAGCTTAATCTACTGTACTGGCATTCCCTATAGAGAGACAGATATTGCTGTTTGGAAACTTTATTATTTCTCTCTGTTAAAATATTACACGTTGATTTATGTTTTCTTTCACATCAAGCTGCTAATCAGGAGGTTTAAATCAATGTTTCCTAAATAAATTTGAAAACTGTTTAAGCCCATAAGGATAACACAGTAAAACAACCTCATCCTGTTGTTGTGCACTACCCCAAAAAGAACCTCAGAAACACAGGAATTTCTGAATTAGAATGGACCAATTGTCTATCAAGTCTTGTAACATCTGTTCACAGGTTTAATGCTGAATGCTTTCTAAAACTACTTTTACACTGATGGCAGCAATTTCATCACCATCAGATTGACCTGGAAATCAGCTTAATAAAACCACCCCCTCAAGTGGCATAGCTTTGCGTCTACTGCAATACATTTCCTATTGGTGCAGATCAGTGAAGATTCCATGCTGAAAGGGAGTTAAAAAGTCATTGGGAGTTATGTAAGCTACTTTGCAAAGCTTGCATTACTCCCATTGACTGCTGCTGAATTTCACTATCAGTGTAGACCTGGTCTAAGATGTGAAAAGATCTTAGAATATCATAGTCTATGTCTACACTACAGGGCCCAGGCAGGTCATTACATTACATATCATTACATTATATTACACAGGTCAACTGAGCATGGTCTACTTAAAGTCAACTTTATTAAATCAACTTAGCGAGGCCCCATTTGTTTAAGTCAACTTTATAGAGTTGATTTAAGCAAAGGGACACATTTAAAGTTGACTTAATAAAGTTGACTTTAAATAGTTCTCTTGCTTAAATCAACTTTATAAAGTAGACTTAAAAGGCTCTCTTGCACTAAGTCAACTTTATTAAGTCAACTTTAATGGACACATTGTGTTAAGTTGACTTAATACAGTCAACATTAAGTAGACCATATTAAGTCGACTTACCCTTAATAAAGTCTTAATAAAGTCAACTTAACCCTTAAAGTTGACTTTAAGGGTAGGAGTTATTTAGTTGACTTAAGCAAGTGCTTAAGTAGACATAATGAACTCCAAATATGCCCAGGGAGTTGCTTAAGTCGACTTAAGCCCCTACTGTAGACGTAGCCATATAGTGTAATGCTATACCAATGGTGAGCATTACTTGATTACTAAACAAATAAATCATCTTATGCTGTGAAGAATGAGGTTTTATACTTAGTCATATGACTAATGCTTTTAATAACTCTGTGATCTACATCAAATGCAAGATACGGGTGAGTTGCAAGAATTTACTAGGTAAAATTCTATGACTAGTGTTTAGATTAGACCATACGATCTTTGTTATATCTTTGCCCTTTATACCACATGAAGGAGGAGGATGTGTTTCAAATAATTGTGTTTACCAACTACATATTTATATAAACATGTCAGGCCTAGCTACATATACACAATGCTGCTCTGTTAGTTTTTAAGGGCTCCTGCAACACCAGATAGATCAACCTGAGGTCTTCCAAACTGTATAAAGGGACACTACCCAATTCATATACACGCTGACCATAAATGAGCTCTTCAGGAGCTAAAAAATCTATGTATCTAAATCTTTTTCTTAGTAGTGCTTTCCTTAGTTTAAAAGAGCATTACAGCTAATATGATGCAGTATCAGTAAATAATTAGTTGATGGGCAAATATATTAACTGTGTGAAGAAGACTTTTGTAGACAAGGAAAGATAATGCTTAGAACAAATGTACAGATGTAAACAACCTTTTACGGGTAAAGACATTGTAATAGAGAGGCTATGGGGGACAGTGTATCAAAGTGAGGCACAGAACTCAGGCTAACTACTTATAATATTAGACACAGCTTTGTCTTAAAGTAGCATAAGAGATGCTTCCTTTCAAGAGGTGACTTTCATTTTTTTAAACCTTTTAATTATATGTATTACATAAAACTCTAGAGACTCTAAGCAAAAGCAAGGGCCCATTGTTCTAGACAGTGTATATATAAATAGAGAGTTTATATCCCAAAGAGCTTACAGTCTTAAAAGACTAGATAGACAAAGTAAATATGTCCTTTGTGAAGAGGGGAACCGAGCACAGTGAGATTAAACAACTAGCCAGAGACCATGAAGAAAATCTGTAAGATAGGACCTCTGTGATCTTGATCTTGGCTAAATTCCAAGACAGTGCTTTAATTACAAGATCTTCCTATCTCTAGTATAGCAGTGTTCTTCTATTTAGAAGTTTGTAAATTTACATCACTTAAATATTTAATAATACACTCAAAAAGGGAATAGCGTTTTTAATATATTATAATTCCTCCCCCACATTTGGAGATGAGAAGTAGAACTATGAAATACTATACATAAAGGTCACAAAATATCTAGTTATGCAATGTGGTAAGGAATGTTGACTCTATGAATTATTTTCTGAAAACTAGAATTTGCTGAAGAACTAATACTAAACATGCTAGAAAACAAAATGACTGTAATTAGTAATGTTTACAGTATCCTTGTGAGATAAGGAAGTGCTGTTTTACATCCCAGATGATGCCACAGCACAGCTTGTGACTGAACTTTGTGACTTTGTGGTCACCCACAACCACTTCAGATTTGAGGATAAGTTACACCTCCAAATCAGTGGCACTGCTATGGGCACCTGCATGGCCCCACAATATGCCAGCATCATTATGGGCAACTTAGAACAACGTTTCCTCAAGTCTCATCCCAAAGCACCTCTTCTTTATCTATGCTACATTGATGACATCTTCATCATCTGGACACATGGCAGGGATACTCTTGAAGATTTTTACAGAGATTGCAACAATTTCCACTCCACCATCAAATTAAGCCTGGAACACTCCACACAGGAAATCCACTTTCTCGACACTACAGTACAAATCAGGGATAGACACATCACCACCACCCTCAACCGAAAACCTACTGATTGGTATAGTTACCTACATCCCTCGAGTTTCTATCCTAAACACACCACATGATCCATTGTCTACAGCCAAGCCCTAAGATATAACCGCATCTGCTCTGATCCCTCAGACAGAGACAGACATCTTGAGGATCTCTATCAAGCATTCTTGAAACTACAGTACCCACCTGGGGAAGTAAGAAAACAAACTGACAGAGCTAGATGGGTTCTCCGAAGTCATCTCCTACAGGAGAGGCCCAAGAAAGAAAACAACAGAACACCACTAGTCACCACATACAACCCTCAAGTCAGACCTCTGCAACAGATCATTAAGGACCTACAGCCTATTCTAAAAGATGACCCCTCACTCTCTCAAGCATTGGGAGACAGACCTCTCCTTGCCTACAGATAGCCACCCAATCTTAAACAGATACTCACCAGCAACTACAGATCTAACAACAGAAACATTAAAGCAGGCACACACCCGTGCAACAAACCACGCTGCCAAGTCTGCCCCCATATCTGCACAACAGAGACCATCATAGGTCCTAATCAAGCCTCATACTCTATCAAAGGCTCATTCACCTGCTCATCTACTAATGTGATCTATGCCATCATGTGCCAGAAATGCCTCAACACCTTACATATTGGACAAACAGGATGATCCCTGCGCAAAAGAATAAATGAGCATAGATCTGATATCAGAAATCACAAAACAAAGAAACCAGTTGCTGAGCACTTCCATCTTTCTAATCACTCGATAAATGGTTTGTTAACGACTGTCATCAGAGACTGGGACATCAAGACTTCAAAGAGAAACAGCTGAACTCAAATTAATAAGCAAACTAAATTCTGTGACAGCAGGTTTGAATCGAGACTATGGGTTCTTTTCCCATTACAAAAGATAATTTGACTTCAGACTTCCCATGGTTTGAACCTAACAACTGCTCAGATTTGCTGATCCCATATGACCCGATCCTATGTTTTACACCCCCTTGCATTTATTTTCATTCCATTCTGTAAGTTCACCCATCTTTGAAGCATCTGACAAAGTGGGATTTTCTCCCATAAAAGCTCATGCAAAAAATAAATCTGTTAGTCTTAAAGTGTCACACGACTCCTTGGTTTTTTTTGCTGGACTAGACTAACACAGCTATCCCTTTGGAATCTTTGAGACACAGATTCTCAAAGACACTCAGTTGTCAAATTCCCATTGATTTCCAAAGATGTTAGGCACCTAACTATCTTTGAGGGTCTGGGCCAGACAAATTGATTTGCCCTAAACCATACAGGCCTCTAGGGGCTTGAACCTGCATCTCCTAAGTCTCAGCCTAGCACACGTAGCACTGGACCATACTTCCCTAAAGACTTTTCATACTACGTGCCAAGTCCACTGCAACTTAATTCAGCACTGATACTCATGTATTATAGGTATGGAAAATAAAACCCTGGTGTTACCTCATTTTAGTCTCCCAATGCCTTAATTTCAGGAGCTCCTTAGGAAGTAGGGACACGGCAGGTACATCATGTTACATTTGTATGTATGTGGCACAGCTGGAACCAAAATAATCACTTTGCAGACCACATGAAGTCATTTGTGCTTGAGGTGATACAACCAAAGCCCTGTGGTGTCGTGTTATATGGGGTCTATCAATCTACATCCAGATGATAGTCTCTGCTTCTCCCACGCTCTTTGCCTCATCTCAATTTAGTGGGAGTATAATTTGAATTCAATATTCTGTCATGCATTTTTCTTGTTTATTCCCCCCCTTTGTGGTTTTTTTTCTTCTTTTTATAATTGCTTCTTAGGAAGAGGTAGGAAGATTAAAGTAAGTGTCTGTGACAGAATCAGTTCCTAAAGAGTTCACAAATGATAGATAAAAACTTGATAATCCACACATCTGGTCAAGAAATTTTTGAATAAAAACATAAGTTTTTAATAATTTCAAAATGTTGAAGTTGTTTACCTTTAGAAGTATTTTAAATGGATACATATTTGCTTTTATCTTTTTTGTGAAAATAAAATTTAAATATTTAATTTAAAATTTAAATAAATTTAAAAAAAATTTGGAAACAGGGTAAGAAATGGCATGATGTATTTTACTAAAAAGAGAAACTTCAAATATCAGTTTTTAAAACACTTTTTTGGGGGGAGGAACGGAAGGTGGAAAAAAAAGAGCCTCCAGACTGTCTCTCCCCCACGCAAACAATATTGGTTTGACACAATTCAACCAGCTCCTTTGTTCTGCATTTATTTTGCAGATTTTCTTTCTGTCTTGATAGAAGGGACTTGGTTTTGATTTCACTTGCCCTGTAATTCAGAAATATATTGCTCCACTTACGTCACTGGACTCACGTCATTGTAAAATTTTTGCAAGTGAGATCAGAAAACAGGTTGGGTTTTAATATTTTATCACTAGGCTTGGAGGCAGTAGATTATTGGTTAGTGTTGACTTCACTGGACCCAAACTGATAAAAAATATTTCCATTGATAATAACTGAAATGTACAGATGAGCAAGGAAGAAAACTGCTGCTTAGGAACTTCTGGTTTGACTTAAGCATATTTACTATGTATATTTTTACCTCTCATATTGGCTATTTGTATTTTAATGGTTATAAAGCTTTAACTTTTTGACCTTCAACATCTACTGTCCTTAAATTACTGTCTGACCTCCCCTGATTTCCTGCAATTGTGAAAATACAGAATCTGTAAAAATAGAAAAATGCTTGAAACAGTTATTATACATTGCAATTATATATATTTTCTCCTAAACCTGTCTAAAATTTGGATAACTAAGGAGCCAGTCCTTCTCCCATTTAAATCACTGGCAAAACTTCCATTGAAGAAAGAATCAGGGTTCTTAAGTTTAATAGCTTGATGAAAGGTGCATTCTGATTGGATGCCAATGTTTCAAAACCCATAGAATTTTCTTTCCACACACACACACAGACACACACAAATCTACTTGACGAGCATGGAGACTCTTTACCAACATCATGCCTCAGCTTGTCCACAATTTGCATGCAGAATATTTTGCTGAACATGTACCAAGCTGTATTATTCTTTATGGAATCACAACTGTCTCTCTTCACTTGAATCTACTGAAGTGCAGCTGTATGCACAAGTGTGGTCTAGTATCTTTCCTACTCATGACAGGCCAGAAAACTGCAGTAACTAATCAGGGATTGACAGTACAGGGACTCCCACCACTAATATGACAACATTAACTCACTTAGCACACAGAGGCCTGGATATTAAAATTTATTTTACTAATAGAGGGAATGTTGCTGGCCTCAGCCCAGTCTTCTTTGTAAGTGTCACCAAGGGACTTGAAACTTTCATGTGGAGAGACACTGAAATGGGAGGAAGGCAGCACTCATCATCACACTCCCACAAAATGATGGAAGACTCTCAGAAACTTGAGCATGGGTGTTGAGGCCCAGAGGGCAGTGTAATGACAGCCAGAGGCCAAGAATGGTATTGAAGGGCAGACGAAGATTCAGGAACCAGTCGTCCGAATCAAGGGTCATAGCTGGAGCTGGAACCAAGGAATCAGAGCCAGACTCAGGAACTGAGAAGGACTGGAAACAAGGAGGACACAGAGATGATTGTGGCTGCAGATGTAACAGCTGAGCAGCCATTGCCCTACTCTGGTTTCTGAGCCAAAGATAAGTCCCAGGATAACTCTCAGCCGCTCAAGGTGACTGGTCAAGCAGGAAGTTCATCTACAAGTTAACAAACAGCTCCTAGGTAAAGCTGCAGGCCCTGATTCACGACAGAGAGATTAAGCCTAACCCCATATGGGTGTACTAAGGAAAGGACTCCATAGACCCTGTCCCTTAACTAGCATCCCAGTGCAGGAGCATCAGTAATTTAGTCCTTAAAAGGTCTGCTCCACAATGAGAAATAGAATGTAGAAATAGAGAAGACCTAGCAGGTCATCTCATTAATTCCACCACTTAACACAGGATTTTCCCCTACAGTCTGAGTGTTTTTCCCAGTTTAGTACTAAGTGAGTCAGAGCAAAAGGATGTATTTCCTCTTCGGAGAGGATTTCACAGTCTAATAATCCTCACTGTTAGGAAAATTTTACCAGCAGTTTCCTTTGCTCTGAGAACCCTCTTTTTCTGTCTGTTCTCCTTCAGCATAAACAAGCTGGTTATTATTTTAATGACACAAATACCTGGCAGTAACTACTTAAATTATGAGAGACAGCTTTATTGAGGTTTATTCATTTGATTTTTAAATTGCCAACGGAGCTCCTATTTCAACCACCATGCTTCCTTGATCTTAATATTTCTTTCACTTAACCAATCTGATATTATGTGTATTTTTCATCTAGGGAAAAATTAGACAGACTAGAAGTGATGCCTTTGCCAATTCATCTTCGCTTACAGTTTCTTCATTCAGCCTGTCAGATGCTACTGGGGAAAGGAGACAAAACCGGAGCATGACAAATAGGGCTTGTGATTGTTTTCAACATGCCTCAGAAAAGTAGGACAAAATATCTTAATGTTTTCCTCTTTCCTTTCATTCCTCATTCAGAAGAGATTTGCTGTCATTTATAAAGGTCACTGGCCTATGAAGCACCAGAGAAAGCGACAAACTTTTTCTGTCTGTCTAAGTATGCATTTAACAACTAGCGGTAATACAATGTCTGTAAAACTAGGGCTGCAACTACAACTCATCAGGATCAATTTAATGCAGAGGCTTTTAGGAGACTGGCCTTAGTGTAATTACAGCTGACCAGGCAGAATTCTCCCTACAAGTCATATAAAAACAGTAGTTTATATATAAAAACTCAAAAGGGGACAATAATCACAACAGTTTTTATTCCAAGCTCAGAGTATTATATGCAAATTCATCCCAATGCAAAAGGTCAACACACCTCTTAAACCTGTCTGCCACTTACATCTCACTTGAGCAATGCATAGGCTTTGTTCTGGCACTCTACACAGAGATCTCTGTCACTGAGGATATGATCCTACAAGTAGGGTAAATGTTATATTGAAAGTTTCTGTTGGGATTTTGACTAATTTTTTTCCCTTGTGGGAAACTGAACAAGATGCCTAAAACCAAAATATTTTTATTTGAAATTGCTGCTGCTAGTGTCTTATGGGACTTGGAGTTTCAGCACCTCATGCCCTACTCTTTTTTTTTGGGCTGGCAGATGGTACATCATGGGAGATGTGCTAACAGCTGAGTGACTAGTTAAATCTTATCCACAGTAGAACAGTCATTTAACCAGACAGAGAATGAATTTCTAATCCCATGGATAGAGCACACACCTGGGAGGTGGGAGACACGGAATCCAGTCATTCTGTTATTTAATCTACAATGAAACAGCTTCAACAGTGGTTAAAGCATGCTCCTGAGAGGTGGGAAACACCATCTGGCAGAGAGGGGAGAACTGAATCCAAGTCTCCCATATCTGAGGTGAGTGTTTCAACCATGAAGCTAAATGCTGTAGGCAGCACGATCATCACTGTTTTCCAGCAGCTGCATTTTGCCTGGGACCCAATCTGATGGGCAGCTGCAGAGCACGCTTATGGGATTGGGTACCTCACATGACATTGGTGGCCCCATGCCCATCTTCCCTGGTTTGTGGATAACTCATAGGCTTACATAGGACATACATGTTTGGTCATTTGGATGAAGCCTGAGGGAATATGGCTAAAGGCAGAAACTCAGAGGGAACCTTTACCCTGGAAACTTAGGCAGCGAGTGAGTTTAGCACCTATAGGGTTGAGCAGGAGTTTTGCGGATCATATTAGAGCCTAAGATTGGGATTTAGTTCCTAAATCCCAAATTTAGGTGCCTAAGAAGCTTGTGAACCAGGACTATAAAGACTGCCACCCTGTTACAGCCATAGTAGTGAGTGGTGTGAAGTGCACCATACACAGAAAGGATGGACATCTATCATTGAGCTAAAAGCTCACCCATGCTTTTCAACTGTCAAAAATTCACCTGCATTTGACTTCAGTCCTGAGAACATTTATCAACAGGCCTCTCTCAAAGTCTCCTCTCATGCTCAAGATTCGGTATATGCACAAGACTCAAGGATCAGGGAGAAGGATAGATGTATGGATATGATTCATTATTATATTACATTTTTTTCTTTGCTTAAGAGAGTGAATCTTCACCATTTTTCGAAGTACAGATTCAGGTCCACCTCTACTTTGTTCTGATGATTCCTAAAATTCTATTGCATAACAATTTTATTAAGGTAACTGACCTTGATTCTACAAAGACATTTTAGTTTTAGATTGTAAGAAAAGGCCATTTTCTGAACAATAAAACATCTTGAAGTTCACAACAACAGCATAGACAAAGCATGTTATTCAAGCTAGACAGACATACATGCACCTCAGGTGAATTTATCTAGAGGAGACTAGCAAAAACAAAGAGTCTGAGTGCACTTGACACACATCATCATTCTTGGTAATGTAAGAAAATATAAAGCCTGGGATAATTTAAGGCAATTTAAACCAATGATGCTTGAGATTATCTGAACCTTTTCTTAACCTATCCAGGAGCTGCCTGAATGAGACACCCAGTGTAATATAAAATTACAGCTTTAACAAACAGGCCTGGTCTACACTGGTATTTTTCTTAAGTCATCTTATCATCACACTACAGCTCTGTAAGTGGTAGCACCAGTGGGAAAGTTGGTACAAACTGGTCACTGACTTCTTCTCCTCTGTATTGTCTAGCCCTTTTGACCACAGGGGCAGATCAAGGTGGTCACAAAAAAGCCTGAATCTAATCTATGCTACTGTTCTGACCATTGCTACCACAGATGGTAATATAACAATAAAATGCCACTGTGGGCAAAGACAATAAGTCTATTAGTCAACTCCAGTCCTTGACTTCTGCAATCTCTGAGATCATGACATTGAGGGGGTACAATTGTCTGGAAAAAGTTTCACCGAAACTATTTATAACTCGGATTTCTGACCCAGCAACGGAATGGGTAAATGATTAAACAAATACATAAAAGAAAAAGGTTGGTTTTGTTTTAAATATGTCCTCCACTCTACTTCCTTGCCACAGGCATTTCCTATGTAGTGTATTAGGCCCCAGTCCTGAAAGCAGCTCCAGACAGGTGGGTCCACATGTTTGTCAGGCTCCTCAATTATGCACAGCTCATTCAAAGACCAGAGCCAGTGTGGTCCTTGTCTTTTCAAGGCTCCATGATGACTCAGATTTTATGGGTCCGATAAATTTGCCTTTCTGGTGTGGGGTCCAGTGGGAAAGGAATCTCGTTACATAATATATGCACCAGTGGAACTGGAGAAGGAGGCAGTTTTCCCTGTCTCTCTGTTCAGCAGCTTGTGACCTGCTAACTAGTATTACTTAGTTATGCTAAATATATATATCCCATCACTGGTGCCTCACAAACTGCTGTTATCTCTAGTGATGGGGAATTGAAGCTTTGATGCCCAGATCTTTAAAACTATTTAGGTATACAATCCCCTTGAAGATCTGCACCAGAATAACTAAAGGCACATCTACACTGCAATTAAAATATCTTCTCAGCCTTGCAGGGTTGTTTAATTGCAAAGCAGATGCCCAGGGTCAGCCGGCATGCGCCAGCTACACATGTCTAATTGTGGTATAGACAAACTTAGTGATTGGCTCTAGATCAGACAGAGATTCAGGGGTGAATCTTGGTTTTCCAAGTAAAGAACACCATCCATTCTTCTTGGAGTTACTGGCATATGGGGTGTGGCTGGTGAACAGGAACATGGCTGAGACCTCCCCGTGGCTTGCTGATTCTAGCTACCCTATATGAGTCTTGGTAATTAGTTGCAGATGCAAGGACACTCACTTAATATAGGGGGATTACTGCAACTGTGCAACACATAACTGACCCAGAACTGAGGTCACTCGCATGCTTTTTTTGCACAACAAATACCTCACTCATTATTTTTCCCATCAATTAGCTCCTACTTGCTCAAGTCTCTTTTGAAAGTAGGACTTTTAGGAATCTAAGAAACTGATGTACCCTTGAAAATTTTACGCTATTTTTTTCCCCACAAATGAATCAAATAATCTAGCGAAGACACAAACATCCCAAAATTAATCAACCTTCATAAGCACTTCCCCTCAGAGTCTAATATCACCACTAATAAGCACCACCTGACATGTCCCTCTTCACAAGGAAGAAATTGTGAGCTTTGAGGATTAAAACTCAGAACATCATAGGGCATTCCAAAGATCCAGGGATCTAATGGAGAGAGCTCTACCAGCTTTGCCTTCTCATATCAGTGGGGCATCAGCTCAGGTACTTTTGTTGATCATATTTGTGACATCCTATACAGGGGAAAAAAGGTTTTAAATGAGTGGATGAATGGCTTCAATAAAAACTGACAATTGGACTTGAACCCCAAACTTCAACCTAACCTCAAATTATTGACTTCCATGGAAATGGAATTAGAACAACACTTTTTGATGTCTGAAGAAGCTTGATTCATTTTATTTTTCACCTTCATATGATCTGAGTGGAAGTGGAAGTATAAAATCCAACTCTCCACACTGCACAACTCACAAGAAAGACCAGTTTCCTAGCATTTCCACCCTGAACTGAGCAGGGAGCATAAAAATCTAATGAGAGAGCTACTTTGGCACAGCCAAGATCATCAGATAAACATATCTGAATAGAACTTTGAGGTTCATTCATCACCAGTTTTAGATACACTGAAAATCATTCACTCCTGGAACAAAGCCCAGTTGTAATATGGAGCTACTTCAAAACTAAATTTGTGATTTGAAAGAATTAGGTTGGTTTTTCCTGACTTTGCCCAGTTTTTCTTTACCTTTAGTACAATGAAGCATCTCCAAATGCTAATGAAGCATACACGCTATGCTACAGTTGTGTTTGAAACCTGAGCTTTGGTATATTGTCCAAATAAATCTTCCCGATAGGTAATAATACAGTTCAGGTTCTAATGGTTTCTTGTTTCCATGTCATATCATTTACCTTTACTGCTTATCAGGAACTGAATGTTTGCTGAAGAAATATACTGTGGCACAGGCAATTTTCACTTCATCTGCATCATTCCCAAATGGAGTATAGTAAAACTTGTGTTTGAAGGTATTAATAGGTGATAAGAGAAAGGTTGCTTCGAATATCCCTGTAAAATGCTCTCTGCAAGTGAAATTACCCCTTCTGCAGGGAGCCAACATATGGCCTATGCATCACTTAAGTCACTGTTAAGCCTTGTTTTGACAATTTAAGTGGCTTTTAAATGGTGTGTAGGGCTATGCTGGTCTGCTGTGCAGCGATGACTATTTCCTTTCAGATGAAGCTGTTTAATATAGGCAATGGTCCAACTGTGGACGGAGTGTCACACTACTATCAGGGGAAAGCTTGGCAAAGGACTGTTTCCAAAGCACCTTGGAACATGCATACTGTACCACTGCTTTGGATGAAATGAAACCATTTAGTCCTAGAAAGGACCTTTATTTAGACTTTAAACATCTTGCTCATTTGGTCATCTCCTCAGGAAATAGAGTAACATAGCTATAGCCCATCTGTACTTCATCCTTGCTTGTTTAGGTATGAATCGAACCCTGGGAGATCAGTGGAGCCAGTATTGTGCATGGCCCTTTCACAGGGTGGAGTGCAGGCAGAGAAAAATCAGTCTGAGCCTTACTGGGGTAGTTATAAGCCACCTTGAATTAAAAAACAGAATTCAAGTGTAATTTCAAAACTTATGGTGCATCAAATATTTTGCAACAAAACAAGAGGCACTATAAACCAATGAACATAAAGTGGTAAAGAGTTTTAAATAGTAAGATGGATTGAAAAACATGTCAAACAATATAAATCAGGTTTCTTCCTGTCATAGGAATAGCCATGTTGGATCAGACCAATGGTCCATTTAATCTACTATACTATCTTCTGACAATGGCCAATATGAGGTGCTTCAGAGAGAATTAACAGAATAAGTAATCATCAAGTGGTCCATCCCATTGGCCATTCCCAGCTTCTGGAAAATGGCAATCCCTGTACATTTGGCTTCTTTCACATGGTATGCAGTCAACCCATGGAACTCCTTGCCAGAGGATGTTATGAAGGCCAACGTTATTATGGGATTAAAAAAAAAAGTACGTAAATTTAAGGGGCATAGATCCATCAATGACTATTACACAAATGTGCAGGGATTGCCGTTTACTAGAAGCCGGGAAATGGCCAACAGGACAGATCACTTGTTTACATGTTCTGTTCACTCCCTCTGAAGCACCCGTCATTGGCCCTGTCAAAAGACAGAATACTGCGATAGACAGACAATAGGTCTGACCCAATAAGCCTATTCTTACGTTCTCAATGTATGAGCTGAAACAAAAACTGACTAAAAACACTGATTAAGCCATTGTTGCCAACTTGAGCAAAATACAAAAGGTAAATATCTAGCACCTACAGTTGTGATATTCTAAAAAGAATAGCTATAGAGCTTTTTTTTAAAGAAAAAATATTTCCAGTGTTAATACAGACAAAGACACTGGGTTGTTTTTTAAACATGTCTGAACAAATTTTGTTCTCAATTACACTGGTGTAAAGTCTTTCATAGAATTATCCCACTTTGATGCAGGTGAGACTGAAAGCATAGTTTAGGTGATGCTTTTTAACCTGAAAATGATGCATTAAAGATACTTAAACTCAAAAATTCTCTAAATGCCCCATCTTCGAGCGTCTGCTGAAGTGAGAGTTTCTCCCACTAAAGCTCATGCGATAAATAAAATTTTTATTCTTTAGAAGTGCCACAGGAATCCTTGTTTGTTTTGGTGTTATAAAATACATTATAGGACCTGACATTTTTTAGCATTTGTGTATTAAATGAAACACAAGTGAAACCAGGAGTTCATACACTGGGAATAAAACAACATGAATAATAACTGAAAACACATTAAAATACCAAAAAAAGAATAGGACAAAACTCTTTATTATAATACGCAACCTAAGAGAAATTATATAAGAATAAGGATAGGAAGCGATATTCTGAGAAATGTGAACTCTATGAGTGTTATCCAAACATTAGATCAAGTCCCAAATCTTTTAGTCAGGCAGGGGCTATGTCACATGTACTTGCAATAACAGTTGGATTATTTGCCAACTGGATCTTTGGAAATTAATTAAGTTAGTCAAATGCTTGATTTTGAAAGCAGAAAAAAAGGAACAGAATTTCATTGCTCTTTTGTTGCATGTGAGTTAGTTAGCAAACAGTTGACTGTAAATTTATGATGAGATTTATGTGATAATTTAATTACATTTGTAAAGATCTTTGAGATCTTCAGATTCCAGTGTCACAGAAATGCAGAGGGAGCAGGTGTCATAACTGTGTTAATTTTTCATAAATATTTCTATTTTATTTTATTCCCTTCCAATGGAATGAATGTTTTCACCTATCTTTTCCTAGTTCTAAAGTTTCCTAAGATATTGACCAAGAGAACACTTATGTTCTGATCCTAACTGAAGTCATTGGCCAAAATCCCATAGACTTTCAACAGACTCAGACTCGTACCCTCAGGATTTTTCTTTCCATATGCTACTGCAAGCAGATCTGTCTTCCTCTTCTTTCTCTTTTATTTAGATTCCCTGACACTTCCTCCCTGCTGTATTTGCTAAAAGGTGGACCATGGAACCTGACAATCCCATTCAGTTACTGATCCAACTTTCCAAATAGAAGACAATGTAATAAACCCTAAGGAAGACATGTTTATGAAACACTTGTAGTTTCACCCAGATGGCTGGGAAAACAAAGGATTTTAAAAAATATAGAAGGAGAGGTTTCTAAATTCTTTTATTAAAAATATAAGAAGAAGAGGACAGTTTGTTTGATCCAAATAAAGAGAGTGATAAAAACTACCCTGGTTTCTAGCCAAATTAACATTGTGAAGGGAATAAATAACTGGATGTCTTTTCTAGTTCAAAGAGAATGTAAAAGAGGTTGTTAAAAGAATCTTAAAAGTCACCAAAGAGCTCATTTAGTCAGACTTCTTGTTCATGGCCAGAATTGTTGCTGCTAATGCATGGGGAAATGGCTTCCCTTCTGTGCTTAACACTAACTATTTTGTGCTTCTCATTAAAAGCTAAAGTTTTGGAAATGAGGTTCAATTTAAAAAAAAATCAGTTTAATTTAAAACCAGTGAGGGACCATCAGAAGACAACCCCAAGGTTTAATTTAAGATTAGATTGGGGGTGTGTGGAGGGAAACAGTTGCAATATCAGAAAAACTGACTGAAAAAAGAAAAGATGTATTCATTCTATTTTTGTGAAAAAGTAAGGAATTCAATAGTCTTGCCTCCAACCTTTTGTGGTTTTTCATTCACATGGAAGACAGCTTTATTATGAGTAGGAAACAACCATTTCCTAGAGGAAGATGTATGTGGGTGGGAACTATCCTTATAATAAAAATGACTCGTTCACTGTAGAAAATAGCAAGATTTAATCTGGAGAAAATTTGTAAACAATTACAATCTGCATGAAGATAATCTTCTGGAATTTCCCAGGAAAATATTGCTTAGACTACCAATTTTAATAGCCTGAACTAGGAAAGGGCATTGTGAGTCAGTCAACCAACCCAGAATAGCTTCAGGATCTCTCTGGTGCACAGGGGAGAGATTTATACTGTTACATTTCTTCATCCTGGGCAGCACATTCTGTCTCGCTCTCCTCCCTGGCCCCTTTGTGGGACTACATGTCCCCAGGAAAATAGTGAGTGAGCAGACAATGGGCTCTACAGGAGCCCAGGAACTGGAATACTAACTATCTCCTACGCAAAGGAGAAATGGCCTTTCTCTGTACACAGCCACAGAAGGCCCAGGTGTTTCTGAAGGAAATACTTTTTCCATCTCTGACCAAATTGTTACCCCTTTTGACCTGAACAACTAGCAAAGTTTGAGTTCTGGAAGTGTTCAAGATGGGAAAAGAAATTGATGGTGGAATTTGGTGTCATCTTTGATACAATTTTGTTTATTTACAAGGAATGTACAAACACCTGTTTCCATGAACACAGAAGAAACCAAAAAGGGGCAGTACCCTTGCCCCCAGCAGCTCAACCACTCTTTTCAGCCAGTCCTTTCTAGGCTTTTCCAAACTGAGTTTTCAGCTGCTTGTTCAACACTTCTGTTTATTGTCTTCACACAACAACACAGCTCAGGTCCAACAATACCCAGCAGAACCTTCTACCCACATGGTCTTAACTGCTTTGTGGAATTTGTGATTAACTTATTTTAAAATGAAGGATGGAGATTAATAACACTCATAACAGTGTTATTTACTGAGCCAGCAATTTGCCCTGCTTTATATAAACACATGAGCTGACAGTCCCTTTCTCAGACAACCTAGGTTCTAGTTCAGACACAGACAGGCTGAACAGTGCTGACATCCTGGGCCTGATTCCCCATTGCACAGTCACTTATGTCCAGACAAAACTGGTAGCATTTTACGCTTAACCAGAATGACTATACACTCATGCTGCACAGATATAAGTGACTGGGGCACAAAGTACAAGGCATTGGAGAAGGAAACCCACAGAATGAGCTATCCTGGGCAAAAGCAGCATGTACGGATAAGGGAGAAATCCTGCAGTGAACGTCTTCCAAGAACAAAGTTGTGATTTGTCAAAAAGATTTTTAATGTATGTTTTCAAACAGGGAAATTCAGGAAATGGACACTTATTAGTTATTCATACCCATATGCAGTACTTTGTTATGAACTCCCCAGGAATTTTCTCATCTGCTCAGTAACTCCATGTCTTGGAACTGCAACATTAACTCACACTGTTCAGCAGCTCTTCATGTATTGCAATGTCATAACTGCTCAGACAAGGAACACCTCTGATCATAATTTGGTTGCACAGTGGGTTTCCTTATTTGGAGCAGGAGATAATTTATTGCTGACTACATCAATTTTTCAAAGTACTTCATTCACGAAGAGGAGGTCAAATTTTAATGTCATTTCTGGCCTGGACTTTTAGCCAGCAGACTTTGGTGACTTTTCTTATGGTGGGCCTTAATGATGATGTAATAGAGCAAGGAAAGATGATTATCCCAGTCCGAAAAAAGTATTTCTCTCACTTTTGCCCTGTTATATTTAAAAAGAACAGAATTTGGAAAATATTTGTCAACAGAATTTGAATGTGAGCAACTTCCCTGGAAATGGCTGGCCTATCATCATGCAACATTCTGTATGGGAAGAAACTGTCTTTGAGAGGTCATAAGTCAAGCTAACGTAAGTCAAAATGTTCTTCATTACCAGCAATGGGATCCAATTGCTTCTTCCTCACTTTCCTTTTTTCTCTTAGGATGAAGTGAAGCACAAAGCCAAAACACAAGCCATCAGATACAATCTAAGCCAGGACCAAAAGGGGGAGAAATGGGTATGTTGGAATATTATTCAGGTATTATCCTGCTCCAGGTCAGCATGTTCAGATCCAAATTCAACAATAAGCACTCAGAGGTAGGCACTTAAATTCATATTTGGTCATCTAAGTAAAAGCTGTTAGGTTTCAGCCTTGATCCTTAAATGAGTTGTGCCTGCCTGAAATGCACTGAAGTCAAAGAAGTGGGTGCATTGGCAATTAATACAACACTTATTGCATCAGGGTCTCATTGGAGATTCAGCTGACAAATTTAAGCACCTATATTTGAAAATATTAGTTACATATGTCGTCAAGAACACTAATGTTCTGACAGGGATAAAGTTATGAATTTTTCCAAAATTGCCACAGGATAAAGTCCAGCCATTTTTTAGCAATTCAGGTAATGGTATGACCATTTATCTCTTGTGGAATCTAGTCTTCATATTGCAGGAGTGAGGAGGGAAAAGAAAAACAGGAAAAAAAAAAGTAAGGGCTTTCCCTCAGTTTTTGTTTAGTTATTTAGCAGAAGCACAAACATGTGATCTTCTTAAGCTGTAGTAAATTTTTTCCCCAGCAGAACTAATTTTGACACAAAAATTTTGAAAACACATTAGTTAAAAGAAAAGTGGTATTTTTTCCCCCCAAAAGCTTTCTTAATACAGTACTAAGCAAAGGTGTCACACTGAAATGAGTGTAAACCAAATTCCTTTGTTTGTCCCTAGAACCAATGCAGCCTAGAATCCTGGCTATTTCACATCAATAGTGACATGGGAGGATTATCTCTAGAGATCAGAAGACAGCCTATAGGGTGGTAGGGAGGAGATGATCGTATAGTCAAGGCACTCAAGTAGGAGTCATGAGAACTCTATTCAATTCCCAGCTCTCTACGTAGTTCTGAAGGGCAAATCATTTAATCTTTCTATGCTTCCATTCTCCATATGTCAGACGAGGATAATGCTTTACTGCTGCTATCATTTGTCTTCGTGACAAAACTGTGACCCAGCACTGAGAACCAAAGGAGCAGATGCACATGCCTGGTTGTTGGTGCAGCTCTGATACTCCTGGGGGATCCCAGGACTGTGAGGTGCCTTGTTATCTCCTTACTCCTGCAAGTGGGAGATTTGCTTGCTCTTAGCTGGGTGTCAGCTCTCTGGAACCCCTCATCTTCCTCTGTATGCACTTTCCTACTGTTCGAATCTTTACAACTGCTTTTATTTGCTGTTACGGTGTGACCTGATCCCATGACTTACACTTCCCTGCATTTATTTCCTCCCATTCTGTAAGTTCCCCCATCTTCAAAGCATCTGAGAAAGAGGGATTTTTCTCCCATGAAAGCCTATGCAATAAATTTGCAAGTCTTTAAGTGCCGCACAACTCCTTGTCTGGTTTACTAAACTAGACAAACACGACTGCCCCTTTGGAACTAGTCTCTTAGCTACCCACGTGATCTCCTTGGTGTTCTGCAGCCTTTTAGCTTTCATATAAAGTTTACCACCTTCCCAGGTACAGGGCAACAGAAGTTCCTTCTCTGGTGCCCTAGCTCCCGCCTGACTGCATATGTAAATAGGGTTTCCATGGTGTTTGCTTCAATTTGCACGTGAACTGAGAGACAGGTGATGATATATCGTTCATCTGGCAGAAACCTGCTGGTCAACCATGCCTTAATATACATTTTAGGAACATATTTTTATTATACATACATACCTCCTTACATAGTTTCTGTACATCCATTTCACAACAATTAATGTCCAGTGTGATCCTGGCTTTTATTTAAAATCTTACATGGCACTCTTTGGTGAACCAATGTGCATGCAGAAGGATCAGGGTATTCCTTAGGTAAATCCTTTGCTAGTTGGCACTGAAAAGTTTTAGGGACAACACTACAGCTTTAGATTTTAAACTTTTTAGGACAAGCAGTGTCTTTTCATCTTTGGGAGGCACAACGGGGTTCTAATTTCAATTCTAGTACACATCATAATAATGTTGGCATTTACAGGGTATGTCTATACTGAAAAGTTGTTTTGTTTTTTTTGAAATAAGGAGGCTTATTTTGAAAAAAACTTTATACATGTCCATGGAGGCATTTTGTTATTTCAAAATAAGCACTTCATTATTTTGAAAAAATGGAGTGCTATTTTGAAATAACTAAACCTGCTTTTATTTTGAAAAAGCAATTCTTTTGCAATAGTTATTTCAAGAAAAGCCACTCCAAACTCCAGAATTGGCTTTTTTCAAAGCAATGTCCCTACACTTTTCCCTGCCTTCACCTATTTTGAAATAGAGAGTCTAGTGAAGTCTATATCAAAATCATAATTCCTACCTTATTTTGAAATAGAGTCTTTATTATATTCCTATTTTAAAATAATAAATTTAAAATAATGCTATTTTGAAATAAATTCAAAATAGTTATTACAAAATAACCATTTTGCAATATCTTTGGCAGTGTAGACATAGCCATATAGTATGTTTCATCAGCAGGTCTCAAAACACTTTACAAAGGAAGCCAGCATCATGATATCCACAGTAAATGAGGGTTGATGTTGGCCACTCTGTTGAGATTGTCAATATATTGCGTGGTTCTTGTAAGAGTGTAAACAATATATTATGGGTCACAACCCTATACCAGTAGGGGCAGAATTAAGTGGCATTAAAGAATTTTTCACCTCAGACATCCATGAGGATGACAACAACATATGGATGTGAAAACTGAACTGAGCCTACTCACTTGCTAAACAAAGCCTGCCAAACCACCTTCATGAAAATGACTTTAGGTCACTACTAATCTCATGGCTTAATGGGTAAGAACGTTTGTATGTCACCAAATGCACTGCCAGTCACAACAACGTTTATGGAAATAGCATGAGCCAGATGTAGACTATTAGACAGCATTAGTAATTCAGATTTAGAAGCCTCTTTTCATGCTGAAGGCAAAAATGAGAAGATATTAATTGTACTGCTTATAGCATCAACCGCTTCATCTGAATGAGATGCTGTGTGATTTCCATAAACCCCTGGAGCATAGTGATTGAGCTGAAATACATTTCATGAGAGATTGACAAATAGGGCAGATTTTTCTTCTTCTTATAGCTATTGGCACAGAATGCACCACCAAAAGGTAAGCCCTCCACCCCCAGATGCCCCATTTTTATGTACACAACAGAATTTTTTTCCCCAAAACTGCTCTGCAAGATGTTTTCTATCATTACTCCTCCTATTGCCTTCACCTTGTCCCCCCATCACAAAAATCATTTTTAACGCATTTTTTAAATCACTCAATTATGCATACAGTAAGGTTTCATTCTGACATCAGTTTTGCTGGTGGAAATAGGGATAGATTTCACTAACATAAGTGGTATCATATTGGTGAAAGACATGACACTCATCTTGACTCACAGCACTCTAACAACAGATACTGACATCATCCTAGTTTGGTAACGTAGAAATGATTATTGGTAGCAACATCCTATTTGTTAGTGTTTGTTACAGAGAGTATTTCAAAGACCACCAAACTGAACAAAATTCACTATGGGTCAGGTTTTAGTTACTGTTTTTTAAAAGACAAACCTGAAATGCAGACCAGACTTGTTGGAAGATTCAGTAAGGTTCTTTGATTTTTACAGTGGAACATGGGTTCAGTTTTGAAAGGATATGGGACAATGCGTGGCTTTTGGGGCTTTCTTAGTCATTTAAACTCATGAGAAGTTGTGTGGGTATAACATGTTATAATTGATGTTTAATTTGGGGCTTTGAGCAAGCTCAGAGGAGAGGGCAGGGCAGTGCAAGCTTGTACAGAATAAAACCAAAGAGAATATTCCCTTGAGTCCCCATGAAGTGGAACCACCAAGGGGTAACTGCTTTAGTCAAAACTGTTTGTGGACAGACATGTCCTCTGCTGCTTGGAAAATGTCAAAACAGAAGAAAATTCCACCCAAACCGTTTTAACCTTTTCAGAATTTGGCATCTAAGCCTGAATCTGGATGCAGAGAGGCATTCTTCTTTCTGCTATGACTCCATTGCAGTGGTGTATAGGATCATAAAAAAATTCCCATGCTTTAAGCAGTGAATAGGGTAGAGACATGCTGATCTGTGTTGGACTCCTCACAATTCTGGTATACAGTATGGGTGGAAGGGAGCACGGGGGGGGGGGATGGGATGCAGAAATGCTGCCATAATTTTGAGCAGCA
This sequence comes from Podocnemis expansa, assembly GCA_007922195.1. Classification (NCBI taxonomy): domain Eukaryota; kingdom Metazoa; phylum Chordata; order Testudines; family Podocnemididae; genus Podocnemis; species Podocnemis expansa. The sequence goes on along the minus strand of ML682057.1, from coordinate 8,158,676 downwards.
CTCTGAGCTACTCTAAATTATGGAAGTAGCTGTTGCAGCCTAACCAACCCAGAATCTCAAGGATGTAAAGGTGGCTTAAAGCCTCTTTTGCTGTCATTATTGACAACTGTGCCTGGATGGGTTGAAACTCCTGGAGATTTAGCACACCGTCTAATCTCATCCCAGAATTTTGCCACTGAGTCTTAGCTCTTTAATGACTGAATCTAAGCTAGATATCCAAGCTCCCTTAATAGGGTTGGTAAAATCTAGATTGTGTAGCACAAGTGCACACATGAAAGAAAGAGAGAGAGATCTGTCTCCAATTGTCCCTCTCTAGATTGTGTGTTTATGTGAGTGTGCATACATGCACATGCTAATGCACATGAGATCATCACTGCTATCTAAAGGATGGAATAGATGAGATCTGTTCAATTGTTTATCACCTTTTAAACATTTCACTCTTCAATGTCTAGCTTGGAAAGAAAGGACAAGCCCTAATGCTTGTGACAGCCAATGGAGAAAAGTAGGAGGAACTACTTGGAAGCAACATAGCCCTATGGAAAGGGCACTGAACTAGGCAGCAGAAGACTGGAGTCTGTGCCTGGCTCCAAGTAACTCACCCTAGGTCACAAACTCTGTGCCTCAGTTTCTCTATCCATAAAATGGGAGGATAATGCTTAATTGCCAGTATAAAATACTTTGTGATTCTATAGCTGAAAAGCACTATAAGTCTAAATGTTCTTCCAGTGTCGTCTTCCTGCCCACTCAACAATGAATTGTGGTGACTTTTATACAATGGTTGAACTCTGAAGTAGAAAACAACACATAGCTCAATATATCCAATGCATCTCTGTCACAATGGAGAAGAGCATGGTATCAAAACTCAATAGAAAAGATATTTAGAAGTCACAGTGTGCAGCACAATTTTGGTTTTTCCAAATCAGCAAGAAGCACATGCTACAAACTACATTCACTGGGAAGCATCACACAGCTCCTCAAGCATGGATTGCAAAGCAATAAAGAACATTCATCTGTGGGCTGGTGGAACATTCTTTGCACCTTATGAACCACACAGGGATTTCTGGGCTCTGTCACCAAAAAATTACTGTGAAAGGTGTGAACAATTAAATGATACATCTTTGTTTTTTCATATTAAAACCAATCTCTGTTTTTCTATTTTGTTAAGCTGCTTTATAATGCAATTAGAGAGCTCCTGGAGGCGCTAATTGGATCATAAAGTGCCTTGTTCGAGTTCCAGCTGAGGAAAAGAAAGAATAGCATCTCTTCTCAGCATCTCTGCACCTGCCAATATGTTTGTGGGGCATCTTACAATTCCATTATAAGAATCTGAAGCAACCACTGGAAAAAAAAATCACACAATGCAGAGCCAGAACTTTAGCTCAAATAGCAGCATCCACAAGCTCAGAACCTACAGGAGTTTCATATCTAGCTGTACACAATGGGAAGGTTCCTCAGGTATGACAGGCCCTCTGTTTCCCTTATGGCCCTGAGTGCTTGTGCATCTAGCAATGTCTTTCCCATTTTCAGGGTGAGGACTCTTCAGAGTCTGACTACCATTTCTGACTGGTAGATCTTTTGGATGGCATGGTCACTGAGCACCTTTTCAATATCACAACACAGATTGGATTCTGACAGGACAAATGGGCAAACACGAATAGGTCTCCCAACTCCTGGAAATGACTGAACAGATATCTGAAATATTGCTGCCTTATTGCATCTTCTAGAATTCTACCTTTCATGTCTATGAAGGAGGTCAAGAAGAAAGGCCTCAAGTCGGCAGAAGACCCCATAGAAGTGAACACCATGTGACATGATTGAGATAGGCCATGTATAACACTGTTGCTTTCACTGGCTATGTCTACACTACAGGGCTTTATTAAGATGGCTTAATAAAGTCTACTTTAATCTGGCTTAAAGTAAACCTTATTAAATTGGCTTAGAGCAGGGGTCTCAAACACAAGGTGCGCAGGCTGCATGCAGCCCCTAAAGCTATTTACTGTGGCCCTCAAAGACATGATCATTACCGATATTTGAAATATCATTGTATGGAAAAGTTTCAGTGGTGTGGCCCTCGGGCTACCATACTAATCCTCATATGGCCCTCTACTAGTCCTCATGCGGCCCCTGTGATTATTTGACTTTGAGACCCTTGGCGTAGATTGTCCACACTCAAAGTGTCAGGAAACTGCCCACGTCCACACTGGCAGCTGTGGGTATCTGGCCCACAGTGCACTTCAACAGAGGTGCCCTTCTCTTCTGGCCACCCCTTTACTGCAGGAAGTGAGTGACCACACACCCTCTATACTGTTTGTGGCAAGAGGGAGCCCAGGGAGGTCAGGGAGCCTGACATGACCCAGCAATGTGCCAGCACAGCACTCCACACCCTCCCTGCTTCACACAGACTCCTCCAGCTCTGGACCAGGTGCCCCAGGGCAACTCCCAGCACAGGGGCAGAGCACAGGAGTTGTCAGTATGCAAACACTGGGTAACAGCACATAGATGAAAGTGATGTCAAATCACCTGTTGTAATGGGAAAGAAATGATTTAATCCTGCTTTCACACAATCTAATCTGAAAGAACTAGCAGCTCTTTCTTTGTGCTGTTTCCGAGTGTTTGAATCTTAACTGCTTTGATTTGCTGTTAGTGTGACCTGATCTGATGTCTTATACTCCCCTGACTTTATTTCCTACCATTCTGTAAATTCCACCATGTTCAAACCATCTGACAAAGTGGAATTTTCTCCCATGAAAGCTTATGCAATAAATAAATTTGTTAATCTTAAACAGTGCCTCAGGACACCTTGCTTGGGGGTTGGACTGCGAAGGGGAGGCACAGGCTGAGAAGGGGAGACACACAGGGTCAGGACGGATAATGGGAGAGACACATAGGCTATGTTCACATGGGGAGGGCTTGTTTCGAAACAAGAGGTTTCGAAACAAGCTGTTTCGAAATAACTCTTTATTTTGAAACAACTTCTTTCGAGGACAAAGACTTTTGTCCTGGAATTAGGCATCGAAATAGCAGGTCCACAGTGTGGACCTGCTATTTCGACAGGGGAGGGGATTGCAGGCACCGGGCAGGGTAAGGCGCAGCTGGGCACCTAACCCGGCAGGTGCCTGCAGGGGCTGAAGGCACCCGTCAGGTGAGGCGCCGCAGGGCGCCTCACCCGGGGGCTTTAAAGCCCCCACTGCCCCCAAACCTGGGGGCGCGGCCCCGGCGCGCGGCTGGAGCCCGCTGCTGCCGGGGCTGGAGGGAGCCCCGCCCCCGGGATTCCCCCGCAGGGCTGACGCGCCTGGCCAGGGTGCTGAGGGGGGGCTGCCCTTCCTCCCAGGGTGCTAAGCACCCTGGG
>ML682057.1:8052740-8154927 GCA_007922195.1 Podocnemis expansa | reverse complement strand
CGACAGCCAATGAGGTTTAAGTTGTTTCGGAAGGAACACGGCCATTTCGAAACAAGCTGTTTGCTTGTTTCGAAATGGCTGTGCGTCGTGTGGCCATGGCACTTCTTATTTCGAAACAACAGAGGTTGTTTTGAAATAAGAAGTTTGTGTGGCCATACCCATAGGGTTGGGCTGAGAAGGGCAAGGTGAGATACACAGGGGTCAGACTGGAGAAGGGGAGAGAGACACACAGGGTCGTGCTGGAGAATGGCAAAAGGAGAGACAGGTAGGCTCAGACAGAGAAGGGGAGACACACTGGGTTGAGCTGCAGAAGGGGAGACACGTGGGGTTGGGCTGCAGAAGGAGAGAGACACAGATAGGGTCATGCTGGAGAAAGGGGGAGAGACACGGGGTTGGGCTGGAGAAGGGAAAAGACACCGGATCAGACTGGACTGAGAAGCAGGGGGAGATGCCAGGTCAGGATGAGAAGAGGGGGAGATGCCAGTCGGGTTGGGGAACCTGGGGAGTTTGGATGTGGTGTACACAGCTGGGAATGGTCCCAGCTGTTTTGTGCCTTCTCTCCATCCCCCATCCCCATGTTTTCTATGGTTAGGAGGCCAAGTAAGTCAACTTAAGGCAACTCCTGGGCCACATTGCCTTAAGTCAACTTTATAAGTGGAAGTTATAAAGTCAACTTTAGTGAACGAGAAAGTTGACTTTGCTGGCTTGCAGTGTGGCCTAGGCTTTATTTAAATTGACTTAAAGCCACAGTGTAGACATGGCCACTGTTAGACAATTGCAACAAATATTATACAGAGTATGTCATGTAAGGTGTCAGTGGAAAAGTTTGATTTGCTGAATATGATTAGTTTGTTTATATGCATGTACCATTTTTGTACTGACATTATAAATATTGACTATGTACTTGCATCCTACACAGGTGCTGTATTTCTAAGTAACACCTAGGTAAAATCTACATTAAAATAAAACAGCTTTTGTTGATAGGCCATCGAAGGCAACTGACTCTCACAGTGGGCTACAGAGGAAACTCATTCCAGCCCACTGGCTCTTCCAGCAGATGCCTTAGTTTTCAAAGACCAGTGATTTGCCCCTGTGAGTCAGCACTGTGTGTCTCGCTCATGTGACCTAGGACTCCATCTTGTGGCTGTCCTTTTTCATAAACTCTTCTGGGTGCCTTTGCTTTGGACAGTAAAATTATTTCTACATGCGAGAAGATATAAAAAAAAATCTTGGTATTCTGGATTTCTAACAAGGAAGATCTAAAGAAGAGTAACAATCTTCCAAGCTGTATGGGTAATTTACAGGCAGACTTTTGTGAACCAGCAATTTTTCATTTGTGCTTCAAATCTGATACAAGAACTTTCAAAGACATGTATGTAAATGATTTCCTTGACCATTTCAGCACTCTACTTCTCTTAAAAAACCACCATTAGCTTTTAGCCACTCAAAGTGGCTGGCAGCCATGCGACTGTTGGGTAAGTTATGAGTTATATGTTGAGCTAGCAAAATGGCTGATTTTTTGAGATCAGATGAAATTGGTTTTCAAATAACCACTCATCATAAAGTCAAATGTCTGGATGGTGAAATAAGATATGGAATGCTTACAGAGACTGCATCCTTTAGGTAAACAGTGTTGTGAAATATGAGACCCATCTTTATACCAGTTTGTATGAGGTGTGTGGGGTCTTCTATATCTTTTACTGCTCTGCAAACTGGTATGCAGACTGTACTCATACTTCACGATCATGTTTACCCAAAGGATGCAGGAGACACCCCAAAAAATTCAGGTACAATTTTGGATTTTTGATATTAGGAGTAGCTGGTGAGAAGGTGTGGAGAAGATTGCCTATAGGGTCCTGGTACACACAAAAGAGAAAAGCAACACTCTCCAGTGCTGCTACATCTGGCCAGCATGCCACATCCCTCAACCCCAAGAGCACAGTGAAAAAATTCTATCCAGTTTTGCAGCTCTAATGGCTTTCACAAGGCCATTCTAATTAACTGTCATAGGTACTGTACCTCCATCATAGGAAACCTAGCCAAATTTTGGCCCTTTCTCCACTATCAGAATGAGAAAGCTGGAGCTCCCCAATAGAAACTTGCACAATTGGGTGTTTCCATAGTTACCTGTTCAAAAACAGAATAGTTAGTGGACATAATTTATTCTACATCTGCCTATTCAGTCCTTAACACTTCTACATTTTGGCAATGAGTTTTGTGCTTTGGGCTCCTACCTGCTGAGAACTGGAGTGAGATCATCACATTCATTTCATACAGACTTCTATATAGGCATCAGATGCTGACAACTTTTGAGCACTACTGATACAGACTGGATTTGAACTAGTGATGTAGGTGAAGAAAGACTTCATAACTCACTACCAATTCCCTATGCTATCTAGTCCTATTGCTAACACTTTCTAGACCTCTGCAAGTTTGGAGGTAATTATATAAAAGTGTTGAATTATATTCAGTTCGTTTAACCTGGATCATCCTATTTCCATATAGTATGCGTTTCTATAAGATAGCCCTATTTAATTATGGTTTCCATATGTTGACTGTTCTGCTAGCTATTTACCCTGCACCATTCATTCTACATGGACAAACTGCTCTATGTTTTGATAAGGAATTGTATGCTTTAATGTCAATATAGGTGACGTTTATTCTAGGAAAGCGACCCTGAAAAGCAGGCTACATACTCCTCACCGTTCTGATACTTGGGTGTTCCCTCTAATTTTTCATAGGCTGTGTGGACAAAAAAATTGTTTTGTGCAAATTTTCAGAACCAGCGTCCAAATTTGTGCACGCTATGAAGCAAATGTGTATGATGCAAATAATATCTAAATTTGATTTTGATATGGTGATAGAAATGATTTTATAAATTACATAGCCTTATTTGAAACATGCTACTTGAAACCACCTTTTTAAAGTAGCATCAAAATATTAGCACTGTTGACTTTGTTTTGTGTGCACTTTATTTTGTTGTGTGCATGGGTTTCATGACCTGTGTGCGTTTGCACATGTGCACAGCTTAGAGGGAACATAGTTGTGGCCTGATTCACTACTTATTATTTCAGTTTTATACCTGTGTGAATTCAGTAAAATAAAAAATCATTCCAGTAAATGGCAGGACTGAATGATGTTTTTGGTTTATCTTTGCTGGGCATGGCAAATTGAAACAAAATTTCAGAAAGCACACCTGTGCCCCAAATTGGCAATAGCTACAGATCTCCTGTCATCCTACACCAGTGCAACCCAGACTCATCTAGGTGCTCTGACTTATCCACCCATACAGCTCCATTATTACATCCCATCTGTACTGATGAATCTGACCTAGCCAATTTTGATGTATTTAGTAAGCTATGGACATATATTCTACAATGCTGGGAGTAGCATATATTATCAAGATCACTGGAGTGATAACAGAGGACTACATGAGTTGTCAGGTCAGCTGTCACAAGGAGGATGCATAATCTGGAGATGGGGTATGTTGGGGAAGGGAGTACAGAATGGGTCAGAGGTTACTGAGGTAATGTCCTATCTGGAAGATAACCCAGGAGCAGCAACAAAGCTGATTCAGAATGAAATGAGCAGAAAAGTTATGCCAAGAGCATAAGCTGAATTTACTGAATGTCTCCATTCAAAATGAGCTATTTCCGTCAACTGGGTTTGCTCTCATTTCATTTCCTCTGTTTTTTCTACTTCTTTTTAACTTTTTGTTCTGTCCAGGGGTCTCTTCTTCCCCCCCACCCCATTAATTATTCCTCAATGATCACATCTTCACACCTTAAATTTCTGGCTTCTTTCTTCACTATTATACATCTGAGCTCTTGCTTCTATCCTCCTCCATATTCTCTTCTCTCCATACTCTCTCTGGCTGCTTGTTCCTCTTCTCCTCATCACTCTGTCTCCTGCACTTTTTCCATGATTTCTCTGCTTTGCCATCACAAGTAGTAGTGGAGAGCAAGCAGCTAGACTCTCAGTCTCAAGTACTGGTACAAAGCACCCCAACCCATATAGTGTTGTTCAGAAATAAAGATACAAGCCATTTTCACTTGGCAGCCATGAGCACATCCTGAGTGGAAGGGAAGGGTAGGAAGCACAGCCAAATAACTGGAAGAGGAGAAACATAAAGGGGTGGAAGGCTCTGAACACAGCCTCATTAGGTCTGTGCTGCAGCACAACTAACTATTTTATCTAAGCGCTGTTCTGCTCTCATCCTGAAGCATCTCATAATATTTTGTACATTTGAAACAGCCTTGTGTTGCTTTTTAAAGCTTTGTTGTGCAGCAGGAACATTCCACCTAGAGGAAACAAAAGGTGCTGGGAAAAATTCCCATCCTGTCTTACCATTGCAGGAAATTCTTAGACTCACAGAGTTAGAAGGGACCTCATGAGGTCATCTAGTCCAATCCCCTGTGAAAAAGCAGGGCCACTCTCACTAAATCATCCCAGCCAAGGTTTTGTTGAACCGAGCCTTAAATATCTCCATAGATGAAGGTTCCACCACCTCCCTAGGTAACCCATTCCAATGCTTCAGCACCGTCCTAGTAAGAAAGTTTTTCCAAATATCCTACCTCAACCTCCCCAGCTCTTCCTTAGCTTTCATTTTAAACACACCCCATGACTTGTGTGTGTAGCATGGGGATGTCCACACAGGGCTTTTATTTCAAAACAATACTGGTTGTTTCGAAATAAAAGTCCCTATGTCCACACAATGCTTTCTTGTTTTGAAAGGAGGGAGCTCCTCATTTCGAAACAAGAGCCCTCCTTTCGAAACAGCTTAAACCACTTTGCTTTTGAAAGGAGGGTTATTTCGAAACCAGTTGTTTCAAAATAAAAAGTACCTTCCCCCCAGGGTGCATAGCACCCTGGGGGGAAGGTCCCACCCACCCCCAGCACCCTGGCCAGGGTGCTGAGTGGAGTGCAGGGGGTCAGAGGGTGCCCCAGCCAGCTTCCCCCCACTTCCCCTTGCTGGGAGCAGGGGGGATGGGTGCCTCAGCCCCCTTTGCCCCCCCACCCCTAGCAAGGGAAAGCGGGGAGAAGCCAGCTGGGGCACCCCAGGGCTCTGCCCCTCTGCCCAGGCTGCGGGGGAGCTGTGGCCCCGCAGCCCGGTCAGGGGGACTGCAGCCCCCTCAGGGTGGCTGCTCCAGGGGCGGCTCACCCCGCTGCTGGGGCTGCCCCCAAGCCTGGGGTGTCCCACCTCCAGGGTTCCCTGGCGCCCCCTTGCTGCTTCTGCCGGGGCAGGGGGGCTTCCCCTGCTCCCCTGCCACTTCTGCTACAGGCACGGGGGCTTCCCCAGCACCCCCCCACCACTTCTGCTGCAGGCAAGGCTGGGGCTGCGGGGGGGGGGGGGCTGGGGAAGCTCCCCCGCCTGTGGCAGAAGCGGCAGGGGGGGCACGGGAATCCCAGGGGCGGGGCATCCCTGGTCCAGCACAAGCCTCCCTGCCCCTCACCTCCCCTACCTCAAAATAGCACGTCCACTGTGTGGACATGCTATTTCGATTCCCGCTTTTTTCCTTATCTCAAAATAGCTTTTTTGTTATTTCGAAATAAGGCATTATTTTGAAACAATTTGTTTTGAAACAAGGGCTTGTGTGTGGACATAGCCATGGAAATGACTAGTTGCCTCTGAAATAAATATTTAAAACTGACAGTTATTGTGATAAAGTCTAGTCACCTATAAACTGGCCCAGGGTGTTTAACCATTCTTCCTCTCATTTAGAAACAGAAAAGTGATTTGAGTGCTCTCTTTAGAACTTGAATGACCTAGATTTAATTCCCTGCTTTGCCCTAGACTTAACATATGATCTTGAGTAAGCCACTTCATTTTTCTCTTCCTCAGTTCTTTGTGCACAAAGTGTGAAGTATCACAACAGTACTTCCCTAGGTCAAAGGGGTGTTGTTAGGACACCAAAAACGTTGTGCATGCGTGCTCAGATAGTATAACAAAGAAGCAGAAAAGAGCCATGCATGCCTGTATGTTAGCTGCATAATGGCTTGTCTATATGTAAATTTCCAGGGGGGGAAATAAAGCTATAGCATTTGAAGCGCCTTTACATTGGTTTAACTGCATCCCCAGTATAAGGTTCTACTGGTTTAACTATATCTATTTCTAAACGTACAGAGCTGTAAACAGTACAAAACCTGTGTTTGGACCATGAGTCAGCAAACTGCAGTCCGCAGGCCAGATCCAGCCTGTGAACGCATGCGCTCCAGCCCGGGCTCCTCATGGCTCCAGCTTCAGTGATGGCTTGCACCACGACAGCTCTCTCCCCCTGCTCCCATTCACAAGGTGCCATGCAGAAGGACAAGACACAGAGGAGACTCTGCTAGGCACAAAGCCTTCTGTCCCCATCCCCTGTTGTGAAGGGGGAACTGAGTGCCACCACCCCAAGGTGGAGGAGGTCAGCTAAAGGATGATGGGGTGCTCTTCACAGAGAAGCACAGCCAGAGCCAGTTGGCTGCTGCCTCCCAGATCTGAGGGCTGGAACCTTCCATTTATATGTAGAGCCATGCAAATCCATGGATATCTGCAGATATCTGCCTTATATCCGCATCCACAGATACAACATGGATATCCACAGACCCTTTCTTGCAGATGCAGATTGGATATGGATCCCCATTTTTTTTTTATCTGCACAGAGCTAGAGCCCTGCAAATATGCGGATATCCATGGATACCCACATCTGCAGATAGAATACAGATATCTGTGGACCATTTCTTGCGGATGCAGATCGGATACGGATCCACTTATTTGTATCCATGCAGGGCTCTATTTATATGTGTGCTGACTGCCCAGCATACATAGAAACAAAGCCCAACTGTAGCCCAGGACGCAAGCCGCTTTCCCCTCTCCCAGGAAGGAAAAGAAGCTAACGTGCGTCTGATGACAATAGCCTCCTGGGCAGCTGGGCTAGTGGCCGGTCGCTGGAGCAAGAATTCTTCTGGTCTCAGTTCCTGGCTCTTCCTCAGAGACAGCTCTGCTCAGGCTCCCTGGCGTAGAACAATTAAAAAGGCAATGGAAGGGGAGATGAGTGAGGGATTCCCTCAGCAGCAATATGTTAAATAAGGTGGGTGGACTCATGGGCCAGGCAAGCAGATGGGCTCATGGCTAGCCTGGATTCAATGGAATGGGCTGCTTACAAGTGTGTGTGGTGGGGTCTGCCCCCCGCCCTCCTGCTGCAGCTGCACTGAGGCTGAAAGCTGCCCCCAGCCCTGAAGAAGTATGGGGTGGGGAGGGGCAAGGCTAGAGGGTTGAGATCCCCTTCTCTGCTCATGTATTAGAACTGAAAACAGTGAAGGGCAGCCAGCGCTTCCCAGTTCCCTGACTTATCTGGCTGGACCATTCACAACACAGCTGCAGATGGGGGATAAATTAGGCTGTGAGTGAGGGAGAATGGGAAGGGACCCCAGGGAGGTGCAGACCAAGGGCAAGATGGAACCTGCCAGGGTGGGCGCTGTTGCCCCCAAGTCTCCTGGTGCAGCTGCAGAGACTGAAAAACCTGCCTCCAGCCCTGAAAAGGTTACAGAGAAAGGGCAGGGCTGATGGGTGCAACCCCCCACCATCCCTAACTCAGCTGTCCTGCAGAGGCATGGCATGCTGCTGAGAATGGAAGAGAGATAACAGAAGCACCTCTATGCTGTGTTATGCTGGGACCCTTCCTCCCTCACTGGGGGTGGGGGGCTGCAAAACTCTTGTTATACCACTGCCTTCTGCTGCCTGGCTGGCTCTTCCCCCCCCCTTTTTGCCCCCTTGGCTGGTTCTGTGCCACTTGGGGTCAGCTCTTCATCTCCGCTGGGCTCCCTGCCCCTCCAGTCTCCACTTGCCTAGCACCAGCTCCCAGATAGGCGTTCCCCAGCCCCTGCTGGCTCACCTGTGAATATTATTGCCCATCCCAAGTTTAGACTAACCCTAACATTGTTTGCTCTGGGGACTTCACTAACTATTTCAGGATATGATCTCATTAACACCCATTACTTATTCCACAGCCCATTTGAAGACTGTAGATCACAAAATAAATTCTGGCCCAACTTCCACCCTGTGCCACTAACTGGACAACTGTGATTCCTTCTCACTTACACAAAAAATATTTGACAGTGGTTTGGCAACTAATATGCTTGTCATGGTGCATCAATATTTCATCATCATCTTTTATCTTATCCTTAAATTGTAAGCTCTTTGGGAGTCAGGTCTTTTTTGTTGTATGTTTGTACAACATTTAGCACAACAGGGCTGCAGTGTTGAGGTTCTGATGCATTACCACAAATTATAATTAGTAATAGAGGAGTGATGGCTAGCCATGGGAGCAAATAGTAGGAATTGGTTTAACCTTTTGTAACCTTTGTGGAATAAGCCCCCCCAGGAAGTGTGCAGATATTACATGTTTTGTACACTCTAGCTGCAGTCTCTGGTTTTCTAGGACACTTTCTGCTAGAGAGCAGAAACAGATGCCTGGGAGAGTGCACTCACAGGCTGAGGTTACCTCTCTGCTGTACATGGTTTCTATTAACAAGAAATCTTTTCTTCTACTATGCCTGCCCAACCAGAAAAATACTACAACCCTGACCCATATCAGAAACTGAGAACATTTTCTTACACAGACATCCAAATTCTATGCTGGTGCTGCCCTAAGAATCTCTGTTTTTCAAATTTAAGAACACCAACAGTTTTACAATTATTTCCTGGGAGGAAATATCAGACCAAAAAGAAACATGATGAAAGCCACTATAGTTGGCTGGGCTCTGTTGAAGATGGGAACGGTTACTGCTTTAGAGGAAAGCTCAACAGCACTGGCATAGGGCTCCAATCTCCCTGTGTTTTTTCTTTTTTGAGGGGAGGGGAAGAGTAGGAGTCAGCAACATTTTTAACAACTAGTTTTAACTGCCTCTCTCCACACCCAATTTTTCAGCCTAGTATAAAGCTCAAAGTTTTTCAAAATTTTGAATCTAGAGAAGTGGAAGTGAGAGACCCATCACTTGAACATGTTTTCATCTGTTTTGGACCCTTTTAGTTAGAAGAGCTAAGGGATGAATGTTAACTTTTGATTATAAAAAGAGAGGACAGAAAAATACATAACTGAGGTGCCATTTCTGTTGTAATGCTATGTGGTTTGCTAGGAGGAGGAAATATTTGGTCAGAATCAGTACAACTGTGATCAGGACTACACCCTGCTCCTTGGCCAAGGATGAGAAGCAAAGGCTGTCAGTCCTGGAAGCATCATCCTCGTTCCTTTATATCAATGCCAGTCAGTTACATTTCCCCAACACCCACAGTAGACATGACTGGTTAAGGATGACAAGCTCCTGCGTTATCAAAGGGAAGGAGGAATATGGTTATTTTCCTGCATTGTGAAGTGAAGATGAAGAAGGGGACTGTGAAGCTGCTTGAGTCAGGGTGATCCGAGGAACACATCTGTTGTAGTCTGTGAAAAGACGACAGCCTTCTGGCCTGTGTCCCATCTAATCTGCCCTAGAATTAATTGCACTAGCAAAAAAAAAAAAGAAGTCTCTGGCTAGTGCTCAGACTGCTTCATTAGCAATTTATAAAAGTCATTTTTATGCTGATTTTTGGTACAATATGAAAAGCATCCAAATTGTTAGTCTTTTCTTAAGTGGGAAGGAATTTCTTTAGTGAATAAAGGCTCCTCTTGTCCCAGCTTCAAATTGCATCTGTTGTTTAGAGGAAGTCCAATAGTTCATTTCTAGATTGTAGGAGGCAGTCAAGAGTGATGACTGAAATAGTTAGACAAGATTAGAGAGAAAAATCAAATGTATACACAAGAAGTGTTTCAGACTTTAATCAGATGATTTACTGCCCATTTTATGCCTCCTTTGGCATTAATGTTAACTTAGTTTTACATGACAGTTGACTGTACATTTCACATTGTCTTCTGGACTCTGTTTGCGAAAAATAGAAGGGTAGAGATCTAGTTTAACACATGAATTGAAATCATTACTACAAGACTCCCTATTCCCCCATTTGTCTTTGAAAGACTTGACTACAGTAGGTGAACAGGGTGTCACAAAAACACATATTTCCACTGTGTGATAGCTGATTCTGTTTATGGCGAACAGCCTTGGAAGTGAAATGCTATGCTACCTTATGAAGAACGAAGAGTTTATGCAGAAAAGCAGCAACAAAACAGTTTATGCAGGAGGTGTAGGCTACCCCAAGCTTTGCTGCTTTAGACTGGAATGTAAGCACAAGCTGCCTTTTAGGGCCAGAAAGATAGCTACTGGAATAAATGTCATAAATGCTTTTAGAAAATGAAAGACTAGTCAATTACATGGATAAGTGTTCTTAAAGTACAGCTGACCAAAGGGCAGCTTCATTTCAGAGTCATTTTTGAGGCTTTGAAATTTGCTTTTATTCACATTAGAAAGAAATTTCATTTCACCAGAAATGTCTCAATTACCTCTACTATAGAGCAACCTCCTCTAACACTTTCCACTGAAGTGACCTTAATCCACACCATATGGCTGGAACACAGATAGAAAGACCAGACTTACCCACCCATGCATCAGATTTGTAACACACTTGCATTAACTTGTAAGTCACCCTTTGATAGCAAAAAATAGCGTACTGCTTAGGAATGCAATACAACACATAAGCGTTATGCGCAAGTTCAGTGCATTTCAATCTTGCTCAAATGCGAAGTCCAGCCTGAGGAAGACATATCCTCAAGGATTCTTTAAATATAATTGATTAGCTAGACACTGGCTGCAAGAAAATCACAAATGCATCTGATACACATATGCAGGTCACCCATCGCAACCCCCCCCCCCCCAAAAAAAAACACCACCCACCCACCCTCTCCAAGCCCCCAAAACCTTGAGTCAGAACTAGGAGGAAGTTGATCAGGTAGCCATTTCACACAGGAGTTAAACCAATGGGTGCTTTTGCTGCACCATATGCTCTAGGCTGGTTCCGTTCTTTCCTTGTGATACCGCTTAAGTCAAAGGAGTTTAAAGAGGACCATTTATTATTTTCAGGAAGCTTTTGATCTTTCTAGTATCAGCATGAGTGGCAAGAGCAGCACATTTCTCGTATATTTATGCGGCCAGCAGATCTTTCATTTCATTAAGAGGAGCCCTCCTCAAGCTTGAATGTGGCTTATAATCCATCCTGAGGTGGGTGGGTACCATCCTATTAAGTGACAATGACAAAAACTAACTAGTGACTTGCTTAATACATGATGTGGAGTGGAGCAAATTCCTAGGGGACAGCAGAATGCTGAGTAGAATTTTCTGCAGGTGCCACCCTGGATTATTATTTCTTCGACAGCTGGAATGAAGAATGTCTTGAAGATCTGCTGACTTCAGGGAGCTTCCCCTCCTGTCTCATAGCCTTTGCACAGATGATCAATCAGAACTTACCTTAATGTAGGTGAAAGTTTCCTGATGAAGATCATGTTTTCTGGGCAGTGCACTATGGGCAATAGAGGATTCAAAGTCCTCGTATAACTTAAGAAGTAAGAGGGCTGAGCTATGATATGTTATTACTTCCACTTTCTTGCACCTGAGCATTTTCCTCTGCTCAAGCAAAGGATAGAGATTTACCGTTATGCAGAATTTATTTTTGCATATAGTCGTGCTCTTTTTCTCATAAAACAAAAAAACAAAAAACCCCTCAAAACATTTAATATGTATAAACAGTCTATGAACAACGATTGTGACTATTTCTAAATCTACTGTAACGGATAGCAGAGGTATAGACAGAACTGATTTTTTGGCAGGGCTGAAGCTGACATCAGTGGGCACAAGCCTCTCTTCCCAAACACAATGGAGGCTGATAAAATGTAGGGCTGGGATAAATTGCTTGAAATCCGATTGGATGGGTCTGCTTTCAAAGTGAATGGCCTCTGGCCTACCAAAGCCCACCTGTAGCTATGCCACTTTGTGATATTCCTGGTGTTTGTCACAATCTGCTGCACTTGTTATTTTTACAAAGTATTGTACAACATACTCACCAATATGCGTACACTTCCCTGCTGCTTTCTTGGGGTGTCAGAGAGAAGGGTAGGGGAATGAGAGACCTGAACCTTTCTTGTAGTGTGTGCTATTCAAAGGTCATGTATGTCCCTCAAGCTTCTTACAGCTATGGCAGCATAGGTGTTTCATAGTCTCTTGCCAATGCCTTTGTAACTCTTCAGCAACAGTCAAATGCTGACCATCAGAGGTAACTTCCATAGTAGGTCTACACTGCAGTAACTCACTTGTGACAGAAAGTCTAAACTCAGGTCAATTGACCCAAGCTGCAGGGCTAAAACGTAAAGAGATGTCCAGGGTCAGGAGGTAGCCCAAGGTCTAAGACCTTCTCACTCAATCTCAGGCCTGGGCCTCCAACCTGAGTCCAAAAAGCTACACTGCTATTTTTAGCACTGCAGCCTAAGCTCAGCAAGCCTAAAATCAATTGACCCAATGCCATGGGGTTTTTCTTTTTGGTATAGACATACCCAGTCTACTTTCAAAACGCCATCTGGATCCAAATAGATTGTCACCATTTTTGAGACAGACCTTACAACACACGCCCCTCTCCCCTGCATGATTCAGCTGCTGAGTGCTCCCTGGCCATCTCCAACTTCTTTTTTTACATAGACCGCTCTTCAAGGAGGGTTTACTGCCTCAGCCTTCAGATGGTGACTATGAGTGTCCTGCCAGGTGGTTTGTCCACAAAGAAAGCATCCTACATAACTTCAATAACTGAACAGGCCAGTGACTGCCACAGAATCTAGGTGCTGCTGGTTTCATCAGCCCCCTGTAGAGATGAAGCGTACTCCAAACCAATAAAAAAAGAAAGAAATCCTTGAATGCCTCTACAGCTTCCTTTCCTCCCATATTTGAACAACCAAATATTGCTATGCAAGCATGAGAGTTACACTTACATTTTATTAGAAACATACCATTTGAGGTGAAAATATGCAAGTGTTGCATTTTATTTTCACTATATATTTATTTTCTGCAACCTTTCTCCTGCAGCTAGTCTATGGAGGCATGGTATAAGCAATATGGTAGATTTCTTTTCATGAATTTGATCAGTTTTTGCATCCTTCAAGTCTTGCATATCTGCAGGACCTGTGTGGGTTCTCCGATTATTCCTCATTTAATATTGACTGCCTGCCTTCCTACTGAATGATTGAGGTCCAGAACATCTGAGGAACTCAAGCATTTAGCTTCTTGCATTCAGAGCAAAATTTCAGTATCAAACTACTGGGACAACTGCCTTTTGAAAAACTCAGTGAGATTTAGGAAATGCAGACAGCTCAGGCATCCTGGATTTTTGAAGACTTTCACACTGTCCCTCAACTTTGCAAATTCATGTAACACCCAAAACAGACCAAACATTGCCTGGAGTCTTGAAAATGCCTCTTGTTGCTAAGACAGCCAATAATCATATATAATGGGTTTCCATGAGCTCATGATAAGCTACTTTCAAGTAGCTAATTTTCAAGTTCCTTTAAAATTAATCTCTTAAGCTTTGCTGACCTAGCAGGTTTGGAGAACTTGTTTGAATAATTGAAACAGGCTCACTTGCCAAGGAGGATTTTGCCCATTTCATTTCTGGTTCTAATATTTAATACTTAGCTAAGAGTCAGTAGGGAGGTGCTGTACATTGATTATTAGCATTCTGGAATCGTATGATTTTAAACATAGAACAGCATAAAATCCATGAAAATAATGATAGCACAGGGGACAGCTGAGAAGAATAGTAGGTTAATCTAGGGCAGTGGAAAAAACAGCACTTTACATTAATTACAAATCAGAAAAAGAGTCTGTGGTTGAGTACTGCAAGACTGTGCACCCCAAATCACTAATCATTTTTGAAAGTTTGAGCCAAAAATAAGTATTTTTAGTAATATAGCCAGATCCAGTAGTAGACCCCAGCTAGCTTCACAGTAACCTGTCTGCATATTGACTAACCTTCACATCTCAAACCCCCAAACAACATTTTCTTGGGTCCTCTCTTCTCATCAATAGCTTGCTCTGCACCACACATCATTTTTCCTCTCCAACATTACTGAAATGCAGCCATTTCTGAATTTTTGTAGTAGGCTCTGATTTCACAGAATACAAGACCATGACTAACTTTAGGCATGCAAGTAGTTAAAAGTCAATGGCAAACGCGTGCTTAATGTTAGACATATGCTTCAGTGCCTTGCTGAGTCAGAACTGTAATGAATTGATGTTGAAATATATTTGCAATTAAGTCTGGAATGCTCAGTTTCTGTGCATCTTCACATACTGCTGCAGTTTTTAACTGGTCCTGAAATTTTAGCACTAAAGTTATTTTGGTTGCAATTATAGAGTAAAATTATATTCTGAACTTTTAAAATAGAAATCATTTATGAATTACCAAAATTTTAAGGTGTGACATAAATATTTCTTGTAAATCATAAGTTATAAAAATACTACGATTTTGCAAAAACTCTAGCAATGATTTGATTCAGCTAACTGCCTCTATTAATCCCAAACAGCTGTATGAATATATCTGGATTCTATTTATGCCATTTTGCTCTCATTTATATTCATATATACTCCTGACTTTCACTCTTTGTGAGCAGTCTTATGGTTACCAGTGAAGCCTATAAGCAGCAGCATGGCCACATCAGTTAGCCCATTTCACTTTCAGCTAAAGATCGAGGGTCTAAGACGTTACTTCCATTAGGGAATTCGACCATTAGCATAGCTCTGCTGGCAGAAATTCTGAACAAGGTAGAACAGCTATAAACTACAGAGCACTCTTGAAACACGTAAACAGCAAGCATGTTTATCTCAGCTTACAGAAACTTTACATTGTTTAGAGCAGGCATTTTCATAAGTGCAGCTATACCAACTGCAATAAATCCCAACAGAGACAATACCTAAGATTCTGTAAGGAACTCTTATGGAGCTACCATATTGTTCATTGATTATCTAAGGGTGGCTTTTTCCAGACATTTGTCACTAGTGCTTCTGCAACTAAAACTTAAAGATACAGTACCAAATAGTAATGATGGACTCTGAGCTGAAGTGAATGCTTCAGACCAATTCCAAGCAAGCTCTTATCAGCCATGGATGCTGACGATCAAACAAGTCTTTTGTTTGTATTGCTCCCTTGACTGTCTAAATGTTTTAAAAACAGGTTGTCACAACTCTAGTTAAAAGGCTCCAGCTTCAAGGGGATTTGTGGGGGAAAACATTGTCTCCTTCCTTTAGCTAAAAATAAATCATACAATAGGAAACTTGATTTTAAGAGAACAGTAGGTTTTCAGTTTTTCACTGGTTCGGAGGTTCTCTTTTGCTTTGTTTGCCAGTGATGTAGGAAGGGACAAGAAATAAGTTCTGTCAGCTAATTAGACTCTTCAGAGTCCAAAGAGGAAAATAATTCTGCTTCCCTGGAAAACTTGAGACATGAGGAGATAGTTACAGGGAATATGCTATCCTTACAAGTTTGCAACATCAAAGTGTTGTTTAAAAGATAAAGGACATAT
This sequence comes from Podocnemis expansa, assembly GCA_007922195.1. Classification (NCBI taxonomy): domain Eukaryota; kingdom Metazoa; phylum Chordata; order Testudines; family Podocnemididae; genus Podocnemis; species Podocnemis expansa. Next base: position 8,139,457 of record ML682057.1, on the reverse strand, counting down.
CACAGTCTGTGGCAGGATACACACTGAGAAATCACCATAAAGTGTTATATGTGACTTGGGGAGTAGAGCTCATTATGAGAACTATGAATGTTAAGGATTTCAGTTTGCATGGTTCTACCTCTATTTTTGCTTTCAAAATTTATTTTGAGTTTTAGTTCTGAGTGAATCCAAATGCTCAAAGTGAAACTCCTCCTATCACTCCAATTGCTACAGGAGTCTGCATGAAACTATAAAAAAACCCAACCTAGATTCCTTCAAAAGGTGCATGAAGTTCAAAAAGCCTCTAGAACATGCCCTGTGTTGAGTATGAATTTACCTAATTTTAGATATTGTAACGTTTCTGCATAGCCAAACTGATGAATTTGGCTTCTAAATACATCTCTTCACTAGTTGCACTAAGACAAGTATTTCCTTTAATGAAACACCAAAAGTTGTATGACATCCTTGTAAGTGAACCACTAGGAAATGTACAATCATATCCAGGAAGAGGCATATCAAGATGCCTCCAATATACCAGAACAGATTTTCATTCAGGTACACTGAAGCGTAGCAGATGCTACTACTAACAGGTGCAAGTAGGTATTTGTGCACAAGTCCAGATCAGTAATTAATTTGTGAAGTACAGATACATGATTTCATTATATACATGGCACATGCAGTATGTGCGTGTATATACTGGGTTGTTATGATCTTTGCTTGTGGAGAGCACTGCCTGGTGGTCAGGGCTTAGCATATTCTTCACACAGAGGAAATGATAGGGTAACCCATGCCATCCATTGTGCTCCAGGCCAGAGCCCTCTGAGGGCAATACAAGGGTCTCATATCCAGGAGCACCTTAAGACTTCTCTCCCTGCGCTGCTTCCTATCCCTCCTCACTCCTACTATGGTCCAAAGACTATCACAAATAGCTGTAAAGGGGATCAGCTCACCACTTCGTATCTCTTTGCTGTCAATCACAGCATAGTAGCTCTAGCCTTCTTAGGGCAGCTGTTACCTCCCCTCGTGCCTTTGTCCTCCAGCAAGGTCATTTCCAAGTCTGAGTCCTTCAAAGGGAGTCCATAAACCTAAAACACAAAGAACCAATATAAAAAATGGACAAGTAGCTGAGGGGGGAAAATTCCTTCCTTTCCAGGTATAAGAGAAGGGAGTCTTCCCTTCTCTCAGGCAGTTGCTGAGGAAGTGAGTCTACGTTTCTCAGGATATTCTAGATAAAAGTCCTTTCCCTTCCCTGACCTGCCCACACATGAGTTTTTCTGCTGCCTTTTAACTCCTCCTCAGTTGTGGCAGGGCAGGGCAGGTGGATCCCCAGCCAGTGCCCTAACCCCTTGTTATGCTGGGTGACGTTTGTAGAAACAACAACATAGGCATACAAAACTCCATGAGACCCACTTTAAAGACTCGGTTCACTCCCAGCAATAAAGTGTTGGGGCATTGACTATTTGCCAGGATAACCTGTAGCTTTTGATACTTTATTATTATGATGATACAGTGACTACAATGCCACCTTGAAATCAGCAGCCATTTATGCTAGGAGCTGTACACACATACAGTAAGAAACAGTCCCTACCCTTAAAAGCTTAAGTCCAAGGACACAAGGGAGGTTGGAGAAAGGAAGCACTTTCATTTTCATTTTTCACATAATAAAATGGAGGCACAGAAATAAGCCATACAGAAAAATCAACGGCAAAGCCAAGTGTTGAACTCACATTTCCTATGCTCATTTAGTCAGTTCATTGTCTCAGATAGATGATCATGTTTTGCTGTATTTCACTAGATTTGTCCTTACCAGCTACAAAAACCTCCTATTCAGAATATCAGAGAGAAGCTGCATCTTTGAATAAGTCAAAAGGGATAAGCTTAAGAATGTAGTTAATTTTGAGTTTTACCAGCCCTGTACCTCCCAAGACTTAATAGTGCACAGAAACCCCTAAGTTCTGTACAGTATATATATAGCACAGCCAGTTGAGAATGTTTAAAATATATATGTAAAAAAAATGAAAGTCCTGTGGTACCTTATAGACTAAGATTTCTTTGGGTATAAGCTTTCATAGGCGCCAATCTACTTTGTCAGATGCAGCTGCTGGTTTTGCTGTACACAGACTAACAGAGCTACCCCACTACAATATAGATGGTATAAAATAGAAAGAGCTTAGTATCAGAAATGCCTGCCATTTCTAAACAGCCTCTAAGTTATTCCATTCACTCACAATAGAATGGCTCCTTAGAATACTTTAACTCAGGGGCAGGCAACCCCCAGCACATGCCCAGACAGTGGCACTTGCATCCTTTCTGAGCAGCGAGCAGCAGCTCTGTGGCACCACTCCTGCCACTGAAAGCCACTCCAGGTGATTTCTTTTAGGGATGGCTTGGCTGGGGTACCAAAATGTCCATGCCCCAGGCATCCTGCAGAAAGAAGCCCCCCAGAGCAACTCCTTTCAGCAGCACACCTGAGAAACATCTCTCACCCTCTCTGCTTCATTCCAGCTGTAGCCACTGTGAAATTTTCAGGCAGCAGCAGCTCTTTTGTGGAGGCATTCACCTGCATTGGCTAAGGGTCAGGGAGGAGGTACCAACACAGAAGTGAGCCAGGGTGGTCTTAGTGAATCCAAGGCTCTGGGCAAAGTCCAGGATCAAGCCCACCATGAAGCTGGAGCAGGGTAAAGGGTATCCTTAACTGCCCACCCCCCCACATCACACACAGGGCCCCCAAGCTACCCCCATAGCTCAGATCACCTATGGGGTCAGCAAAAGTTACAAATCCCTACTATAGCATTTTTTAGAAGTGTTTTAACATTTTCTCCTATAAAGGTAACTGCCTCTTTGGGCAGGGAAAGGTTTGTTGAGGGATATGGCTTAGCGGTTACACTGTAGTTTATGGTCAGTAGAGGAGTTATGGGGAGGAGGGTTTAAATGTCCAAGACTCACCAGTAGGAGAGGTGGATGGAAAGATATGCCATAATCTTCTGATTGTTTCACGGCTGGGGCTTCCCTTCAGCCACAGAGGACCTTTCTTTGTGGGGCAGAAGTGCTAGATTCAGGGTTTGTTTTAGCTATACTGGGATTGTGGTCTTCAGATCAATTTTCTTCCAGCTCTGCTGCATAAGTAAGTTGCAGGTCTCACTTTCAAGTGCTCCACCTGATGGCGCATTTGCTGCAGGTGTATCAGGGCAATGCTGGCTCGGCCCAGAATGAGCCCTTAACCCCTGGTTTCCTAGTGTGGCATTTGTATATCCCATCAAATACCATCCCTTTCCACTGCAACTTGTGCACTGGATGGATCTTATGGAAGAAACTCAAAGATGTCCACTACTACTCATTAAGGCATATACAAACATCATTTTGGAGAAAGTGGGGAGGTGACAGGACATAACTCCAGTCAGTGGAAATTTATGGCATGCGCTGTAGACAAGGTTTAATCCTTTCCAGGTTTCTAAGAGTTGAAGTTTTAAAATAAAATTAAAAACATGGAACATCCACTACCTCCCTAGCCCAGGAGTTGATAGCAGAAGGAATTTATTGTATATCAGCAAAGGGGTAAGCCACAGCCTTCTGAAGGATATATATTCTGAAGGCTGACATGGTATAGCAGAGCTAAGGTACAGACAAGATGAAAGATTTTTCTTTATGCATAACAACCAGTTGGAGATGCATACACTTTTGGAGGAGTGATGAGGGAGTGGCTGATAGACAAAATGGATATCTTCATGCGACGCCTCTAAGTGGCACAGAACACACACTGAGGCAGATCCCTGGATAAAGTACTGATGCTTTTCACTGCACCCTTGATAAAATTTGATCATACATCTGGTGAACCAAGCCCAGGAAGATTACTGTGATGCAGAGAGATGTCTGCTAGAGGCATACACCCCCCGCCCCCCATGCAGTCTCAGCTACATCAAACTCCTTCCCTGCTGCTGGGACAGAGGATGTGCCTGAAGCAAGGCAGACATAGCTGGAGCTTCCTGCTGACCCCTGAACACTGTTTCCACCTTTTATGCTTTTGGAGTGGCTCTGCACATTGCAGCCTTGTCAGAGGAGGGAGAAGATAAATTTAGTATGCGCTGTATCCTCTTCAGCTATAGCTCATTAACAATATGCCCAGACCAAACTATAATGTTTGAGGACCAGATGCTGATCTCAGTTATATTTGAGTTAATCTGGGGCAGGTCCAGTGACTTCTGGTTTATGTTGTATTCACACAAATATAGCTGAAACCAGAATCTCTCCTGAAAACAATAGATGAACTAGATCAGAAAAACAACACAAAGCTTCTTAAACTGCTACTCTGCTGACCCTGAAAGGAACATTTTAGCAATTTGAAAAATTGTGGTTATTTGTTGAGATTATTTTCATGTTGACGCCCCTCTACTCACCTTGTTTCTGGGTAGGTATGGAAGCAGATAGGTGGGACGATGTAAGAGGAAGACCAACTTGTCTTACTGTAACTTTAGCCTGAATATCTCCTTGCAACACAAATCTCTGAAGAAAGCTTGTTCTCACAAGATTCCTTTCCCATTTTGCAGACACAAGACTTAAATATTGATTTTTTTCCTCTCCTTTGCTGAACCAAGATCTTGATTCAGGGAATTCTGCATCCCCTGAATATTTTGAGGTTCTTCACTGCTTTAAAACCGACTTGACCCTGAACATCAGTTGTTAAAAATCAGGGATCCTGCTGGGACTGATTAGTTAGGACTTTTATTTCATCTAGCTATTTCATAGTGCAGGCTCTCATACAGAATCTCTTGCAAGTCTTTTCTTCTCACTTATACACATGACTGCATAGCATTTGGATTAAATGCTATCTAGAGATGACATCATTCTCTTCCTCAACTGAGATTTCCTCTTTTCAAGGGCTTCTATTTTTTTTTAATATAAACAGACTTTTTCACTCCTTTAAAACTTGACATCAGATTTTTTTGAATCATGTGCCTATTATATTGCAGGTTAATCCATCTCTTTGACTGAATGCATGGAGGTTTAACAGATAAAAAAGCTGAAGGATAAACAATGAATGTAGTGAGAAGAAAGAGAGAAAGGATTTGGGGAGATATTTTTACTTAAAGTGAGACTAGAATGCAAAAGGTATAAGCTACCCTACAATGGCCCTCTGTTTTCATTTGAGAAAACCAGAAATGACAACTAAAATAAATGCTTTAAAGCAAAGAGAAAATAAGTGAATGTGAGGTATTTTCATGACTTCCAGCACTAATGGATGGCATGGTAAAATTAACAAAGATGTCCAGTTAGGAAGCCAGTTTTTTAAAGTGGAATTTCCCCCAAAACAATGGAGCAAAAAGCATATAAAAATGGCATTTAATTGGCTCAGGCAACTGATCTGCCATCCAAAACAGTTCCAGATTGTTGTCACAAAGAGACTTAGACATCAGTAAGTGCTTTGACATTTTATTATCCCTTAACAATCTATGATAGCAGACATTGACAAAGACACAGACAAGCTGCTAAAAAACCACATCAGACTTTCTATTCTGCTGCTAGTTAAAGTTTTGCTTTTACATTTCCTGTATCTATTCATGGAGCTTAGAGTGCAGCAAAGGCATTACATCCATGAGGGAGAAGGAAAAATTTGCCTAGAAGAGGATGGGCAGCCACCAGAGATCTATGAATATTTTAAAGAGTACCTGTCTCCCATGAGATTGGCAACTTTGAACTGTTTTTTACTTGCAGAAATATTATCACCACTGCTTCAAGGAGAAGAAATATTTGAAAATTTTCAGGTAACTTTAGAATTTGTAAAATTCCGAAAAGTCACTTAAAGGAAAACTTGATTGTTACATAAAAAAGTTTTTCAATTTACAAATATGCATATTTTTAATAAGGAGGGTAATTAACTATTAGAATAATTTGCCAAGTGATGTGGAATTCTCCATCAGCTAGAGTCTTTACTTCAACTGGATGTTTTTTCTGAAAGAGAGGTTCTAGCTCAACCACAGGTTCTAGGACAAGGTGCACAAATCACTAGATGAAAGTGCATGTGGGAAGGCTAGATGACCACAATGATCCCATCTGATTTTAAAAATCAATGACTATTAATATGAAATGCTGTCACTAAGTAAAATTAAAATATTTGCTAGGTTGTGGATTGAGCCTGCTGGTCCAGCAAAATACATAAATAAAGTCTTAATATTAATAGTATATAAAGGTATTAGTAAAATCTGTATTATAAAGTCTCAAAGGATATGTCTACACTTGGCCTTTCAATTCAAATTAATAAATATTAATTTGAATTGACTGAATTCGAATTGACATGGACACACTAGAAACTCCAATTCAAATTGGCATGCCCATGGGCTGGACTTTCCAATTTGAATTGGGGGGGGGGGCACCACGGGGTGTGACAGTATGGCCATGAAAAATGGCCACTGCCACAGCCAATCTGTTGCCAGGCTCTAGCACTCTGAACTGGCACAAGGAAAAGCATCCCCAGCCCAGCTCTAGCTAGGAACAGCTTTAAATTGTGACTCCAGGGGCTACTTATGCACCTGAAAACTCTAGGACTTTTTTGCAGGTAACTTAGAAATTAGCTGACAGGAGCACTGTATCTAAATCCTATATAAAGAAGGAAAGTTAAATATTAGAGCCACCTGGCTTCAATACTAACATGTTCTAACATCTTGCATCAAGCCACTTAAAGGGCACTGGTAAAGTTTAAAATTTTAATCTGTATTTTTACTTTGTTACTAACTCTTGAATACAACTGTTGAAACAATTTTAGAATAATCCAAAATATTTTATGTCATTTAGGTCACTTGCTTTTTGCAGCAAACTAAACTTGGAATAGAGCATTTAACTCTTGTAAACATCCTGGCTGGCTAGGGTACTGTAGTCAAATTCTATGATTAATCTGGAATTTGGAGTGATTGATATGAATTTAATAAACTAATTTACAGGGTAAGGGTTCTAGCCCAAATTGGCTACAAATAGATTAAGCTTGAAACTAGATGATAAGGGACCCCTTGGGAAACGGACACAGAAGTTACACTCTGAGTTTGAAATTTTATAATAATTCTTTTGTTGCTAACAGCTTACAGCATATAATGGATAAAACTACCAATTAGTAAATGAAAACAATCAATAATGGAATGGACTAATACATTTGAAAGATACCCATAGGCAATAAACCAACTAAGATTTCCTAAAATATAGGAGAGGTTTAAAGTTATAAAAATTATATTCACACTTGAAGCAAGACAAATTAAAGTACAAAGCTAACTAAGAACAAATAGGAAAAACAAAGTAAAGGAAATTTGAATGGGTTTCTGGAGAGGTTGAACTCAGGCCTGAATAAGAAGGGAGCTCCAAAGACCCCCTTAATTTTGAGGCCTTAAATACCTTTTTTTTCTTTTTCTTTTTTTTTTTAAACACCTCACCTCATTTCCCTCTGGTCCAAATATGGGTTTGAACCCAACAAAGTTCAGATTATTGGTTCGGGGGTTCATGCGTATAACTTATGTCTAATTAACATATAATTGACATATTTTCCTCCATTGCCTTTTCCCTACTTTTCTATTCACTATGTTCCATAGACTTGCGATTTAGACCCCTTTTCACAACAAGCTCAAAAATAATTTGTCTGGTACTTTCCATCAAAACTCAGCACCTTTGCAGTCACCCTCTCCCCAGTTATTTTCCTATTATAGCATAGCTGATGCTTACAGATCTTACTGCTTTTGAAAGATTTTACAAAACATTACTATTGTGAAGCACTTGCTTACAAATTTTCCACACAGGGAAGAGCACTTTGGCCTAATGCTAAATTTACTTTATGTAACTACAACACTATAGAGCCACGAATTACTTATACTAACTAAAGCACGATGGAATTATAAATTCTTAGACTTATATGAAGAGAAAGAAGTATGTTTGTATAAGAGATAAAACAATATATGCATGCAAGCTCAGTATAAGTATGGCTAAAGGCTACAGTGCCATGAATTGACACTGCATCTGCCTCAGGCTCTAAGGATGTTACCATACTAGGGCCTGTGAGGAGAAGTAGGCTGGACATTGTGAGCCTCCCAAATTTTACAGTGACGGGCCCTAGAAATACCACAAGTACAGAGGAAACTCTATGTTGCTGCTATTCCTCCTCGTGGTTTTGACCCCTTCATGTCACCTGTTGCCCTCACATCGCCTTCTTTTCAGACTGGAACCCTGGCTGTATTTCTTTTCAGTCTCCCTGCATCCTCTTTTCACCATCTCTGCACTCAGAGGGCTTATCGTCTAAGGGCTTCTGAATACTTAGTTTAATTACTAGCCCTTTCTCACCTTAAACAGCCTGCCTTTGTTTATAAACAAAATACTGACTCATTGCACCAAAGGCACAAGCTAGGAACACCTCGCTTCCACAAGAACTCACATTTCACACTCAGGCTGTGCTGCAGTTAAGAATTATACCTGGGGGGTAGGATGTAGGCTGTAAGTAGGCCCACTGTTCAAAACTTGGGTGCGTGTGTCAGGAGCACTCCTTTGTCCCCCCAAAAGGTTTCCCTGCACCAGATGCTGATAGGACGCTGCTCAGGAAAATGAAACATCTATCATGCTGTGTTCCTGGAAGGTGAGGCAGTGACCCCATATTTCCCTGCCAATCCTGGACAACGTGTCTCTTCTAGGGCTCTGTGTTGTGATCTTGTGGAACAGGGTGCATACACGTCCCTCTAGCCCTGCACGCAGGGCTGGATGAATGCTAATCCTGAGCCTGAGAGACCTGAGGTATTACTGATTGTTCGTTTACCCAGCCTCCTTTACCCAGAGGCATGAGATATTTAGTTGCCCCACCACAAGCCAGGACACCCAAGATACTAACTCAGCATGAATGTTAACTCTACAGTGCCACCAAAGGGGACACCCTTATCTTGAAACCTAGGAACCTTAAGTTTCAGAGAATAAAAGAAGGGTTCACACCCACCCCACATTGACTTATCCATTCTAGACAGTGAAAATAATTAGCCCTGGAAAGTCCAGGGCTCATGATTTCAGTTTGAGAGTTTTGTCAAGTGAGAGGATGGAAACAGGCCTTAGAAATGTGTGCTAACAGCAAGAGAAAGAGTCAGAGAAACAAAGTTATTTGTTGCCATTAAAGCTTGTCTTCTGTGTGCCGTTTCACTGTTGTCTTGTAAATAAATACAATTACAAAATAATCAAAGTCTATGTCATCAATATCTCTATCAAGAGAAATGAACCCATTGCAAAGCCCTCAAAATGGATGGCACACAGCAACTGGGTAAACATTTAAAAGCATTTTACAAAGCTGGATACATACCATTATCTCCATCTTACAGATGGGGGCATGTGGGAGTCCATCTACAAAGAAGAAAAACAAAAAAAACTAGACCCATGCCAGTGAGCCTTAGAGCCCAGATCAACAGATTTGGGCCCATGCTGTGAGTCTAAGGATGGACTTGTGGCCCAGGTTCCCACCTGAGTTGCATTTTCTACATTGCTCCCTTTAGACTGATGCTGCAAGCCCAAGTGAGCTTTGCCAAGCTCTGACACTTGCTGCAGTGGTGTTTTTGGTTTTTATTTGCTGTGTAACCCTTCCCTGAGGCAAAGTTACTTGGCGAAGGTACTTGTCAGTAGAGCTGGCTGGAACCTGGAACTCCTGTTCTGTGGGAATTTCTGAACTTTTGAACTTTTGTTCAAATCTGGAACCATAAAAGCTGCAATGGAAATACAGAAGTTTCCCACCGCATGAACTTCTGTTTCCAGAAAGTCAAAGCAACATTTCATTTTGACTTTATGGTACTAGTTCAGTGATAAAGCTGAAATTGTTTTATGCTTTTGGGAAGCTGGCTGGCAGGCTTGCCAGCTCCCAGTTACCTGGCAGGCAATCCCACCCACAACCAATGGGGAAACCAGCAAATTGGCCCCCAATGAGCCCAGGGAGAATGCCAGCTCCCTCCCCTAGCAGGCAGACAGCAGGGGAGCTGGCCTGCTAGGGCGTCTGGGGGCTTGATAGTCTAGGGAGCTCAACAGCCAATGACACCAAGTAGGGAGCTGGGCAGCTTGGTTTCCTAGCAACCACTAATCTTTCTTACACAGCACCCAGAGTTGAAAGTTTTGCTGTTTTATGTTTCTTTGCAAAAGTAACTTCTCTTAAATTTGTTATAAAGTGTGGATCTATGAACCCAGTATCATGTGCTTCTCATAAAACTTAATGCACTAGCAAATGAATAGGATACTTAGTTGGTGTACCTGTGCTACTTCAGTTTTGGGGTTTAAGTTCTTTCTCTCTGATTTTAAAAATGTAATTTTTCTCAGATTTAATGGATTTCCCCTGTGCTCATGCTGTCAAATTAATGACCTTTAGATAAGCAGTATACAGACCAACAAAACCCAATTTTTATGTACTGGATGGAATTGAATTAAATTACAAAGATGAACTCAATTAATAAAATTCATTATTTCCTAAAATTTAATTTATTTACACTGAGTATATCTGCTCTTTGGATGATTATCCACAGTACTAATATAATGAATCCTACAATTGCTATTCAAAAGAGATATTATTGCACACAAATCTCTCACAAGGCAGGGAAAAATTTCAGAAGGAAAACATGCTGGGAGAACAAAAGGGACTTAGTTTCCAAAATTGTAAAAAGGATTTCAGAAATTGTTTCAATATCAGATTTGTAGTAATATCCAGTTGCTGCTGAAAAGAAATTCCAGATACGGTGAGTTCCACTTTTAATGGATGTTTGTTATCCAAACAGTTTCAAAACCCAGACAAAATTTATTTTTTGTAAACCAAAACTTATCATGAGAGATATGTTACAATTTAATCAATACAGAAAGTCTATTCTATTATTTTCCATACCCATTTTTAGTTTCCCTGATGGCTTCCAATCCTGAATTCTTTCCCATTTCCTTTGTAGTTTCTACTTCCTATACAGACCTTTCCAAATCAGAAAAACTTGATAGCTGCACAAGCAGGATATTGGGGAAGACAGAAAAATTAGGCTTTTCCCACTGAGTCCCTCATAATGAGCTTTGAACTGTGATTACAAGGTGTATATAGCAACAACAGCATTTACGTTCCCAGGCATGACAGAAGACACATTTTCTAAAGTTTTTAAAGAAAAAAATTCTTTAAACCCAATAGAATTTTCCAGAGGATTAGCCCTGTTAGTCTGTGTATAACAAAAGTAGCTAGAGTCCTGTGGCACCTTATAGACTAACAGATTTCTTCGAGCATAAGCTTTTGTGGGCTACAACCCACTTTGTCAGATGCAAGAAGTGGAAACTACAGTGGAAATATATATACACATACTAGAATGGAGGAGAGCAAGTGTTAGCAAAGTCAGTTCAGAGAGCAGATGGGGCCCATTCATGCCATTAGATCAAAGGGAGAGAATGTGTGAACAGATGAATCACTTTTTGTAATGTGCTAACCATTCTAATTCTCTATTCAGACCCAGCCTGATGGTGTCAAGCTTGCAGATTAACTCCAACTCTGCAGTTTCACGCTGAAGTCTGTTTTTGACATTTCTTTTTTGGAGTATGGCAACTTTCAAGGCTGCCACTGAGTGTCCATAGAGGTTGAAGTATTTTCCTATTGGTTTATGGATGTTGCCATTTTTGATATCCATTTTATGTCCATTTATCCTTTTACGCAAGGACGTAGAATGATTAGTACATTACAAAAAGTGATTCATCTGTTCACACTTTCTCTCCCTGTGATCTACTGGTATGAATGGGCCCCATCTGCTCCCTGAACTGAGTTGGCTAACACTTGCCTTCCTCCATTCTGGCAATTGTATATATACAACTTTACCGTAGTTTTCACTTCATGCATCTGACAAAGTGCGTTGTAGTCCACGAAAGCTTATGTTCAAAGAAATCTGTTAGTCTATAAGGTGCCACAGGGCTCTCGCTACTTTTATTATCCCCAGTGCAAGAACCCAGGTATATTGTACAGGAATTACATTCATATAAAATCAAAAGAGTGCAATTAGTGTGACCCATAATTTTAACAAGAGAAAATTTTAGCTTGAAATTAACAAGGTGATGTTTACAACTGATCTTGACAATTGCAAAATAGGCTGTTTATGCACCACTGAGGGAAGTCACTAGATGAAGCCGTTGCAAAGGATCTCATTAGTTTTGTTTGTACTGGGTGGCTAGGAGTTAGCTCTTGGGTAAATGCTAATTGTCATCTTTTCAGATGCTAGCCTGTCATGACCAGTCATGTCTGTTTTGCCTTAGATGACTATCTAGCCTAAAGTAATTTCTTGGACAGAGCAGACTCCTACAGCTTACATCAACAAACAGAAGCATTATATCACCTTACAAGTTACTGATTCATGTCCCAAGACTGTGGGCACCTTTTAATTGCCACTCGATGAATAGTGACACTGAATGGGATTACCTGATGGTGTATGCAGTGCAGAGGTAGCTGTCTCAGCCCCAGGATATTAGAGAGGAAAGGTGGTGAGGAATTATCTTTTAATGGACTGACTTCAGTTGGAGAGAGACATGCTGTGAAGCCATGCAAAGCTCTTCTTCTGGTCTGTGAAGGGTATGTGCTAACTCCTTACATTTAATCTGTTCCAACTTGTGTTTAGCTGTGAGGCTTGCAGCGCCTTTCCCAAACTTGAAGAAGAGCTCTGTGTAAGTGAAAACCATGTTTCTCTCATCAGCTGAATTTGGTCCAATAAGGTGTTTCCTCAGCCACCTTGTGTCTCTCTGGGTAAAGTTAGGCATAGGCACAAATGCTTGCATGACTGTACCCCTACCTTGCAATAGGCTTGATTGGTCCACATGCTTAGCCAAACAGTCTAAGATTTTCTTTTCCTTAACATCTCTCTCCTATTTGATCTCATTTTTCTTTAAAAAATGCCTCCTGTGCTAATATCCTAGGTGAAATGACAGACTATTTAACTTCACACAAAATTGCCCAAACATCATCTCTCAGATCTTTGCCTACCCCTAAGGAACACACAATGAGGCTCAAGGAAAGGGTCTGAAAGTGATCTTTGTTGCTTCCTTGTTCAAGCTTATTGTACCCTAAGCCAGTCCCTGTTCATGGTTTAGAACAGGGGCTGCTCTAAATTAGACTGGAGAGGAGATCCTGAAAGGTACTTCGGTGCCTAACTCCCACTGAAATCAGTACACTTGAGGCTCTGATCCAACATGGTTGCCACCAGTCCACAGGATCGATATGGCAGTCAAGGACTGTGGGGTTGTGAGAAAGTCTTGTTCCTGTCCCCTTTGCCCCAAGGCATAAGAGCTGTGCTAGAAGGAGAAAGGAGGTATAACATAGGGCCTTGCCAGACTAGCTCTACAATTCTGAAACATCCTTGCATGTTGGGGGATTACTCATGTGTATGCCTATGGCAGTATCATAGTACAAAATCTGGTCTGTTTATTGTTTTTGTTGGCAATTTTGCTAGAACTCTATTAGGGCTTGATCCTGGAAGATGCTGAACAATGTCTTCAAGGGTCTATTCATATGCTTGAGTATTTCACTAGTTTGGGTCAAAGTGAGAAGCCTTCTGCAGAATCAAGCCTCATTTGGATTTCTCTGGCCATAGATTATAAGCACTTTACTTATGTAATACCAGTTGAGCTCAATATTTTTTACACATGTGGAGTGAATGCACCACTCAAGAGCATGTGTGCAGTCTCATTCCTCATGGCACAGTGGAAAGTTGTTCATCACAAGAGCCAACTGAAATATGGTTGTGTAAAACATGACCTTCTCTGTACCATGTTGCAGTTCAGCTTTCAGGAGAACCTCTCTCTTTGTGGGCCACACACATTTTGCAAAGCAAAACCCCAAACTCAGTAACATAGGGCTAGTTTAGGGTTTGAATATGGAAACAAAAGTTGCTACATTTGGGGTTGAACTGTTGAGGTTTAGAGACTTTGACTGAAATGCCAAGCAAAACTTTTTACTGTCCCCTCTTTTCAAGGCGGAGTATCACACTATTATTCTGGTTTGGAACAAAATATGTAACAGTCAGATGGTGACTTTTGGGATATGTCTACATTGCAGCTGGGTGTATGCTTCCCAGTTCAGATAGAAAGAGACGCAAGCTTTGTTTGAAGTAGGTTGGTAAAAAAAAACAGAATAGCCATGGTGGCAGCTTGGGTAGTCACCTGAGTATAAATATGCCTGGATATACTGGGAAAGTGGCTAGCCTGAGCCTCTGCTGGTAACTGCCCCAGCTACACTGCTACTTTGTGTTCACTGGCTTGCACAGAGTTAGGCTGTAAGTGTTAGCCATGCTGGGAAGCATTCCCAGTGTAGATGTGCCCTGGGTTGAGTGAATCTTAACAGGCACTAATCATTACAAAACTGCATGCAATGAAGAAATATATATTTTAGTCTCATTTTCACTATATATGGTTCAAATGAAGCTGAAACCTAAAGCACAATCCAAAGGGAGGGAAGAAGCTCAAAATGGTGCAAAGAAAAAGCTTCTTTAAATGAGTAGGCGATTTCACACAGCAAATTTCATACAGCTCTGTTCCAAGTCCTTTTCATAAATGTTTGCTGTTTTCTTGGTGTTGGGTTTTTTTAAACATCAATCTCTCTCTCTACTTCAGTTTGCTCGGGTGACACATTAGTACACCAACAGCAGGCAGAGCAGGACAGCAACATGTTTTTCATGCCTTCCCCTTCCCTTTGCTATACATTGAGCCTTCACTAAGTGAAGGAATTAGGTCATTCTGAAATTTTCTTCTCCCATATGGTACGAAAACAGCAAGCTGCTCCTGACTGACAGAGTGAGTGAGTGGTGAATGGGGGGGGGAGGGGGGGAGTATTTTTCCCAAAATATTTCCATTTCAGTAATTTAAGTTGCTGTTGTTGACACGGGAGGAAAATTGTTTAAAAACATAATTCTGAATCCAAGGTGTGAAAGACTTGCATTGGAAACACAGGATCATTCATGCATGTTAAGAGAAGTAGGTGTAACAAAGTGCAATGAGTGGATGCTGAAACTAGACAAATCAGATTAGCTAAGATGCAAATTTTTAATAGGGAGGGTAACAATTTACCAGGGATATGGTGGATTTCATCCTACTCAAGTCTTAAATTAAGACTAAATACCTTTCTAAAAGCTATGCTATAACAATCATGAGTAATGAGTTCAATGCAGAAATTACTAGGTAAGGTTTTATGACAGCTGTTATGCAAGAAGCCAGAGTAGATGATCATAATGGTCCCTTCTGGCTTTACACACTGTGAATCCATGAATAAGTTTACTCCTTTTACAGCCACTCCTTACTGTGAAATTACTGTCCACTGGAAACAGGTTCCACTCTGCTAATCCTAGGCATCAGATTAAAGACAATACAGGTAGTCCTCACTTAGTGACCGGGTTCCGTTCCTGAAACCCGGTTGATAAACGAATTGGTCACTAAACGAGGAGCAGCCCTTACCGGTATTTCAGGCATAATGTACTTTACTGGTAGTGGGTTTTTCAACCATCGGTAGATAGTTTTAATGTCACCTTTGCATCATTTATAACATTTTTAATATATATTTTAAATGTTTTAAGCTCTAATGTACTGAACTTAGTTTGCATAGTGTACTGTAAATATAGGTAATCTGAGAGAGAGTTGATGCGAGTTCTCGTACATCGCCATAATACCAACTCATCAGAGAGCTGGTCATAACTCTGAGGGGTCACTAAACGAGTAGGTCACTAAGTGAGGACTAGCTGTACTCACTGGTACTTCACATGCATATTTCAATAATGGCTCCATGCATTTCTGTAGCTGGAACACCCGTTTTTCATACATTTCTAGCAATAACATCCAGAGTTACAACTGCTAACAAAAATTTTAAGAGCAAAATGATATCTCATGCTTTAGGATTTAAACCATTATCTAAATATAAGAGATTATGAGGGGAGCCAGTGTGGAGAAAGATTATCCCACATCTGCTTACTGTTAGATTTTTACACCTTCATCTGAAGCACCTAGTGCTGATTACTGTCAGAAACAGGATACTAAAATAGAGGGCATACAGATCTGAATCAGTCTGGCAATTTTTATGTTCCTAGCCATTATGACCTCAATTCTGCAACAAAATCCACATTGGCGCACCTACGTATAAGAAGATAAGATCCTTCTGAATCTTGAATCCATGATGTCCCTTTGCATTAATAGCTATCCCAAACCAGTAGGGCCCTCCCTGGTCTCCTGTATTTGTGGACTCCAAAGTTCAACTCATTGCTGGTGTTTTGATTTAATTTCCATGCTAGTTTTCCAACTGGACCTTCTTCTGTCTCCTTAGTGTGTGCTTCACTTTGCTGGAATCATTATTGCCAATTTGAAGGGAACAAAAAATCATGAGTTAGATCACCAAAAATACCATGAGCCTGGCCTCAGCAATCATGCAACATTTAAAACGATCCTCAAACCCTCTTTTTAAACAGTCTTTAGAGGTTTAATTCTCCTCTACTCCTCTGCCAGTGTGTGCATGTGTGTACATCACAGACAAAGTGATGATTTCAGGTGTAGTGCACAACTCCTGGCTGCTCAGATGGGGTAGGTCTACACTTTGAGTTTAAGTTGACTTAAGGAGGCTTCAGTCGACTTAAGCAAAGCCCTGGCCGCATTTGGAGTTCATTAAGTCAACTTAAGGGCTTCCTTAAGTCAACGTAATAACTCTCACTCTTTAAGTCGACAGACATTAAGTCAACTTAATGCAATGTCTAAGTCAGCTTAAGCAGCCCTATGTAATAACATGTGCCTGCTTAAGTTGACTTAGTAAAGTCGACTTAAGCAAACATTCTTTTATTAGGACACTTTCCTAAGTCAATTTAAACAACTTTCTTACGTTGATTTAGGAGAAGGGTGGATTCATTAAGTTGACTTAAGAAAGTTGACTTGGCTTTTGTAGTGTAGACATATCCATGGAGACTTCACTGACCATCTCCTCACCCCTAAGACTGGGGAACTTCCATGTATCTTCACTCCCCCCACCTTCTTGAGGAACACAGGCCTTCTCCCTTTTCATAGCAGTAGCACTTCCGAGGTCCATCCTTTGCTAATTCACTGACATCTGAGGCTTTGCCTCTGCCTGAATCCCAAGTAGAGTCCAAATCCCAAGGAAGTGGGAACAAGTGAAGTGTTACTACAGGACTCAGAGTTCTGAACCCAGAGAAAGCTTTTCTACCAGCTCCTATCCCCTCCTGCTTCCCAGTGCTCCAAGGCCCTCTCTAGGCTCTAGGACCATATATAGAAGAAAGGATGAGTCTGTGTGCTTAGCCCTGAGGCTCTTGCAGCTCCACTCCCATACTCAGCCCTGAAAACTGGAGAAGTTTTACATCTCATCTCAGAACTCTTTTACAGATGCCAAAATCCTACAATGAAGGCTGGCAACACTGTGCAAGTGGCTCAAGGGTGGGATCACTTTTCCCACTATTACCCCAAGGCTGCCATTCTATTCCCTTCATCTCTCTACCCCTGTTAAATCTGGCTCTTGATCCGTCTCATTCTCCTTATCCATATTTCATACGGTCTGTGCTCCTCCCTCCAACCTTGTTGTCTTGTCTAGCCCCTTGAACCACAGAGAAGAAGCCATTTTGGCTCTGGGTTGGTGTCGTGACCTGCAAGTATCATATCAAGATCCACAAGACTCCTGGGGGTTAGCCATTGGGTGGAAAATTGAAGCATGCTAACAGGCTTCAGGACACCTCAAAGACCAGCTCACATACAAAGTTCTGCCCTCCCTGGGCCCAAAATGGTGCAAAACTGGAAGTCCTGATTGGCCTGCTCTCCCTAAGTAAGCTGGAATAAAGAACAGAAAGTTGTCAGTACAACTGGGATCCCTCCTGCTTTGGACAGCTACCCCACCATTACCGTGCTTGTCTTCTGAGCCTGATTTCTTGACTCAGTCTCACTCCTGGTATCTGACAATCTGTTCCTGGTCCCCTTATTCTGAGCCCTGTTTGGCATGTGGACTTGGTTTCCTGCCCTGTGTTAACCACTAGGAATGGCTGCCTATGTCACAGTCCCAACAGCTGGGTTCAATCTTATTGCAAACAGTGGGAAGTAGAAAGTGGAAAGTAACTTCATTAAGGGCAATCTTACTTCCAAGTGCACATAGGCTGCAAGAAAGTGACAACCATCTTGCTGGCTTCAGCCTCCTTGGCAATAAATAGAACAGGGCCACTTTGAATATGGAAAAAAAATTATGAACTGGCAGCCTTTCACCCTGTTTTCATAAGGCAGGTAAGAACATCCCCAAATTTCTACAGTCATGTTAAGATTGTGGGAGTTACAATACTCTTAACTATTAGATTATGCTTGAGTCCCATGCTTGTAACTGAGCATATAAATTGTTTCATTCTGAATAGGGATGCTTTTCTGAAGTATACCTTGTACAGCATTTGCGGAAGACTAAGGCCTTTGAATACAATAGTTTTTTCTTTTGGTTGGGTTTTCTACAGTGGGGAGGCATTTGGCCCAGTGAGTTCTATGGTAGAGTAGAATAGTTTTCTCAGGGAAATGAGTGGAGCTGCATTCCTGTAGACAGAAAGTTATGAATGATGAGATCAAAGGTTAAAATAGAATTTAGTAACATTACGAAATCTTTATTCTAGTGTTCACTGCAACAAACTGCATTATTTAGTATATCAGAAATTTAGAAGATTATAAAATCATATAGTTTTTCCTGATATCTTTCTAAGCATTTCAGCAAAGTTACCCTCAGTTTTCTGATAGAGTGAATGAGAAAGTTCTTTACATGATGTAGCTCATTTCCAGCTGAGACCACACGCTGTGGGATGGAGACTAGTGTCTGAAAATTATCATTAATTCATCTCCTATTGCTTGTCAATCAGTAAAGTGGATACAAAATGTGAGATTTTCCATGTGAATTTGCTGTGAATGTGGTAACAATGGCCCTGCTCTCTGCAGCCTCAGTTCTGTCGAAACAGTTAATATCAGTCCACTGACAGCTATGGCTATGAAACAGCTCTAATAATATCATTTAAAACATGGAAAGGGCTTTGCTTGTTTTGCTTCTGTATTTTGGAGCCTATTGCCATTCAATTTAGTGTGCTAAATGAACTCATATCATAGCCCATTATTGAGGAAAATGACCACCTGCATCCCCATATGTTGACTTTGGTGTTAAATACATCCATTTGAAAGTCTTGAAACTCATTAAAGTGAAAATGCTTTCAGGACACAGAGTCTGGCATGAAGAACAAAGGATTGCAGAAACATTTTCTAATGTGATTTTTTTTTTTAAACTCTGCTTTATTTTCTACTTCTCCAACTATGTGGCTTCTTTCAGATTAGTTTGATGAAAATCATCTGCACAGGATCATGCATTATTGGGTTTCCTTCCC
The DNA here is from genome assembly GCA_007922195.1 of Podocnemis expansa. Lineage (NCBI taxonomy): Eukaryota > Metazoa > Chordata > Testudines > Podocnemididae > Podocnemis > Podocnemis expansa. The sequence goes on along the minus strand of ML682057.1, from coordinate 8,120,123 downwards.
TCCTATCCCAAAATGATTTAAGTCTTTCTCATCACTTAGTATTCACTCAAAATATTGGAAGATGACAGTGTTGTAATTTAGATTAAGTAGTGTTTTAAAGTACAGTTCAAAATATCACCCAAAATAAATACAAATATCTGAATCTGACTTTGCTAAATTTGGGTGGTCCACTATTAGCAATCTGGACAGACTAAAACAGAGATTTTAAAGCTATGAACTCAGACAAGAGGTGAATCCAAATCAGAGGGTCTTATCTGCAGCATCAGTTCAGGCCTATGTTTATGACTAAACACAATTGTAAGGAAGGGCAATGGAAATCTATAGTGTGATGATTTTATATCAATTCTGTGGATTTGGCAAACATATGCAGGGGTCTTTATTAACTCTGACCATGAAACTATAAATAAGTTATCAGTACTAATGAACTTCCATTGGTTCTGTTTCTTATAATCATGAATTTAAACTCGGGGCATGACAGAAATGGGTTTGGTCAGAATGTTTTAAAATTAATCAACTTGTTTCTTTTAAGACTTCCTAGATCCTTTTCCTTTGAATGCCTAATAGGAAAGCAAAATGCAGCTTCCCTCTCTCCACACAAAGGTCGTACATGTTCCAAATATACAGCAGGTAGGCAGTATCATTCTGTTGGATGGAACAAGACAGCTCATGGAGAGATGGCAAAGTTTCACTACCCCATGTGACAGAGAGGGTTTTTTGCTGTTTTTTTTGTAGTGGATTTCCAATGGGCGAGGAAGGCACAGGTATATAATTAGAGTCTTCAGGAATCAAAAGCCCTATATTGTGGAATGACAGCATGAACTTTTCAACCCTATAGAAATCCACTGCAGTGTACCGTTCTTGATATGGAGTGCTATTTGGCTGGGTGAGGGTCCATCACAACATGCTACACTTACTGGTGTATTGCTCTATAGAAAGTCAATTGTGTGATGGATGAACCTTTGGCCCTAGCTGTCAGAAATCACTCATGCTAGATTACATGATTTAAAAAAAAAAAAAATCACAGCCTTGAACTGGAAGTGGTCTATATTTGCACCAGAATAGGGGGAACACTTGAGGCATCCTATGCAGAGCCAGAACACCTCCCAGAGATCCCTGGTATACAAGGCAAGAGTGCACATTGCTTTACCTACTATGCAGTATACTCTCCTAATATGGCTGGGTCACACCTGTTCTCTGACAGTCCTGTCACCATTTGGGGTCTTGCAAAGTCCTGGAAAAAGGGAACAGGAAATGTGGCTTACATGTAAACAGTCCATCTCTGCCCCAAACAACAGATTGTCCCACATACACTGATGGAATCAAATACTAGAGAGCTTAAACCAATAAAGACAGGGCTGGCCCAAAGTATTTTGGTGCCCTAGGCACCTGACATTTGGTGCCCTTGCCCAGTGGCCTGGATCAGGCCAGGCTGGATGGTGGACCCCCCCCACCCCGCGCCGCAGCCTGGCCAGGTGGCGGGCGGGCACCGCGCAGGCTGCAAGGCCAAATCACGGGGGCAGCTTCTTTCCCCTGGCCACGTCTAGCTCCTGCTCCCTGCCTGCGGCCCGATGCCAGTGGCGGCTTCGTTCCCCCAGCCAGGGTCAGCTCTCCGCCTATAGCCAGATGCTGGCGGAGTAGGGAGGGAAGCTCACTGGCCCCAGCCCCAGCCCAGTCCTTGATGCCCCCAGCAACTGCCTAGGTTGCCTCTATGGGCAGACTGGTCCTGAATAGAGGAAGGATGGCCCAGTGGTTCAGATGCTAGCCTAAGACTGTGGTTCTCAACCTTTCCACACTACTGTATCCCTTTGTCTTGCATATCCATACATAAAACTTACTTGCTTATGAAATCAGATATAAAACCATAAATGTGTCACTCCACAATATTACTGAAAAACTGCTTTCTCATATTGTCTGCATGAAATTTTAGTTTGTACTCACTTTGCTGGTGCTTTTTACATAGCCACTAGGCAAATACCTAGAACAGTGGTTTTCAACCAGTGTACTATGGCACATTGGTGTGCCCTGAGAACTGTCCAAGGGTGCCATGAAATTTTTGTACAAAGCTAATGTAAAAGAATCATTGTTTCATCTGAAGCAATATTCTGTCCAACTAGAATTACAACTCACAAAACATGAAAATTAAGCAACATAAAAGCGAGGCATCAGTCTTTCGATTCAAAGTAAAAGTGAGCTATCAGGATTTTGATCCTAAACCATGAACATTCTAAACACATGTGGCCAAAGGGCAAACTAAGATGATATTTATTTTTTTCCAGTGGATTTGAAACATTAATGAACTTGATCCTTCTTTAGCTTGTTGCATGCATTATGTTGCAAACCACTTTAGTAAGACTGTAAACACTAGTAAGTAAATGTGATGTTCATGGGCAATCTATTCAGCTGAAAAATTGGGTTTCCTTGGAATTTTGTGTCTCATTGAAGTATGTTGTGTAACTGAAAAGGTTGGGAAACACTGACCTAAAGGACTTAATGTAACCCTTGGAAGGCCTCTGCTCATCCTCATGTTCTCTTATATCATGGATTATAGATATTGCAAGTGAGATTAATGCATGCAACAATTTATAAGCATTTCACAGAGTCTAAACACTAACTGTGCTCTTATAAGTTTAATAGTTCAGATTTGCTCAAAATAAGTATAAGTGACCTTGTCTGGTTTCCAGGTATGAGACTGTCAGTTTTTAAGCTAATGCCTAAAGCCTGGGCAAAAAATGGTATCTACCGGTAGTCTGTCAGCATCACAAATACATAAAAGGTTATGAAATGGAGCCATATAAGTACCTAAGATAGAAATTCTGCACTTACATATAATACAGATATCTAGGCTTGATTACTGGTAAATGTCCATTTTCTTTTATAAGAACTGAAATTTACAGAGGAGCAAAGAAAGCAAAACCATGTTTGGAAACTTACTGGAGTTTGATTTAAGACTATTTACTTTATATATTTTGAAATTTGGTGGCCATTTGTATTTCATTAATTTAAATGTTTTAAATTTAAAATGTTCAAAGCCACATATTTACTTTTTTTAAACTATTGCCTTGCTTCCTTACTGGTTGACTGTGCCCCCCATTATTTCTTGCAACTGTGAAAATATATACATGTAAAAAGAATCCAACTGAAAAGTCAATTATGGACTGAAATAAATTTAAAAAATTAATTTCTGCCAACACTGCCTATATCTGACCTATAGAATTTGCTCAACAGTGGTCTGACAGTGGATACAATTCCCTTTTCATTGAATTCACTGGTAAGACTTCTATGCATTCCATCAGATGCCTCTGTTAAAAATACATGTTTATTTGTATTGTCAAGCTCAATATTTTAGTTATTGTGATGTGGAAATGTAGTGGTACAATAAAGAGCCTCCCAAAAGAGGGTGATATACTATGATTACATATAGGAATACCTGACATGCTTGAGGACAACGGACATAGAGGAAGAATTGTAGCTCAGTGTTAATGTGCTGGGTTTTTAATTCTTTTGTGCTTAAACAGTGAACATAGTGTACAGGCTAATATTTCTATTTATTGTATAGACCTGTTGGTCTTTGACATATACACAGTCAGAGAATGCTCTTTTAGCACTGTTCACATGAACAGGGCTAGGAGGATTCAGTCTTTAGACAATAAAAGCTTAAGTTTATGTTGCATTTATAGGCAGTGAGGTAACTTACAGACTTCTGGACTGATTTTCAAAATCAGAAGCTCTTAAGATCAGCCATCTGCAGTACATTCAAATGCTGCTAAATCTCAGCTCTTCAGGGGCACTCCGACTGTAGTGCCCAATTGATCAGTTATTCCTTACACACACACTAATAGGCTGATTATGAGTCAGAGTGAGGCTTCTCTTCCCTTGAAACCAGACCAACAAAAAGTTTGCTGTAAAGTTCACATATCCCATACAGTTTTGTAATGTAAGCTTAAGATGTACATTGCAAAGGTGGTGCAGATATTGGGAGTGGTGGAGGATAAGGGAAGCAAAAATCATGCACCATTAAAGACTATCAGCTGGAAAAATCCACCCAACAGTTGGTGGCAGTAAAGGTTTTAAGTGTCCATTTGCTTGACAAACTCACAGGTTCCTTCTTGATTTGAGCCATGTAACATTGAGACTGGGATGGAGAATGGAATATAAAAAGAAGAGAATAACTGATTTCTCAAAAAGGTTGTTTCCTCTGAGTTGAAGTCCTGAACTGTAAATCCTTTTAAGACTGGTTTCCTCTGAGAGAGAGAGAGAGAGAGAGAGAGAGCTGGAAATATGAACAGTAGAACAAGAAAATACAAAACGAGAACTGTAACAGCTTGCCACGTGCAACCCACTTGATGGACACCTCCTGGTGATGTTACAGGGAAGTGGCTCAAGTGGTTCCCACCAGGCAGTCAGTGCTCACTCTCTTACATTGAAAACTTTGCTTCTGAGTCCAGTCCTAGGCCCGCAGCCCTCTGGCTGAGTCCTTCTCAACTCCACCTCTTCTGTGGTAAAGTCCCACTCCCCTTGTTAAAGAGTCAATGGCCTGTCAGCTCAATGCCACTCCTGGCAATCCTGGGGATGAGGGAGGGGCCCAGGCCCACCCAGTTCTCCAGATCATGGCCCAGGGACCCTGTGCATCACAACCTCAGCACCAGTTGCACTTCCCACCAGTCACTCTCTCTTCCCTCAGCCACTTTCCCCACAACTCCCAATAACACGCACACTCTAACCACTCTAGAGCCCAGTCACCATCTGCTCCTGGCACCCTTGCCTCCAGCTCACGGCTCCAGTCCCAGCTGCTGTCTATGCCACCAGGATCCCAGGTCCTGGTTAGTTCCCAGGGTGCTGGCTCCTGTTAGGGAGAAAGCCCACTCCTTTGAGCTCCCAAAGCAGACTGACTGAGATGCCTCTACAGCTCCTCTTGTATACTGACCAGCCAGCACTCGATTGGCTCTGCAGCCCTCCCTCTGGATTGATTGTTGCTGTCAGGCCCCTGTTAACCCTTTGCAGTCCACAGAGGGGCAACACGACTGCAGGACACATGAACAAAAAGGAGAAATTATTACCATCTGTCTTCCATTGGTTTAAAGCCTTCCTAGTGCACAGCTTAAGGCCGGGGGACTGGGGGAGGGAGACAGCCAAATTAGTCAAAGTGCAATGTAGGAACTCCTGAGAGCTGTTGCTAACTAGATGTGATCCAAATAAGTGAAGACCGCACTCAGGTAGCACTTCTATTGATGTTAATAGGAGCTTTGCTTCCCGAATTATTTAATAAGTTGGCCTGGAAAGCTTAGGGCTCTGATGTGGCATTCTGCATAGTCCTCCCTTGGGGGATGTGTAGAGTTTTGTTACACTTGCACTCAGAAGTATGGTTTCTTGGGAATACACAGTTGTGAAGTTTAGAGTGTGCCTTTTAGGGATGTAGCATATACTCCTCTGTGTACACTGCCAGCTGTTTTTCATACCATTTGGAAAGGAGCTTTGGATGTTGTCTCCACATGTATCTTATCCATTCCCAACTTTTGAAGCAGATAGTCAGGGGGCACTAGGAAAGAGCACTACCTGCTTTCAAGAGAGAGCAGAGACTGTACATATAGACGTACCCTACATGGAAAGCAAAAACAGAGCGCCTTGCATTTTCAGATACCTACACGAGAGACAGCCACAATTTTGGCTTTAACAGTGATCAGCAATGTTCCCTCTAATTACTCATAGACTGTGTGCGTGAACAATCTCTTTGTGTGTGTGCAAAAACATTTCTTTGTGAGCACCAATATTAGCACTACTGAATTTTTTTGTGCACACTTAAATTTGTTCTGTGCACAGGTTTCATGACCTGTGTGTGCGTGCACACGCGCACAGCTTAGAGGGAACAGTGGTGATCAGTATAGCTCCTTCTCTGTAGCAGCAGATGTTGAAGCCTTGGAGGTCTGTTTCCCACTGAAGGAATAATCAGAGACAAGAAATTTGGAAATTTTCTTAGTGGTTTGTTTTATTTCTATATTGCATGATATACACATGCCATCACACCAATCCTAAAATGGGTGATCTCAAACTGCATGCAGACCACCCCTCTTTCAGGTATTTCAGCCCAACACCAGTGCCTGATTCTGAGGGAACAATTCTGTCGTAAGATTTGACTGTAGATAGAAAGATAAAGGCAGAAAGCAAAGTCTCTCATATCTCCAACAGCTTCAATAACAATCGGAAAGCTAACATTACAATATTTTTAAAAAAATTAAACAGTTCACATGTCAAGAATTTTTGAACAAATAAAAACTTTAAAAACTGTGTGTAACAGTGCTGCGTGGTCTCTTCTATTATAACAATACTTTCAACTTCCATCCTGGGATCTCAGAGTGTTTTATAAACATTAATTAAACCTTCTCACATTCTTGTGATGGAGGTATCTATTAACCCCATCCATTCACCCATTTTAGGGATGGTGAAACTGAGGCACAGTGAGGTTGTGATTAGGCTCAGTGCAGGTGGAGGTTTACTGTTTTTACCAAGACTATTTCAACCTGATTGGTTTGAACTAAGTATATGGCTTCTTAGGCTTATAAGTGAAGGTGAATAGTGTGCACCAGAGCTGATATGTCTAGTTACACTGCTGGTAAAACGCAATTACTTTTACAAGCAGAAACATAAAGAAGAGTGCAATGGCCTCCCAATATAAAATTGCACTAGGAAATCCCGTATTCCAAATGGTTGGTTTTACCATACCACTAGCCTTTCATAACATCCTGACTCAGAGCTACTTTTGTGTTTGCTGAACCATATCATCAATAATATCAATGAACTTCCACACACAGCAGCTACTGAGCAATCCAAGTGTAGGATTTTAAAATGTAAAAATAAGATACAACTATAGGCACTAAATTTCTCTTTATTATTCTGCTCCGGGTCTTCAGTGTATTTTCTTGTCAACCCCTACCTGCTTCCCTTATTTATCTCCTTCTCTGTCAGGCTTAGTCCTTCCTCTTCTGCCTTCTGTAATAAGAGGTTTTTATTCATTTAATTTCAAATAAAATGGTGAATTGGGAATTGTATATTACCCCTGATTCAGCTGTCTCTCTGGAAAGTCATTGAGGGATTTAGGTTGAGTTGCATGTGAACAGCCTCTGAGATACATCATGTATAACTGGAAGGTCCAATGTGGGAAAAAATGCAGTTTTAAGAAAGCAAAATTGTCGCCACTGTGATGCAGTTTGAGAGATAACTTTGTCTTTTTGAATTTTCTAGTGACTGCTTGCAGCTAAACTCAGATTTTGTGAAACTTAATGTGATATACAAAACTGTCATAAATGCAGCGATTTAATAAATGAAGAGGAAGTGCAATTGCTTAAATATTAGTGTACCAAACAAATATCAGAGGCAAGTTCAAGTTGTAGACTTCAGCTCTTGATCCAAACACAAATGTCTCAAAACCCTAGGGACCAGGGGTCAGATTTAGCATTCCAGGTCATTGTAATAATTATAAATGGGCATGCCTTATGATTTTTCTTTTCTTCCACACATTGAATACTACAGCTATCTGCTATCTTCTAATCCTAATAAATCAGTTCAAGGCATGTATCTAACAGGTAAGTTGCCACTTCCCACATGGTTGCAACACTCAGCATTTGAGTTAATGCCTAAGGCTATGTCTATGTTTAGAGTACTAAATCAATTTAACTTAAATTGATATGATTGAATCAAAATGATTATTGAATTGATTTAACATGTCCCCACTAGAAACTCAAATCAAACTAGCACGTCCATGGACAAGATGTGCTAGGTCAATTTGGGAGAGGGGCACCATGGGAGGTGTGGCAAGATGGCCCCCAAGAAGGGCCATGCCCCCACCCAATATATGGAGAGAGGGCACCCTGGGAGGAAGAAGGCAAAAAGTGTTAAGTTGAAATAACATGTCTACACTGTGTTATTTTGAAATAATAATTTCTATTTAACTTTCATTTCAATATAAAGGTAGGTTTTAATATATCAAAATGACTGTTCCTCATTTCGAAATGAGGGAGCTCCTTATTTCGAAATAAACAAAGCTAGTTGGGACGTGCACTACTTTAAAACAAAATAACCACTATGACTTTGATTTAAAGTGTAAATGTAGACATACCCTCACAGTCTATCAACTTGTGGGGACAACCCAGTATGACACACACAGTCTATCAATAACTATTCCTGAAAAGTAAAATTTAACGGTGGTATTTTCAAAAGCACTCATTGTTGGCCCAACATTCTTCCTGCTGAAGCTAATAAGTTCCAAAAGGGGAGCTGTGTTAGTCTAGTTCAGTAAAAGAAACAAGGAGTCATGTGGCACTTTTAAAGACAAAACTAATAGTAAATTTCCCATTTACCTCAATGAGAGCTAATTAAGACAGCGTCAAATGCTTTTGCAAATCCAATCCTAAAGGCTTCCTCCACATTCTGTAATATTCTTTACGTGTTGTGTATTGAACATCACCATCACTTTCAAAATAATGTAACAAATTCTACAGCTAAGCTAATCTGATAACTGCTGTTAAAAATTATGATAAAAGAATATTGCAGTTATATTTCTAGAAATGGAATGTTACAAGTGCATTTTATGCCTTAGAAGGTATTCCTAATTTTATTCAGTTGATCAAGAACTAATTGCAATATAGTCTGAGTTTAACATTTTAAAATATTTTCAAAACAAAGTAAAGACCTTTAAAAGAGAGTTAAATTAACCTATTTCTGCCAGACTTGTTAGTTGTATTTTTTTTTTGCTACATAAAATTGAGAAAGTTAAAATAGCCTTTTCTTTAACAAAGTCAAAGTGCTCATTTTTAAAAAGTTTGTTCTTAATTGGGTTATTTTAACTGGTGAAAAGTTTCACTACTAATTCTTATTTAATGCTTTTTATCTGTACATCTCAACATCATTTACAGAAGCCTAGGTTCGTTATCCTTCTTCCAAGCTGTGAAAACTAAAGCTTGGTCTATTCAGAAATCTTATATTAGCATAGCCACATCATCCAACTTTGTCTCCCACGAAAGCTCATGCAAAAAATAAATCTTAGTCTTAAAGTGCCACACGACTTTTTTTTTTTTTTTTTTTTTTTTTTTTTTGCTGGACTAGACTAACACGGCTATCCCTTTGGAAATTCACAGTCACAGAGCCCATCCTCAGCAACGCTCTAGCCTTCAGGGACTTCCACAAAGCAACCGTCCGCTTCGGAGCCTGCCAGGAGCTCTCAGCTTCTCCGGTCTGAAACCCTGAGTAAACTAACAAGGAGTTCAGCCCCACTGTTCAGTCCTTTGGCGATCCAGTCAGTAATCACCCATGAGTTCAATATCAGGCAGCGTCTCAAAAGCGTCGCTCTCTCTCTCACTCCTCAGGGAAACCCTCTTTCAGTAATACAACTCGGTTCCAATCCCGGCAGAGATGGTGCTGCACAAAAACTTCACCACTGCAAAGAAACCCCTACATGCACACTCTCCCGTTCTCCCCTCAGTGAGTCCAACTTATATATTCCCTCTCTTGGCCAATCAGCAAGTCCCCTCCTTTGTACTGAAACTGATCCTCGTTGGGCTACATGGGGGAAGTGCTCGAGGTTTGCACATGACTCACTAGTCCCTGCCCACGGCCCTTCCAACATGACACCTTTGGCAACCTTTCCACAGCCACTGACTTTCAATCCTCAGGAATTGCTCTGCCATAGTTTGCTGGCTTAACTCCCAGTGCTGGGGAGGAGCGGAGGTGAGCATCAGCTTCCCAGTATAATGACCCAGTTCTCCACATGACATCATTAAACATCAAACACCACTATTGGTTCTAAAACAGCCAAATATAAGTGATACACACTATACTGAAAATGGATAAAAGAAATAACTTAATACCTGATAGTGCAACTCCACTGCTCCATGATAGCATATTCAAAAGAGAGAGAATTTGGAGCCTGGTTCTCGTTTACAGAAAGAATCAAAATAAACTCATCACAATTTTTAAAAGATACTGGGTGTGATAATACATCACGTAATTAATACTAGGGTCAAAATGTCCATACTTGGCTACTGGAAAGTATGTTGCTCAATATCTACAGAGGCACTAAAATGGTGCTGGGCACTCACTTGTTTCCTTCATTTCAGTGGAAATTGTAGGTGCTATTTATTTAGTTGCCTAAACATGTATTTATTCACCTTACTTTAGTCACTTAAATATTTTGGCCCAGCTGACACTCTCCAGGTGATGACAGAGTCATTTAGGGGAAGATTATACTGATGCAGCTGAGTTGTTATTCCGTGTAGCCAGAAGGGACTTTTATTCTTTAGAGAATTTCTGTATGAGAATAAGTTCAATTAATACATTGTCAAAAATGTCAGTCTGAGCTATGGGCTCCCACTATGATAACTAAACAGGCATTAATGGAGACTTTTGGCTCAAATGCTCTATTGCGGATTAAGTATCAGACTCCACCCTTCTCCCTGTGCAGGTCCCAGTGAAAACACTTAGGCAGCATCTATATTTATTAAGAACATCTCACCAGTCAGTGCAGGGTCTATTATTCTCAGCTCTCAAACCAATGACTTCCCATTTACAGTTACCCATAATCCATTCAGTATCAATAAAATTAATCACTCTCTATATGCAGGAAGCCTACAGACTTTCTAGTAACTATTTTTTTCTACCCAGGTGAACCATTCTGTATGTATTTGGCAATAAATACATCAGAATTACCTTTTCTGTAGACCAGCCTAATTTCTGGTCTGAAGAGGGTGATGCTTCATCTCCCCTACAAGTTCTTAGTGCTTGTTCATTGCAGTTATTCCTGTATAGGAAGGTGCACGACAATGACATGGCTATACAATTCTTGGATGATATGCTTGGTAAATGTAATAAAAAATAAAATGTGCAGTAAATAAATCTCAGGCAGGAATACACAATCAGTTTGTTGCCTAAGAGAGGAATCAACAAAGGGAAATCTAGGCAATAGATGCATGTCAGATCCATGACTTGTCCAGAGGGATACAACAAAAGCTAGGTAGCTTAAACTAACATATGTCTGAGAGAAAGCTGAAAAATGGAATGAAAAGGAAACAAAGTAGGAAGGCAATTGCCATAGAACAAGGATACACACACAGATAGCTTATTTTGTAAATGCAACATTAAATAAAAATGAAGTGTGCAACAAATGAGATCACACACAGAAAGGTGCAGTGACTTAAATATAAACAGTACGGGAATGGTCCAACACTTCTGAGCTCAGGACTGAGAGGGGAAACTTGCTATCTATTCTGATCTCTGCCACCTGCCTAGTGATTTAAGATTTCTGGACCTCAGGCTTTGTTTACACTAAAATCTTAGGTCAACATACCCACAGTGCTCATGGGTGCGAAAAATGTGCCCATTTAACCCTGGTATAGATACAGACTGGTTGATGGAAGAATGCATTGATCAACCTCATTACCTGGGGAGGTGGTGGTCCTACAATGAAGCCTTTCCATTGCTGTAGTCTACATCTGTGCTATTTGATAATCACAACATAACTATGGCACTAAAGCTGTGCCACTGTAGTAGTGACAGTGTAGAGATATTTTCAGTCTCCCTGTTGCCAGTAAGGGGATATTATTAAACTCCTTATGGTGTCCTGAGAGCATTGGGTGAAAAGCACTACTTGAGCAAGGTATTAATTATTATTCTACTTCTAGGTGCTTGGTCTCATATGGCCAAGCCAGAAAGCCCTGAATTAATGGCCAAGGAAGGACCATAAAGTAGATGGTGTTCTATATAAAGAAGATGAAAAGCGATTACTCATCTTGTGCAGTAACTGAGATTGTTCAAGATATGTGGCCCTCTGGGTGCTCCTCTTTGGGTGTTCATGCATTCTGAACTAGTAATTGGAGAGGTGTGGTAACAATCCCTCAATCAGATCACATTTGCATGGTTCCCACCTTGAGTTCCAATTAGAGACAAAGGAGGTAGAGAAGAAATAGAGGGGAGGTTGGTCACACAGCTCCAGATAACCATCTAAACCAGAACGAGCCAGGGACACAGCACATGAGAAACATCTGTGATGTTGCTACTACAAATCTTCCCTTATAGGTGCGGGGGCACAAAAATACCTTAAATTAAGTACCCCCTGGGACATCATTTAAAGAGGAAATAAACTTACTTTAGATAGTCTATGGTAGATATTTTGATGGTTACAACAAAAAACCACCACCATAATTTTGTAAGGTCTGTCCTGCAGAAAGAACAGTAATCATACCCCCCCAAAAAACATCTATAATGTCTTCTTTTAAACAGGGAACTAGAACCAATATCACCTAATTTATATGGCTTATCACAATCATATTTCAAACCATACATCAGCAGTGGCCAAGATGTCTGGAGTCATCTTAATGAGAAGCTTTCCTAGAAACTGGGTTTAAATTTTGGATGCAAATATGAAAAATATGAAGAAAAATTCAGAAGTTGTATCAATTCAAAAAGCCAAGTTAAGAGAAAATGTTTTTGTGACAGATATTTCACCCAGTGCTAATAAGAACAGAGCCTATAATCTTCCATACTGTTTCAGTGTTCATAGGCTGGAGAGCAAAGAAAAGCACAAGCATAGAGGAACTAAAAAGCAAATATCATTTAAAAGTATCAGTAAGACATTAACTACTTTGTCGTCTTAATTATTCTCAGAACTCTGCCTAGCTTCTGGATACTTTGAGGTCTCCACACAGATTGTCACATTCTTCTTGAAACTTGTCATATCAATTTAACAGCTTTTATGCTAAATATACTTTTAAACAATTAATTAAAATAAAGGATGGAAAATGCTCAGAGCAACTGCAAGGGATTATATGACCTTTGAATGTATGAGCTTGTTTGCTGGTGACTGTGATATATGGAGACATAAGTTTTTGACAGGGATGTGAAAAGAATAACACTGATGAACCAAATTAGAAAATGAGACGCTATTGATCATATAGTTAGTTTAAAGGAACAGTAATTTCCAAACAGCACAGACATTCACCTTATTAATGAGCCAAATGTTTACAACTATTAAGGCGAAAAATATTTGGCTGTTGGATATGTGTGTTGACTCAGGGAAATGAGGTTCCAAAAGGCCATGACAGAATTTCAGCCAATGAAGTTTCTCTCGGTTTACCATACAGCAGAAGCACACCTGAGAGCAGGATTTGTTTTACAGACATGTAATCTACATAATTTGGCTATTGTGCAATTACAGTGGGGACCTGTTAATGCGCGACTGGTTTGCGCGCAGATCCAGTTAATGTGGGCTCCGGTCATGTCCCGTGAAGCCAGCAAGTTAATGCATGGGACTCAGTAACGCACAGTTCCTACAAGCGGAAGTTGGCCGGGGCAGGAAACATGTGGAGGGAGCCTTAATAGGGTGCTTTTTGAGCGTTCCAGCATACTTGAACCCCTGTATGTAAAAAGTCACGCAAAATCATTTATTTTTAAAATGCCTGCTAGATGGAGGATATGAAAGTAAAAAGGAGGACATGTCCTCCTTTTCCCTGACATCTGGTAACCCTAGCTACCACCGGCAGGCTGAGGGGATCTGGATCCGTCCCCAGCTGCTTCTGGACGAGCTGGGAAGCTTCCACCACGGGGGCCATCCAGATCAGCTCCACCCCCCGCGGCTTGCCAGTGCAGCAGAAGCTCTTCCACTTGCCTGGCAGCAGATGGCAGCTGGGGACAGATCTGGATCCCCTCAGCCTACCAGCTGGAAGACTGTCTGCGGGCTGGCTAGGGTCCCTGGCTGCCAGCTCTGTGCTGCCAGCACTGATTTGTGTGCTGGTGAGCACTTGTTGCTGCGCATGCACATGCAGAGCTTAGGAGGAGCATTGGTCCCTTTTACGCACAGTCCATTTAATGCACAGTTACCGCAGCTTGTTCCCCGACACCCGTGCGTTAATGGGTCTCCACTGTACTTTTCATTCTTTTTGATGCTGTTTGGAAACGGCTTCTCTCAGTCCTGAAGTTTCAGAGTGAAACTTCTATATAAAGCTCACTGTATTTCCCTTGATAACTGTTTTCATTGTTGCCTTCTCTTGCTGTGCTCTTGCCCATCTTTGAGACATTTCCACTTGCTTCCACACTAGTCCTTCTTAGGCAGTCAATTCCCATTTTGTATGTGTGCAACTGATTTTCCTTCCCAAGTGAAGTACTTTGCATATGTCCTTGCTGAATTTCATCTTATTTACTGTGAACCATTTCTCCTGTTTGTCAAGATCATTTTGAATTTTAAGCCTATCCTCCAAAGCACTTGCAATGCTTTCCAGCTTGGAATGTTTGCCTTTCCAAAGCACAGACAAAGCATGGTAGATGGACACAGCTGAAGTGCATTTCCCATCACATAAACCAGTAAGTTTCTACTGCACTACCTTGTCAGATGCCGATAGCACTGTGCCATTTTAACATGAAGTGTATTAATTCAGTCTTGCAGTTAGAGTGAACACAGCTGAGCTTTGCTTGTCAGGGAATTGAAGCTTGGGTATGCAAGTAATTAGAGCTCCTGAGCTGTTACTATTTAGTTTAATTCTGAGAATTATGACCATTGGATTGACTTTTGTACAGATGATTCAGCAATTTAGGTTGAAGGGAGCAATCAAGAGTCTTACAAGATTTTAAACTTTTTCCCTTTTCTTGTACACTCAAAGGAAGAGATGAAGCATATATTTGCTTTTACGGCTAATCATTTTCTCAATTGCAGTTTACCTTTAAGATGTAGCTTCTGAAAACTGCCAGCACTAGCCAAATAGGTGAAATGCCCAAGACTTACTAGCTGAAGGCCAGATCACTATATTCTTACCTCACAACTAGTCCCTTTGACATCAGTGAAAGTTTGTTTGTAGAAAACAGATGAGGGAGATGCATTGGTGATCTGTATTAAAATAGCTGCTTCAGTGCCATATGGCCTAAAAAGAATCTGTGACTCAGTGTGGACAGATGATCAAAGTGAAGGGATGGTTGTTAATAGGGCACAGCATTGCAAAACTTTGAATTCTGGGTTGTTAAAGTGCCACATTGCGATTAGAGGGCTAAGGAAATAGGACGAGAGCAGATGATATTTTAGACTTCATGGATGGGACTGCTTGAACTAGAGGGTAATTTAAGATGAAGAATAAAGTTCACAATAAACAAACCAAGTGCCTCACCCCAACTATCCCCTAGGGATGCTACACAGAAATTACAAATGAGGGTCCATAAGAACGTTCTTCCAGCAGAAAAAGGTGTGTCATCTTGTCCATCTACTAACAAGTGTTGATTGCCCCTCACTACATAGTCTCAACAGGTTTGTCCAGTCTTGTTTTAGCTATGGCACTTCCCTGTGTAAGCCACTACATTTAGTAGATTTCACTGTTTAGGAGATTTCAGTGCGTTTTCCCCAAATTTTCTTTTGTGCAATTCAGTTTTTTCTAGAATTACACTCTGGTACTGCACCACCTAATTCCTCCTTGGTGTTATCCTAACACACATCCACTTACTCCAGCTGAAATCATCCCACTCAGTGGCTGGTGTGTTCTTAAGCTCAGGGTAGAGCAAGTCTAAACAGAAACCCCTGAACCTCAGGCAGGGTGGGGCAGCAGCAGTCTCTAGCCATGGGTAGGGCAAGGCAGCAGGTAGGGCCTGTACCTTAGGCAGGGCAAGGCAGCAGTAGTGGCTCGGTCCTTAAGCCAGGCAAGGCTGCTGAATCAGGTAGGTCTGGGCTGACCAGACCAGGCTGAAATGGGGAAGACGGGGGACGTAGGCCCACCTGGCTCCACTGTGTCCCAGCCCAGGGCCTTATCAGTGATAGTGTGTCCCATCACTGAGGCAGAGGGGCTCCAGCTGAAATATGCTGCTGTTTCTACTGGCCACAATGAAGTCAGACTGTTGTCAGGCTTCCCTGAGTTTCTTCCTCCCCGATGACTCCTGGTGTACCTTGCACCCTGGTTCTTCTGGCTTTTTAGGGCAGTGGTTCTCAACATTTTGTGGGTTGTAAGATGCTTGGTCTCGTCTGCTGGTAGCATGCCCATTAGGTCCTTCAGGCTGCCTGCAGAGGACAGCCCATCCAGGTCAAAAGGGCCAAGTTGCTCCTCCAGTCTGCAGGGCTCTGAGTCTGTTAGTTGCTCCTCAGGGTCATCCACAGGTGGTAGCTCCTCTTGGTCAAAGGGTCACATGGTCCACATAGCATATTGGACTCAGGATCAATCTGGCCAGTCCTTGGGGTGCCAAATGGTGGGTAGATCCAGTAGTTTTTTTCTTGGGATGGTGGCCAGACTCTGGTTCTAGGACCCCAGGAGAGATGACCTTTTTCCTTGACAGCTGCCTCCAAACTGAGCTGAGCTGCCATCCCTTTATACCTCCACTTACTGTCCCACCCTTCTGCATCTGGTCAGGTGGGATTGGACTTCTTGGTCCCACCTCCCAGTTGGAGATTGGTCCTCCCTCTCCATCAGTCTCTGAGGGAGGCCACAGCTCCTGATCCTTATACCAACTTTAACTGTATTTAGAATAACCCTACATATTTTGTCCTCTAAATCCTTCCTCATAGATTAACCACTCCAGCATATTACTTGTTTCTCTTACTCTTCTTCATATTTACTCCAACGTTAACATTTTATTTTTGAAGTGTCTAGCATTGTATTCAATACTTCCAGGTATATTCTCACTACACTCATTAAAAATTACCATTACTGCCTTTCTCCATCAATGGATATCTCTGCATTCACAGCTCAAAATCTTGGTTATTTTTTTCCCAGCATAATACATTATAATGATCATAGGAGAGCTGCTGTCTGCTTTGGCATGACTACTTTCTCCATCAAATAAATATCTACAATTTGAATTATTTCCATCTCAGAAGCATTAACATTTTTTTTCCAGGTTAAATCTCATTTCTTTTATTTACTGTCTATATTTAATTTCTTTAGGTCTCTTTGTATTATTTTTCTGTCCTCTCTGAGGTTTGCTGTAGCTCTCAGTTTAATATCTTCTGTGAGTTTATTTGACAATATACTTTTTTAATCAAAGATTATCACATTTACATATACAGCAGAAAAAAGCAAAGAGACAATGCTGATGTACAATGGTTATACACGGAACATTAAGAACAGTTTAAATAATGCATTTGAATCCCTGTTTTAAAAATAATAGGAACACTATATAAAACATATATTAAAGCTATGCATAGTGAAAATTACAGTAGTAAGGGACTCCATTAGTAAGCTTATAACCAGGGTGAATGAATTTGACATTTAAACCTCCTACCCTTTCCAAAACCAGAGATTGTTCACTTTGGTTTCTGAACTACCAGTCTCTCAATGTCCTTTTCTCAGGCAATGTCACTGAAAAGCTCGTAACAAGAAATGTGCATCTACCAGTATCCCGAACCTTTCATATTAAAGCTTCAGTCTGGGACATGTCATGGAGCTGGCTCTAGTAGCACAGCTGGATGATGTGTTTAGAACAGAACCTTTTGGCACCAGCAGTCATAGCACCTGGATGACAAGCTGCTGGCTCAAATGCCAAACCATGTGTCGGTTCAGGTTCGCTTCAGAAGTTTTACAGACAGTTAACATAATCTGTTTTTTTATTTGATAGTGAAACACAACCAAGATAGTTCCATGTGGGTTTGGTTTTCATAATGAATTGCTGTAAAGTTCTACAGATGACCAAAAGATTTATCATTTCCTCTCCATTGTTTTTCTCACTAAATACAGTGCAGACTAAAATTGTTACTGTAAGATTTCAAAAGCTCATAATCAATATTAAAATATTTGGGGTTTTAAATAATGGACAAAGGATGTGTTCTCAGACTCATCACCACTGATTTTTATGTCATGGCAGTTTAGTAAAATACTTACTGGAGTCAGACTAGAGTTACCAGTTTGAACATCTAAACAAACACATTATAGATTTCTAGAGTTATGGACTATAATTGCCATTCACTTCATCAGGCCTGGGATTAGCTTCCATTTCTTTAGAATTAAAACCATTTGGAGCAGAACTTCTGTCAAAGCTTGATGGGTTTCATTTAATTCCCAATGATGTGCAAAAAGTATATATTTCAAATGAAATGAGCAATTTCAGAAATCCTATTGAATACCCTGCAAGGTGGCATGGAAGAACTTTGGCTTGGCATTTCAATATGAATTTCTTGGCTACCTTCAGATTTCCGATTTCATGTGGAGTAACTGACATCAACTCTTCTGTTCTATTTGCACTAAGATACTGTAGGTTTCTCTTTGACCTGCTTTGGTGAGTAACTTACAATTGTCTGACCTCCAGAACAAAGAAACTTAAAGGGGTCTCATCTCTATAAATTAGACAGTATATTTTTCACTTAATTCAGAGCTACTATATTTGCTCTGATAATCAGCCACTTGCATGGAGTGAGCTGTCAATGACCAACTCCTCATAAGTAATCATTGCACACTTAGAGCTCTGTTAGACACCATACAGTGCTTACTTGCTCCCACCTCAGTCCTCTTCTGTCTTGTGGTCTTTACATAGCATAGAAGTTAAAGGAATGTGCAAAGAGCTGCCTTCCCCTTTGCTTATTCCATGCTAGGGCCAGTGATAATGAGTCTCCTTCACACAGAAGAGCTCAGGTGCCTCCCTGAATCCCTAAGAGACCTCATTCTAGAGAGGTGGAGTCACTTCCCTATTCTTCTGAACAGGCTTTGATACATTATGGCACATTGAGGAGAACTTGTTGCACTGTCACAGCTGATGCTGCAGCCTGCATAGTCCAAATGCGTACCAGAGAGCTCACTGAAGCATTCACACTCCCAGGGTCCCTCTGCTGTGTGGCAGCTCCATGATACTCCCTCCTCCCACCTCCTTCAACGCAGAACTGCACAGAAATTGACATCTAGCCATCAATAAACTACATATTCCTTGAAATGTTAGGTTAAAAACATATTCTGTAGCCAAAGAACTATAATCAGTGCCACCAGACCATTTTACTAGGTACTATTCTAGTTCCCTTGTTGGGGTAAACAACTTGACTGGGCCAGATTATTGCCTCATAAAACACAGCGGCAATACTATTATTGCTTAACTGCGCCTGAATTCAGGCAGAATGACGTCATTAGAACAGTGGTAAACACTGTTCTCAGGTAAGGTCTTTGATACCAATAACATAAACAAGTGTTAGAGACCCTGGTCATTTTTCTAAAGGGAACAGAAGGGTTCAATGACAGATGAATTAAACTAAAGACTGTGTTTGATTAAGAGCTGAAATTGTCAAAATTGGAAGGCTCTCATCTATACCTTCAAATGTTTACTTCCTTCCACTTAAAAAAAAAAAAAGCCACAAAGTTTGTATAGGCAAGAAGATGAAAGAACTGTGTTGTGGAAAACATTTGGCAAAAACGTGGTTTGCTTCATAGCAGTCTCTGCTTGTTTTTGTCAACATCTGATGGACTTGAAAAATTCAATTTTATTGAATTGCCACAGGGTGTTCAGAGAGAAATTACATGAACTTCTGCCTCTGACTCAGTAGAATCTAGCCAAAACACACACAAATATTTCAATAATTAAGATTAAATAACCACCCCTCCAAAAAGAAAAATGCAGCCAGTAAACCAAACCACAACTGAGATACTATTGACATAATGCAACAAGAGCCTGAAGAGCCATTTAAGGAGGCCAAATGATAAGCAAACATGTTTTCAAGGCTTGATCCTGCCAGAGGATATAACCAGTGAAAGGGACATAATCAGACTTTGTGTGTTTGCATTTTTTATCTACAGAGAATTAGCTTCCTGTGGTGAATGACAATTTAAACATTAGTCTACTGAAATACTGTGTCCTGAAAACTCCCTTGGTGGCCGAATAGTTCTGCAATACACTGTCAGCCTTTATTTATTCCCAATTAGTGTTTGTCACCACCTGCCTATATGTGATGTGTCCAAGAACATCAACTCATGTCTAAAAATCTTTTTTACATTTGTTTAACAGAAAATAGATTTCAGAGATGACCTCACATTTTAGAAAGTCCAAAGAATAAGTTATATAAAAATCTTAGGCCAAGATTTCAAAAAAAAAAAAAAAAAAAAAAAAAGACTAGTGATTTTGCATGCCCGAGGTTTCAGTTACCCAATACGCACATTTAAAAAGGGAAGATTTTCAGAAACTAGGCATTCAGCTTCACTCAAATCACTAGTCAATTTCAACATATTGGCCTCATGCCATACACTGATGATGCCATGATGCTGTAAGATATGCTTCTGGATTTTATCGACTGCTCTCAGCAACTGTTAGGACTCTGCCATGCCATCTCATGATTTAAAAGTTGAATTCAGAAGTATTCAGTCTATGGGGAATCATTTTAGTTATTAAGTCACTGCAAAAATACCCACCCATATGGCAGGTGATAGAAATGAGCAAAGCCTTCTTGAAAGCAAGAGATACCACAAAAGCATAAAACGACTGCAACCTTAAGGACCTAGGCTGAATTGGGCATTAGTAGACTAGGGAACAGTTGCAGTACGAGGATGTGTGTGTCAAAGAAGGTGTGGGCCCTTTATGTATTTGAGGTTACATTAATGCAA
Organism: Podocnemis expansa; assembly: GCA_007922195.1. NCBI lineage: Eukaryota > Metazoa > Chordata > Testudines > Podocnemididae > Podocnemis > Podocnemis expansa. Next base: position 8,099,604 of record ML682057.1, on the reverse strand, counting down.
GAAACATAGCAAAAATTGTTCAGCCACAATGGCTGACAGCCTTAGCACATCTAGATGTAGTGGGGATTTCTGAGAGAGGGTGAAATGAAAATTATCAATCTTTAATTAAAATTATAAAAAGCTATACATTATGGACAAATTAGGTTGAGGGTGGAGGAGGAATACTATGCAAGAGATTCCATAGTTTCTATTGCAAAAAAGTCCTCTGTAAACTCTTCTACAAGTTCCCTTTATGCCCCTCCTGCACAGCCAGCTCTAAAACCACCTGCTCTGTCCCATCAGATATAGTGGACACTTTAGAGCATGACAGGAAAAGAGTCAGGTACCTGCCTTGCTCATACACATATTTAAGATTTTAATTCAGCACTCCAGTAATACATGGAGCTCTTTTTTGACCATTTTATTTCATAATTAATCATTTGGTATTTCTTGCCTTCACTCTAAAGCTTCTGGTACAGGGCACTGTTAGAGACAGCATACTGGTGCTAGGTAAATTATCTGTCTGATTTGGTGTAACAGAGCCTGTATTTCTTTGCTGGGATTAGGAAGCTGCAACAAAATGATACGAATTTCAGAAGTAACCATGAGGGCTATAAAAGGTTTACAGAGTAGAGGAATAGATATTTCCTTCAAAACCTTCTTAAAATTTCACTTCTCTTGTCTTGATGGTTGTCCCTGTCAGCTCCTTTGCCCGCACTTGGTTAAAAATAAAGTAAAATGGAAAGCAAAACATTAAACTAACATAATACAAAACACAATCAAACACTCTCACAAGTTGTTCTCCTCTCCCCCACTGATTTCTTTGTCCTTCCTTTCCCCTGGATCCCCTTAGTCTGATGCCATTCTTCCTAATCTTATGACAGTTATCCTTTTAATTTAGATTACAAGAGCCTCAGAACATGGACCTAAATTTTTAAATCTCCATGAACAGTAACACTACAAGTTATATACTGAGAAACAGAAAAAAAAAAAAATCAGTTTATTTACCTGACTGAAATAGAAGACCGAGAGGTGATTTGATCATCATAAATATTTCTAGTGTCAGATAGCTCTTTAAGATGAGAAGGAACATAATGAGATCTAAGGGTTGGAAGCTGCAGCTGGAGAATTTCAGACTAAAAATGAGGTACATTTTTTAAATAGTGGAGGTAATTAGTCCTCAGAACAAGTTACCTGGGGATGTGGCAGATTCTCCATCACTTGAAGCCTTCAATTCAAAATTCAGTGTTTTTCTAAAAAGAATAGTCTATAACTTAAACAGAAGTTGTGGATTTGATGAAGAAATTACTGGGCAAGGTTCTTTGGCCTGTGTTATGCAGGAGGCCGGGCTAGATGATCATCATGGTAACTAAAGACATTAGAATGGATGGACATAGATAGTAAACAGTTAATGTGTCAAATATTTCACTACAAGAAAGAAACCAGTGCATAGGACAAGAAATACTAGAGGAATGGCCATGAGTATCAGACCTAGGAAGAGTTAGAGATAGTTGTGAGGGATAGTTCAATATCAGGGCAAATTCAAAACTTCGTATGTGAAGCAAACTTGGAAGCCCAGGTGGACAGTAAAGATCTGTTTCTAATTCTAGATGAGGGCAGTAAAGGCAAAGTCTCAAAGGATAAGAAAGGACTGTCATAGGAGTAAAGTAGATGTATAAAATGAAGCAGTAAGATTCACTGTGGAATATACAAGTTTAAGATTGGTTCCTGGCATAGTATTTTTGGACTTTTGTAGTTTAACACATCATTAAAAAAAACTGAAGTTAGGCATGGCAATTCAAGAACACAACATTTAAACTTTTGGAACTTGTTCACATTCTACTGATCTGTGGCTACTGATTAAAAATTTCATAAAAAATTAGAATGATAAATATATGAAGATTACTTAAAAAAAAGAATATTCTTTGTTCCACAGCCTTAATGTACTTTGAAGATTTTGTGTCTCATAGATATTTAGTACACTTTCTAAACAGATTGTACCAATACGTGACTGTGAATTAACATTAAATATCACCAATGTCTCCTAAAAGTGTCATGCAGTCTGACCAAGTGCCTGCAAAAGTCAATAAAAAGACTCAAACTGACCTGAATGGGCTTCTGATGCCCAGTTATCACAATGGAAAATTTTGTGGTCCCTGATTGTGGACAGAATTGTAATACTCAAGGATACATGTTACTGCTGACCTTTACTTAAAGGATAAATTAAACAGTAAATACTAGTCAAGCAGTTATGCTACAGGCACATAAGCAGAGGTAACATCTATGAGTCATCCTGATCGATGTTATTGAGGACCAGCTAGTTCATGCAGCCTTCAAAAAGAAAATGTCTTCAGGCTTTTTAGGAGTTAGTTCAACACATTGATATTTGGAAGAAAGGGTAATTAGAACCCTGCTGATTCTCTCTATAAACAGCACTCACATTTTACATCAAGACGACATTCTATTAGTGAGCCAATTATTAGAAATCTTTTCCGGTATGGGGCAGCTCATGTTGCAGCATCTTTAGAAACTTTTGCCAACCTTTGTGAGAATCTCTCTCCCCCCCAATACTCCCCCCATTTCCTGAATCCTCATCTGAACTTCTTCTCTGTTACTAATGCTCCTGCATCTTCATTTCCTGGCATTTGGCTTCAGAAATACATCCCCGTCCTTCTCTTTGCACAGCAGTAGGCCTTTTCAATCCTTTGCAATGTGACATTTTTAAATGTTCAAAAGCAACTCTGTTTTCTCAGAGGCTATTTGCTTTTGTTACATGAAGGAGAGAAGGGTGCATGGGTTTTCCTCCACAAACTTGGGAAAGTAGTCATAGTGGTTCTGAACCTTTAAAAAAAAAAACTCTGAATCAGTAAAGATCTTTTCTTTAAACTCTTAGGATCACCTATGACAACTTAAAGAAAAAAAAACCACAACCTTCTTGCTCTTCCTTTTTTCCATCTGCAGTGACAGCTGAGCAAATAATTTATGCAGTGATTTTCACCTCTTCCTGTTCATAGGTTGTCCAGAAATGATTGCAAATTTTTTTCATTTGTGAAGAAGCCACACTTGCAGATTACATTATGAATTGCCCATGCTCATATTTTTCTATCAGTCGCTACTGAACTTGAGTTATTGTTTATGCACCTGCAGAATCTGGCAGGAGCAGACAGAACTATTCTCATATGGGTTTATTCTTTCACTCTGAAAGATTCCCAAACAGTGGCATTGTACAACTTCTCATCTTCCCTGAGAGTTGCATAGAGTTCTGTTAGTTCTCTTGTTCAGTGCACAGACATTCATGGATTTAAGGTCAGGAAGGACAATTCTGATCTTCTGCTCTGAATACCTGTATAACACAGACAATAGTGGTTCCCGCATCAAGTTCATACCTTCTGTTTGATCCATAGTATATCATTTAGAAAGACATCCAGTTTTGATTTAGAAGTGTCAAGTAATGGAGAATTCACTGCATCCCTAAGTAAGTTTTTCAATAGTTTATTACCCTCCAGTGTAAGGCTATGTCTACAGGAGAGACCACAGAGCAATGCAGCTGTACCTCAACAGCTGCATTGCTGAAAGATCTGCCAAATACCTGCTTTATGCAGATGGCAGAGAGCTCTCCTGCCAGCATAATTAAACCATCCTCATCAAGCAACCATAACTATGTCTGTGGGAGAAGGACTCCTACCAACGTAGTGCTAGCCATACTGGCATTTCTGTTGTCATAACTTATGTCACTCGGGAGCATGGTTTTTTCATACCCCTTTGTAACATAAGTTGCAAACATAAGAGGTCATGTAAATGTAACCCAAAAGTTCTATTTTCTAGTCTGAATTTGTGTAGCTGAAGTTTCCAGTTACTGGATCTAGTCATGCCTTCATATGCAGAATTAAAGAGCCTTTTCTATGAACAATTTTATCCTCGTGTAGATACTTTTAGACCATGATAAAGTCACATCTAAAATTCTCTTTTTTAAGCGAAGTATTTTGTGTTCTGAAGTCTTTCCCTAGAAGGCAAACAGTCCAGATATCAGCTTATTTCTGTAGGTCTTTTCTGCATCCTTTCCAGTTTTTCTATATCCTTTCAGTTTTGACACCAGAACTGGGCACAATATTCCAACAGTTCTAATAATGGTCTTGCTCATGTGATAATAAAAAGGTGATACCAGCTCTCAAGTCTTGCTGATACTCCCCTGCTTACATGTACCTTAAGATGGCTCTCCCCCCACCTTAGTTCCAGCATCAGGAGTTGATGTTAAGTCTATTGTGCTTCAGAACACTCAGGTCTTTTTTCTCTGTTACTGCTTTACAATACACAGTCTCTGACTCCACAAGTGTGATCTACATGTTTCATTCCTAAATGAATGACCTTGCATTTAGCTGCATTGAAGTAAGTTGTTAAGCTGAGCCCAGTTTACTCTGTGATCCACTCAAAGCTTCTGAATCATCTGTAAACTACACTAGCAATCATTTTATGATTTATCCAAATTATTGATGCCAATATTGAATAGCATTGGCTGAAATCAGATCCCTATGGGATGCTAGTAGAATGGCTCCTAATGGACAATAATTCCCCATTTACAATTATTTAGTGATCTATCCATTATTAAATTGATGAGAAACTATGGTGCATTGATATTTTACAGTGCTAGTTTTTTTAATTAGAATTTGCACTGTATTAAGTCAGAGGCCATACACAGCAAAGACATACATTAGGTTAACACAGTTAGCTTTGCCTACCAAGCTCCTAACTGCATTAAAAAAATCAATACCAAATCTGTCTGACAAAGCCATATTGATTGGTACTAATTATATTGCCACTAAAGATGTTTTGTGTTGTAGGGCCATGTTTGCTAGTGCACAGGCCAAGATGCTATGCTACAACCACTGAGCTCAATAAATGCGCTTACTCCCTCTGGCAGAACCCCCCCCCCCCGCCACCTTTTTTCTGCACGTGCAGGTGGGATGGTCACTATCTTGGTCAATGAACCAGGGACTAAACCAGTCCTCCAGAATTGAAAGTATGAATTGCTACAGCTTTGAGCGAAAGATCCAAGCCTCTGTGGCTGGGGGGCTGTAATAACTCGTGTTCCTTTGCAGATGGACGCAAAAGGGGACTCCTGACAGACTCATCCATTAGCTATATGGTCATCTACTTGCCATATATGCTGGCCCTGTGAATTCTGCAGGTGAAAAAATGTTGATATTTTTGAGAGGAAGGATGGTCAAATAATTCAGGAACTTACATGGGTGCCCAGTTCAAATTCCTGTTCCACCAGATATTCTTTACAATCTTGAGCAGGCCACTTAGGACTGTGACACAGACAGGCTCTTTGTAAAAATAGGGAGAATAGTATTGTCCAAACTCACAATATATTGATGTTTGTGGGACACTCAGATATTACAGTAATGGGAACTACAGAAATACTTGATAGCTGGATTTTATGAGGTTATTTTAAATAGGCTGGGACCCATGAATGAAACATTTTTGTTTTGATTGTGGGCTAAAGAGCGGTTAAAAGAATTTACTGGTTGTCCTGGGCAACTCAGCACACACTGCATCTTAAAAATAATCGGTGTCTCCCTGTTTATTAGTTTTTAGTTACTGTATCTAAGAAGTTTCACTGACTGCACCAAAAATGGATGTTTATGCCTGCATTTTAAGAGATCACCTCTCAGCAAAGTCCCAGGGCTTCCTGGAGTTCATGCTGCTTCTGACTGCACCAGCAGCAGTATCTATTTCCAAATACCCAACAGAACTAAGTGGGTCTCTTTCTTACCGCTATCTGTCCCACTGAAAGTCCAGAATTTCTCTTGTCATGCAGCCCATTGACCCAACAGACTTTTTACTATTTCATATTTCCTTGACAAATTGGCCAGGGGACTAATGTTATCCCCTACATCTATTTGTCTTTTTAATCTCATAAACAATCTTCAGACTACTTTTGTGAGGTCTGGCTGATATAAGAGTCTTGAGCCCATGCTCATAAAGAGAGCCCAGATCTGATTAAACTGATATTGTAGCTAATGGGGTAATTATTTCATAGATTCCAAGGCCAGAAGGGACCAATTTGATCATCTCTTATCATCTCCTTATCTCAAGAGAGATCATTACAGTTCAAAATAATTCCTAAAGCATATCTTTTAAGAGAAAAAAATCCGACTTGATTTACTAATTGTTAATGATGGAAAAATCTACACAACCATTGGTAAGCTGTTCTACTAGTTAGATATACTTACTGTAAACAATTTACACTTTTTTCCAGTCTGAATTTATTTAGCTTAAGCTACTAGTCATTGAATTGGGTTATATCTGTCCCTGCTAGATTGAAGAGCCTATTATTAAATATTTGTTTACCCATTAGATAGTGGTAGAAAGTAGTCAATTCATCACTAAACGTTATCTTTGTTAAACTAAGTAGTTTGAGTTCCTTGAGTCTATCATGACAAAAAGCATATTTTTCTAATGCTTTATTCATTTTTGTGGCTCTTCTCTAAATCCTTTCCAAGAGAGAAGCATCCTCCATGCATTATTAAAATCAGAACTGGACACATACTATTCCAGCAGCAGCCAGGGAAGTGCCCAATACAGAAGTAAAATTATCTTTCTTCTCTTATTCATAAATGGGAGAATCTTGCATTGCATTGCTCTTATTTGTCTAAGCATCATACTGGTGGCCTGTGTTCAGCTGATTATCCACCATTAACTCCAATTTTTTTTCATACATATAACCTGTATTTCCGCTCAATGGTGCAGCAAGAGCACCCAGTGTAGGGTCCCAATCCCTCGGATGTCACCTGTCTTGGGAACAGACCCACATCTCTCTTCCCCTTTGTCCCCTAAACAGGGTATTTTGACACTGCACAGTCCCTGCCTGTACTGTGAACTAAGCCAGTCTGCTTGGCTACTCTTCTCAGAGACAGTACACAATGCAATGCCACCATTAAGCTACCAAACAGCTAAGGTAAATGTATTACAGAGAAAACATTAGTGAGCAAAAGAAAGAACTTACATGCATGCTAGTAAGTTTACCAGAGATCAACATGTCACTCGAACAAAGGCTCTGCTTGCTGATTAGTCCTTTAAACACCCACACAAGGGTTTTTCGTGTGGTCACAAATTCATCACAGTTTCAGATCAGAAAAAGCATACTAAGTCAGTTGCTCCTTTATACAATTTATCTTTGAACTGTCTGCATGCAACAAATCATTAGAAGACTAAAGGCCCTGAACCATCAAAGCAAACCTTCCAATATTGAGCCTGTAGATTAGAATTTGAAATTGCCTCTTCCCGAGTACCTCCCAGGAATTCTATTTCATATATATTACTACATTGTTTGATGTCATCTTGAAACTCACAATATTTCCCAGAAATTGCATTGATGCTGTTTTCTTTCTCAGGAAGTTCCATACATTCCCACAGTAACACCTAACAATCCAAATATTTCCTACAATGGACTCCTAAAATAAATTTAATACTGCAATGCTTGGCCAGTATATTGTTGTATATGTCACAGTATATATTTAACCATATTAATATCATATTGTTTGCTTGAACTCAGCTTACTAAACGAGCTAGAAAAGTTTATTGAACACTTCAGACTTTTCTGCATTATTACCAATAACTCTACCACTTCCAGCTAGTAATGGACCAGAAACATTCTTCAAATTCTTCGCTGCCTCCCAATAAAATACATATACTCTTGATGAGAACCACTGCTCTATGTAACCTATTCAGTTTCCCAATAATATGTAAAAATGTGGAACTTTTTGTTAAAATATTATCAAAAATTTTCTGACAACATTTGAAAAAGTGCCATGTTTGCCTAAGATAGAAGTATTGTTGTTTCAGTCAAAATATCATACAACAGATTGAATCGAAGTAATGTGAAAGCAAGTTGTTTTATGTGCCACAGTTTATGTAATAATATGAGAGCACTCTCTGGCTCTAAAACTATACTGGATCAATGCTTAAGAAACTATATGCCAACAAGGTGCAACTGAATTGTAGTCACATGCATACAGACTGATTTAGCAGTGTTTCTTCTTTCTTGCAACCTTTGCCCCTAAATCCGTAAAGGTCATCAACTCACATCGCTAGCCTTTTCTTCCTAAAATAAAAGGCCAACATTTGATAAGTTTATTTAAATAAACAAACCTATGCATGTTTTCTGGTATATTCCGAGGATGCCAGTAAGTTTATAATACAGTGCACAAGAGACTATATCATCATACAGTTGGGAAAAACAAAAGTACAGGGGTCTCGACTCACTGCCTGTGGACCACATACAGCCTCTGAAGCTATTTTCTGTGGCCTGCAATGACACTATTGCTATCGATATTTGCAATATTGTTGTATGAGAATGTTTTAGTGGTGCAGCCCTTGGGCTAAAGTACTAGTCCTCATGTGGATCTCATGGTGATTTGAGTTTGAGACCTCTGAATTAAGTGATATGATCTGTTCAAGGCTACCAAGCAAGTCAGTGGCAGATATAGCAATGAACATAGTGGTCTTGACATCTAGTTCTGATAACTGGACAGCAGTAATTTTGTGAATTATTACACTTTTTTATAGACATAGAAGTGGTTGATATTTATTGATGGTCAGTTTTGATGTTTTTACCATGACATTGAATTAATTGACAGTTTATTATCCAGATAGATGATAAACGTGTAAACTGATGAAAACCTCGGTGTCCTCTCTTAGCTACAGAGGACACCCATTTAAACCGTAAAGACATTAGTGGGAGAACATTACCACTGAGGCCTTCTGTAATTTCAACCTTACATATTCAATTGCTACAGGAGGGTTTTTTGAGTTGTACTACTTAGCTCATTACAGTAGTTTTGAAGCAATTCTAGAAATGACATTAATTGAAAAAGCTGACTTGTATTAAGTATTGCAGATGACCAAATTCTGTGATGGATTTTTGTCAGAAGCTTGTCCAGAATTCAGGGAAAATATGATATAATGAAGATGAACAAATTCTGCAGCAGCTTTGTCAAGCCTAGTGTAGAATTCAAGCACTCAGAGTGCTGGCGGTGAAAGCATATATTCCAAACACAGATCCAGCATGCAAGCTATTTAGTAGCATCAACTAGAATGCTGAGTGTTTTTTTTTTTTTTTAATTAAGACCATGCAACAGAATCCAGGTGACACAGAATTTTGTTTTCTAGGAACAGTAAAACTTCACTTTACAGTTGCTGGACACCAGCTCTGAACAAAGGAAAGCTGTCCCACAGCTAAGCTACTGTAAACCCAACTGAGCAAATGACCAAAAAGTAAATCTCAGCCACACCTTTACATAAAGAATAAAATGACTAGTTTTTAGTTAAACATTTTAGGACCAAAATTAGCATGCATGTCTGAATTTAGCTATGTAGTTATGTGTCTTGGAATATCTCCTTATTACAAATGCCTTTGTAGCTACTGTACTTTTTGCACCAAGTCCCCTGCAGTTGGAAATCCCAATTATATGGCTTTGTGGATGACTGAAATTTTGAATTTTCTTTTTTTTCCTGTCTTTCATACAAACTCAAAGTAATCCCATTTCTAACAAAATGCACTTTCTTCTGACAAACAAACAATGAGTCCTGTGGCACTTAAAGACTAACAAATATATTTATCACATGAGCTTTCATGGGAGAAAAATTCCCACTTCATCAGATGCTTTGAAGATGGGGGAAACTTACAGAATGTAAGGAAATAAATGCAGGGAAGTGTAAATCATGGGAACAGGTCACGCTGTAACAGCAAATCAAAACAGCGAATCTTTACAACTGTACTTCAACTTGGCCTCGCAGGTTTGGGCTACGAAGGTCCTTGACCTTGGGATCCTGCTCAAGGCTGGAAGTTTATAAAGCCATGAAACAGCCCCACAGTTTGAGCCCAGTGAGCCTGAATTGAATGGTATGGGCCGGATGTGGGGTTTTCTTTACCATTAGATGTACTGATAGGTTCAATATTTTTAAAGTTATGGGCCTAAATACAGACACTGAAAGAACTGGCTAGATTTCAGAGCTACTGAGTGAAAACATCAGCAGCTGTCCTAGCCAACACCAGGGATTGAGAAGCACAAGATTGAGTTAATGGGCTATCTGAGAGCTTCAACAGACTCATATCTATTCTGGACTGGGCACAGAGAAGAACCCATGGTTATCAGTGGTTGGCACTTCCACACCTCCCATTTGTTCCAAGAGGAGTGCAAGTGTTCAGTACCTCTGAGAATCAGATCCTTTTTTTAATGCAGGCCTGTAGTCTTCTCACTCAGTTCTCCTCAATAAAAGTTAGCGGGATTGGGGTCTTTGACAGGAGCACTAGTTTGTTAAATCACTGTTATAGCACTATACTTTTGAAAAGATGCCAGCCATGCTTGCTTAAAAGAAACCAAATTTGTCTTTTTCAGGACATCTTCCCCATTTTTCCTCCCTCCAGCCATTGTCTTCAAAATATTTTTATTCCTATATATTTCAAAAGGAGAAAAGGTTTCTATTTTGCTTCCTGGACTACCCTATTTATAGCTTTCAAATGCTCATAGATACTGTTCATTTCCCTACTGTAACAACTGGGATATGAGGGGGGCATATGGGTCTATTTTCAGAAAAAAATATCCACCTCGTATAGAAATAAGAAAGGGTAGTGGAGTTGCTCTGTGTACTGTGCTTTTGAGGATCAGTCTTTCTAATGAAGATTCTAGGACATTCAGTTTTGATATCAATGAGGACACAGGTTCTGCAAAGCAAGAAGAATGATATGCAACCTCAATAACATAATCCAAAAGACTGTGGGTTATTAAAAATGCATTTACCATAGGGGTGGCTTTATTATGCTGCCAGGGCTGGTCTGTTACCAGCATGGATGGATACACGATTTGTGTGGTTAACTGTTTTTCTCTCTCATGCAGATTTTCATGAGTAAAAAAAAAAAATAACTAAAAGACAGTCTCTTGAGTAGTTACAAAAGAGCAACATTCATTAAAAAAAAAAAAAACAAAACACCCCCCCCCCCCCCCGGCAGTTACCTGGAATGAAAAAATGAGTAGCATTTCAAGGAGATCATGTCGATTAATTTTCTTGTAAAGTCCAGGTACTAAATATAGGAGGGACTGTCATAGATCTAGTTATGACTGTAATTCTAAAGCCGACTTCATCTCACACCAATCCCCAGAGGAGATTAGACTTCTTTTAAACTCTGCTAACTGGTATTGCCTAGACACTATCTGCCAGCAGGGGAGAAGTCACATCACAGCACAGTCCAGCCACACTTCAGAGACCCCCTACACCCAGAGCTACAAGGGGAAAGGTGGTAAAGTTGACTCTACTTACTACTTGCAAGGGACTCCTCTAAACCAAGGGAGTCTGCAGCAGGTGAAATGCAGTCAAAATGGCACAAAGGATGCAGAACTGGCCAGAGAATCTGGTCCATTCTTTCTATTTTACCAACAGTTGGTCATCTCAGATCCTTAAGGACACATCCTTATTGCTATAATCAGGACCAGCCTTAGATGAAATGGCACCTCAGACAAGCAGTTTTGAGTGCCCACCCCACTCCATTTGTTAAACTATTGAATATCCTTTTTCTTTAATTGCATTTGCAGCCCATTTCATGACTTGGATACATGGTTTGCAAACACGATTTATCCCCATCATACAAGATGATAAATTTGTATGTTATGATCTGTAAATCTGTATGTGTTCATTCCATATATCAGCAAAAAAAACCCCGTTACATCTCACTGAGTGATTGGCAATGCCCTGCCTCTTATACACTTGTGAGGACACGGCTGATAACATTCTAAGAGGTTTGAGGAAAATGTAGTTTTCAGAAATTCTGGGAAGTATAGACTCTCATGGAAAAGGCCCAGAACATTCCAGGAGGTCAGTGAAAAAAAATCAATACGCATATAGTGTACCTTAAACCTTTTACTTCCAACACTCTATTTTCCCCTTCGTCAGTAATAAGAAAAAACGGAACCCCAAGATCAGCACCCCCCCCCGAGCCAGGCACCCCTGCAGTTGCCCAAATCACAGGCATCTAAATCCAGCCCTAACTGTAATTAGTGTTAATTATATCTTATTTAGCAGTATTGGCAGATGAAGTTTGAAGATTCTGTAAAGTTAAATGCAGTTCCAAATCCAAACTTTCTTAAGTCAGGAACATTCAGATTTTCTCTTTTACATTCTGGCTCATTTTAGAGATAAGGACCAGCTATAAAGTTTGGATCTGAACCCAGTCAAAACTAACCTGTGTTGAGATCTGGGTTTTTATTTCAGATATGTTGCTCATGGAGACTGATCAACCCTTTCACCTCTAGAGGCATCTGTGTAAATCAGCATGGAGAAAGCCTGATGCGATGGGATGCAACATGCTTTCAGACATACTGTTTATCATATCGAGAAAGTCAACACTGAGCACAGCAGAGTTTAACAGAGCTCACATTGGCTAGCTATTTGCTAACCATTAGTTAATATGTAGTTATGTGAATTGGAGCATGCATCACTGAATGAAGAGCACATGCAGCCCTTAATCAGCGCTCAATCACCGCACACATTTCTGCACTGCAAAAAGATATTTTTGTTTAAGCAAACGGATAAAACAGTGCAGATGGTACCTTTAGGAAACCTATACCTTTCCAGAGCCCCAAAGCCACAGAATCTAGTACCCTCTGTGGCTTACCAGATCCCATATGGTAACTTCAGCACACTAACATGCGTAGACTCAAAGACTGAGGTCAGAAGGGACCAGTATGATCATCTAGTCTGGCCTCCTGAACAATGCAGGCCACAAAAACCTCACCCATCTACTCCAGCAACAAGGTTCTACCCTATGTCTACACCTAAAAATCTTAGTTTGGACTTGATTTTCTGAACTAAGTACTTCAGAAGTTAGTTCTAACTTTTTAGTTCAAACTAAAAAAGTGGGGCTCGTTTGAACTAAAAGTTAGTTCAAACAAAAAAAAAAACTCGCTTAGTTCAAACTAAGCAGTTAGTTTGGATTAAGCAGCTGAACTAACTAGTTCAAACTAAGCTTTGTTGAATTAAGGAGCCTTAATTAGAACTAATTTGAACCCTGTCTACACTAGGCTTTGTCTAGTTTGAACTAAAAAAATTAGTTTTTAGTGCAGTCAGTCTCCTTAATTCAAACTAATTTGCTAGTGTAGGCATAGCCTGAGTTAATAAAGTTCTCAAATCATGATTTAGAGACTTTAAAATACAGAGAATGCACCCTGTAGGGATACAGGCCACTAAAAGATCAGTGTAAAATTCCCTTGGTTTCATTAACCTGATCTTTAAAATGTTGCTCTGGTTGCACTGTCACAGCTTAATATGCTTAACTTGCTTTAATTCCTGTCTTACTTACCTTTCTGCACTAGACTGGCAAAGGTGGACTGCAGTGCTCCCTGTAAGCTGCATGGCCGTACGGCTGCACAGCCCACCACAGCTCCCCAGCGCAGGCTGGCAGCCAGAGTCCCGGCTGAGAGCTCCTCTGGTACTATGAGTTATTAAAACTCCCACCCAGAGAAGCTCTAACAGACCATGCTCCGAATTTCTGAGCATGCTCCATTAGTGCTTACCCAGCCGGAGGAGCTGTGGCTCAGCTGCGCTGCTCCAGCAGCTGAGTAAGACTGTGGGGGCGGAGGTTGGGCCAACTGGGGGGTTATTGGGGGAGCAGGCTAGGGTGGGAGGGGGCTTACAGGGAAAGTGGGGGGGTGGCGGCAGGATCAGGCCCATGGGGGTGCCGTGCAGGGAGCAACATGAGTTGCTGAACTGCCTCCAGCTGTTAGGGGGAACTCTGGAGTGTAACTAACCTCAACAGTCAGGGGGTTATGACTATTGTGGCCCACCAAGGAGTATACCTGCAAAATGCTCTGACAGGGATGCAGCAGGGGCTAGCGTCACAAGGGGGACTCACACATTGCCCACAGTATTCCATGTTGTGGCTCCTAACTTTCCAGTGCCCTGCTGCTAAGTGCAGAGGGGCCAGAAAGAAAGCAACAATGTTTCTGCAACACAGTGATTAGCTGATGTGGGAGAAGCAGAAAGCTGGATTCTAGTCCTGGCTCCACATTAGCCCAAGGAGAGTTCTACACCCAATTCTCCCTCCTCCTCACCTAGAACACTAGCCTCCTGGCTATAGGATAAAAACAAATGGGAAAGAGAAAGTAGCATCTCCTCCTGCCTCTGTCAAAGGGCAGCCCAGATGAGGCACCTCAAGCAAGAGAAGCAGGGAATATCTAATTTGTGGATCCTGTCAAGGCTTAGTCATGAATGAAGGAAGTACCAACCAGCATGGCCGTGTCACCACTTAGACACCTGAAGGACTTCAGTACTTGAAACATAAATGCCTTCAAGGTTAGGTAGCAGCTGAGCAGTGATTTTTGTGAACATCAGAAACATAGAACTTAGGTGCCGAAAGAGGCAAGGAAGTACCTACCCTCCCCCCTCCACAGCCCTACCTTATGACTCTAACGCTGCATCTTCTTCTGCAGTTGAAAAGTTCCTACTCAGCAAATTTTGGGTGCTACACTAGTCCAAATAAAACCAAGAACAAGAAACTAGGAATCAACATGCAACAGTGCTCAAAAAGCACTCATCTGCCTTTGAAAGCGTTCAGCTGCTTGGAGAAGCAGCTCTATCTTCATTTTGAAATGTGTTAAATAATAATAGGTTTCAGATGAGTGCTAATTAGCACCTACCAAATTGTTAGCTGAGCCTTAGCTGTCCTTTTCTGATTATAGGTAGCACAATAAGCGGCAATTTTTAATACTGACATTTCCTAACTTTCGCGCACTTGATTTTACAGTTTTACTGGTTTCTTTCCCACAGAGTTTGAGTGTCTGATATTGGCATATGTTATACTTATCCTATGGACAAATTGGAGACTTGAGCCTGCAAAGTTATTATTCCACCACCAGTTGAGAGAACTACTTTCACTTTTTTCTTTTTAAGCGCTTTTGGGACCTAGTGCTATGTTTAAAAGACTTAACTGCTTCAAAAAGCACTGCTGTCACCACAGTCCAAACTGTCAACTCTAAAACCCCACATGCTGTTCAAAGCAGTGTAGCTATTGCCAGCTTAATGGCCATGCACATTAAAATGACAAAAACTGTACTAACACCCCTATGACTTCTGCTACTGTGCAATGGAGAAAGCGAAAATATGATCAAATGCTACGCCTGGGTTTGTCAGATTCCTGGGCTTTTTGCATGTAAGATCCCTTCTGCTGCATAGAAGCATTTTTCTTTAGAAATTGGAGAGCCTACACAGCTGCTCATGAACAGTGCAAATATAAAGTTATCAGAGCTAAACAGAAGAAACTTCTCTTAGCGCCTAGTCTCACATGTCACACTCTGAAAAGAAGGTATTTTAACTATTCAGCTGATTTATAAAGCAACCAGCATCCTCTTTTACCTCAGTCAACCAATCTCTGGTCCAGGGCCGGTCCTACCACTGAGGCAACCTACGCAGTCGCCTAGGGTGCCAGACTTTGAGGGGTGCCAGGAGCCACCAGGCTGGGTAGGCTGTGGTCCCTAGCTGGATGGAAGACACAGTCTTTTGGCAGGCAGGGATTTTTAAAACTCCCACCCAAGATGGGAGCAGCAGCTTGTGGTGTAGCCCCTTTGGCGGCAAGGTAAGGAGATCCTGGGTGTGGAGGGTCAGTGAGGTAGCTGCAGAAAAAGGGTTGGCCCAGGGCAGCATGGGGAGCTGGCAGCAGCAGAGGGATTTGGGAGAGGGTTGGGGTGGCTTGGGGTAGCACAGAGAGAGAGAGTCAACAATCATATTTCACCTAGGGTGCCAAAAAATCTGGGGCCAGCCCTGCTCTGGTGCTGATTCACCACTGAAAAAGTACTTAAAACATGTCAGAGAGGTGACTCTAGGATACCTTTGCAAACCTCTGATTTGGAGTAGGATGCAAGCGAAGTGAAGACTAGTCAAGTATTGTCCTGAGTACTCTTAGGTCTGCATGCAGTTACTAGGAAAGTTGCTTGCTAGATGGCAAAGCCATTGTACCTGTTCCAGAAGCTTGAGAAGAAGAATTGAGACTGCACTGGGAGGAGAAGTGCAGATTCAGTGTCAGTGGGTGGTATTTTCACTGGCTCTGCAGTGGTATCTAGCTTTGTTCAGTCATAATGGTGATTTGAATGCTTGTGCACCATTGCACAATATTTTTCTGGGAGTACGCAGTGTTTAACAGGCATGTTCAGAGATTACAGTGGCAACCACAATAGTAAAGTGCTCTCACAAAGCATGCCTTCAGGGACTAAATTTTCCTCCATGAATCTATTAGCATTAAACAAAGTCCAGATCCAACAGAGTCCCCACCAAATCAGGTCTTCCTCTGTTGGGGTAGTGGGGACCAAAGCATCCTTCAGTAATTCTGAGTTATGAATACCTTTTCAACCTCTTCTGTCCTTATTCAAATCTTAACTGCTACCCTTCTTCTATTACATCTTTATTTATGACTCCTCTAAGGCCTTACTTTTTAGTTAGAGTCTGGATGTGTGTAACTGGTGTAGACTCCTTGTATTCATGGATCACAGGAAGTAAATGAGTATAGACAGCATTCCCCAGCTCCTGCATAAGTTGATAACATGCAGCTGGCAGCTTTATTTATCAGCTCCCTTAGATCACCTGGGTAATTACTTTGACGAGGAAGCAAAGCCTCACAAATTCTTTGAAAGCAATCACATAAGCAGGCAAGCTACACATTTATAAATAAGGAGAGAGCCTGGCCTGCAAGAAACATCAGAAAACACACGTCAGAGCTGTGTTTAGAAACAGGACAGATTCTTCATAAATGTAATGAGTTTTCTTTTCTTCTACAAAATGTTTAAATCCAAAAGATGCTTTAGGTGAAGGAGCAGCCACAATATGATACAGATGGCATTTCAATGGAAGCAGTCACCTATGGAAAGGTTTGTGGGGGGTGCTGAAAGGGAAATAGCAGCTGGTATTTGAGAGGTTACAAAGGAGAAGAAGTATCGCTAGGTCAAGTTTAAATTGCATGCTGGTGCACAAAGCACTTGATATGAAGAACAGAAGGTCTCTCACTCACCACATCAATTCCTGGTTTAGGAGCTGAGCCACTAGCCATGCCGGATACATGCACAGTTTTGTATAAGCACAAAGAAGATGCAAAAACTGTGGATAAAAAACTGGAGATTATAAACAAAGAAGTAGCAGTGTTTGGCATCCAAGTCTACTTAAATGCATTGTGTTTGTCATGTCATCCCTGCTCTATTGCCATTAAAACATATGACCCAATAAAAATGGACAAGGACATATTTTGTGTATTACAGCAGTTTCCTAGGAAATGGAAGATTTAAGTGTGTACCACTATAGATCTCATAATATACTCTTCATTATAATGCCACTTGGCAGTAAGACTAATTAATTAAACAAGTATTGAACCCAGATAATGCAGTGGTCCTATGGAATGTGTAAACTCCATGGTGCAACTTGTTAAATCCTGCACAACAGTGCTGAGACTGTACCTGAGTGGCAGATAAAACTGGGTAAAGAAAGTTCAATGATAAGGAGGCTTAATACAACCAAAGGAGACAAAGATTCATCCACTTACTTAATAGTATTCACTTAGCCCAATTAGTGCTTCAAAAGAAAATGGATGACACCTATGACAAGTTTTATGTGGTTGCAGCCATTGTGGAGGAGATATTGGTGTCAGTGCTGCTATTTAAGAATATGAAGCCAATCTACATGTCATGTTCCCAAAGCATAGGGAAAAGGGAATTGAGTTAAATCTGGACAAATACCTATTCCAAGCAACTGAAGTATTTTGTTTGTATTCTCCCAGGAACAGGAATCAAAGCTGATGCTGTAAAAGTGGCAGCAATCACTGTGATGGGGATACCAGAGTATCATTCAGAGTTAGAAAATATATAAGGAATACCAATTTTCCTTGTCATGTTTATAATACACCTTGCAGAAATTGACAGAGATAAGAATCTTCCTAAGAAAACATTCAGTTTCCATGGGATGGCCATCATTAGTCTGCCTTCCCCACAATGAAACTAGTTGTCAAGGGAAGGTATATGGGTATACAATGATATTTAAAAAGGGAAAGATGCATCCAAAGAAGGGCTTGGAAATGTGCAAAAGAGAAGCCAGTGGTTTACCCATCCCAGGCTTTCATGTTCTCAGAAATAAATCATGTTGTCTTTGTAAAAGAGATATACACACACATTTGGCTGTAAATACTTCCACCAGATGAGTATGAGACATTTATGTGCAGGAATGTTGCTGCCCCAGAATAAGACCGGGGGCATGGGCCCAGGCCACACCCACTAGGGTACAATCTGGTGCCCCGGCCTGATCGTTCTTTGGGCTCCTGCCTCCTCCACCTTGGCCCCAGCTCCCTGGCGAGATCAGGGGCAGGAGAGGCGGGCACTGCCACAGGCGTCTGGCCTTGATCCTGCACTGGGAGAAGCAGGAGCCTCTGGGAGAAGCAGGAGCCACTGGGGGTTTCCCCAGCCTCAATCCCTGGCCAAGGTTGGGGCTGGGAGAGGCAGGTGCTGCGGAGGGCGCCCCGGCCAGGGTCCTCGGTCCAGGATGGGGCCAGCCCAGACACTCGGGGCACTGGCACCCAGACTCGGGACATGTGCCCTGTGTGCCAGGTGCCAGTGACACCCCTGTTTATGTCCCTTGTGAAATGTCATCTTGTCTGTGCAAAAAGTGGCATCAGATCTTTCCACACTGGATAATGTAAACTACTTGATTGTAATCTGTTATAATCATATTTTTTAAGCTGTAGGAAGTGAGAAACAAAGGGTAAGATGATTAGATGGTGTAAATTGATGTAACTTCACTGACACATGCTGATACAAAAGGAGCTGATTTATGTAAGATGAGGATCTGCACCTAAACTGTCAGTGACTGCTAACTGGATAAAGCCGTGCCAAGAAAGACATTATATTGTGCAGAAATTACACATTTTCAGCAAGCTGAGCTCTAAAGTGAGAGAAGTCATATGCTACCACTATGAAAGTGAACCTTGACAACAGTTTTGCATTAGTGTTAGATCTTCAAAGCATCTGACAAAGTGGGATTTTCTCCCACGAAAGCTCATGCGAAAAATAAATCTGTTAGTCTTAAAGTGCCACATGACTCCTTGTTTTTTTTTATTCTACCACCCCTACCATCATGTTTAAGTTATGGTACATAAATCTGGAAGCACTATTCTTACTCAATAGAACAGGAAAGTAGACTAGGCACTCAGATTAATATTAAAGAATTATTAAAATGGCTTTTTTGCATTTGTTTTTAGAATATATTGTTTATATTTCTCAACAAAAATAAAGGACTTTCATGGCTTAAGATGTACAGACAAAAGAGTGAGTCTTGCCACTTTGTTGTTGTTAAGGAAGCATGAAGGATTTCATGTAGTTCTCTTACTTTGTAACTGAAATAGATTTCTGCCTATTACAGGATAGGTTTATTCTCCTTGGAAATAAGGCAACTTTGATGTGGCCTAATGGTTCTTCAAAATTTGCTAAAAAGCCAATAAAGACCATTAAAGTAAGTTTTTATTATGGTGTATGTGTCACAAATGAGGAGATAATACACAGTTATGAGTAAATGGAAAATTCAGGCAGAACAGTATTCTATCAAAAGGGTACTAAATCTATATAGTAAGTAGCCAAATGGGACCATGAAAATAAATGGAAGAAATGGGTATAAGAAACAGCAGTTGAGCTCTTGGTCTCTCTGAAGTAGGAAAGTAAAGGGGTTGTGCTGAAAGACTAGTAAGATGAAGCCAGGTGCAAGACTTATTTGTTTGTATGAACTGGGAGGATTTTGAATATTTACCTTCATTTAACTGTTCATTGCAACCTATGAAATTTAGCTAACATTTTAAGTGTTTAATGAAAACTGTACTGGCCTCCATTTCCTATTCGGGTGCCAGTGAGGAACTGATTTGCCATTGTAATCTCTCCTATGATTTGGGATCTACATGCCAAAGATACTTCCTTTCCCTCTGCATGCAAATTATGATGCTTGAGATCAGGAGAGGTACTTTTATGCATTGTTTCTAGATTGAAAAACTAAACCCTGAGTATTTTTGAGAAGGGTCCATGGCACTAGAATGTACTTCACTGGAAGGATGCAAGGCTGTTGAGTTTTGTCATAGCTTTTTTTCTGATTAGAGGAACTGGAAAGTTTGTTTCAGGTGGCTGGTACAAGAAGCAGATAATTCTTTATTGCTAACATTTTAAAACATGGTTTATATTGCTTTTATAAACTTCATGTGCCTAGAGACTTGTTTGCCAGCTACATGTTACATTTCTGACTAAGTAAAATTAAAATAAACTATCAGAAATGGAAACAGATTGCTCTAATTAAAGCAGACAAACTGTATTTTAGGGTACTGTTCACTATTGATTGTGCAGTTCCTAAAAGGGTAGCTGTACCAGTCTAGTTCAGCAAAACAAACAAGAAGTCCTGTAGCACTCAAAGAGTAATCAATTTATCACATGAGCTTTCATGGGAGAAATCACACTTTATTAAACGCTTGAAGCTCCTGTGATATAGGATTTCAGGTTGTTTTTCTTCACACTTCACCAACCTTAATCAGTAGAACATCAAAAGTAATAGCCACCTGGGAAATGTATGCACAGATTTGCTAAGTGGGATGTGGCATAGGCTGATCAAGTTGAGTGAGCACTATTGTAACATGGCTGCTCACCCTCCTGAGGGGGAGGGGGGCAACTAACCAGGGTCTCCGGCCCTTTGTGTGTGTGTGTGGGGGGGGGGGGGTTGGCAAGTCTCTACCCCTTGGTAGGGCAAAGTCACACAGTCTCAGGCCCTTTGTAGGGCTGGGTACCAAGTCTCTAGCCCCTTGGTAGGGCACTCACAGGCTGAGTCTCTAGGGTGAGGGGGGAAATGGCAGTGCCACCTCTTGGTTCACAATCCAAGAGGGGGCACTCGGTGCAGGGAGAGGAATCAGTGAAGGTGTAGGGTTGCACAGCTCCACTGTGTCCCAGCCCAGGTCCCTAGGAGGGCCTGAGGCTTCTGTGTAGGGGTCAGCAGAGTCCTGGCTGCAACATGCTGACTCCAAGGTGGGGCCCATAGCAGAGGGTTGATACCCACACACCCCCTGGGTCAATCCTGGGCCCATATCTCGGCAGCACCTGAGCTGACGCCTCATCTGCTGGTGCCTCGGGGTAGTCACTCAGGGGTAGGTTGCAAAACCCCTCCATCTCGTCAGGCAGTGGCAGGTCTGGTAGCCCATCAGGTTCATCGCAGATGGCAACTCCTCCAGGTTGCACGCGTTGGGGGTCAGAGCATCCTCACCAGCCAGGGGTAGTTCCTCCAAGTCGCAACAAGTGGGCAGAGGCTCGGGGTCCCTATCAGGAGGTGACTCGAGGGCCCCCATGGGCCTCCCTTCAAGTGGCTCCTCCTCGGAGCTTGTGGCAGCCCAGGGCTTGAGCATTATCTCCCAGTCTCCAGCCACAGGTGGCCCTGCCAGAGACCAGGACCCAGGTCTGTAGGCCAGAGCTCAACTTTCTGCAAGACGGCCCAGAGTTAGGAGGGAGCAGAGATATATCCTTCCCCTTCCATGGCCAGGGCCCTGTGCTTTGGGGGGCCCCACAGGGCCACATCACTGCCCCCCATGCCAGGGACCCGGTGAGCCAGCAAAAAGGGCTGCCTGGTCTAGCACTGCTGGTTCCTCCGCCCTGCCACGTGTGCTGCTCTGGGCTCCATGCCAGAGCAGCAGGGTGGTGGTGGCAGGCAGTGCAGCTGTGGGGGGCAGTGATACAGGCCTCGCGCTGCCTCCTCCCCACTGCTTCGGCACAGAGCCAAGAACGGCGCATGTGGCAGGGAGGGGGGTGGCCGGACCAGCAGTGCTGAACAGGGGCCGCTGCTTTTGGCTGGCTCGCCCGGTCCCCAGCATGGGGGGGGGCAGCCATGCAGCTCCACGGGGCCCCCCAAAGCGTGGGTTGCTGGGCAGCTAACCCGTTCACCCTACTATAGGGATGGCCCTGTCTGTGACTTAAACTGGACTGAGCTGCCTGCCTCCCTTCTTATACTTCCTGCCCTGCCCCTCTACTTCCTGCCTGACAGAAAGGCCACTCCTGGCTCCACCCCCCTGCAGTCAGGCAATTCTTTCTGGGCTACCGCCGAGGGGGGCCGTGCCTTTCTGCTACAACTATCAACTGCTAGTGTACTTCATTTATTCTTAATTCATAATTGCTGTATTTTCATAATGACTTTTTTACCACCATTTATAGCCAGAGAAATACTGACACATCCCCAAAAACCGGGGCATGGAAAATTACTTGCCTAAAAATAGAAGAGAAAAGGAAACAGAATTTATGGATAAAGCAATCTCCATTTTCCTTGGAACATGATTTTTGAGTGTATTGTTTCACTTAATACTATTATGAGTCTTCTCCACATGTTCAGGATTTCACTGAGTACCATATTAGGGTCAGGAAGGAATTTCCTGCCAGGGCAGATTGGCAAAGGCTCTGCAGGGTTTTTCAGCTTCCCCTGTAGCATTGGGTATGACTGAATTGTTGTTTTTCTGTACCCTAAATTTTTTAAATCATGATTTAAGGACTTTAATAATGTAGTTACAGGTTAGAGGTTTAGTGAAGGAGGGGGTGGGTGAGGTTTTGTGGCCGACATTGTATAGGAGGTCGGACTAGATGATCATATTGGTCCCCTCTAACCTTACAGTCTATGAGCAAAAAAAGACAGGACAATAGTTAGAGCTATATTATTGGATGGTGTTGCAGTTAAGGTACATGCACATCATCTGATAATTAGCTTGTAGGCTCTTTAGGACCATGACCAGAGATTGTTGGTGCCATGGCAACAAAAATAATTATCTTGATTTTTCATTGCATGTTTGTAATATGTAAATTGTGATTATTAACTCCATTTTATATGCTCCATGAGAAATTAAACATTCACATGCTATGGATAGATTACAAGCAAGGCCAGAATGCTGGTGTTTTCAAAAGTCTGCAAAGTGCCACGCCCATATTCAATATGGTATTGGATAAATCAGAGTACTACTATTAATATTTTTTTTCTATTTTAAACTAGACAATCATGTTTTCCTTTACAAACCGAGATGAAACCAGATATGGATATTTAGAAACTATTCATAATTAAACCAGCACTTGGCTCCAGCTCAGAGGCATACTCCTGAAGACTGTTTTGGAGAACTCATTTTCATGACCATCCTTATTTATCAGCTTTCAAAAGCAACCCAAAGTGGAGAAGGCAAGAAAATGTGTTTGAAGGATATTATTTCAACACCTTGTCAACTGCTTGTTTCTGCTCAAAGGAAATTCAGTAATGATCAAAAAAAAGCCTAAGAAGTGCCCCAAAATTGGACTGGGTATGATATAGGTTTCTTATATGCTCTCTTTTGAAAGTACTTTAGTGAAAATTCATCTTTAAAAATAGAGGACTTCCTAATCTCCAGTAGCTACAATCAATGAAACTGATTAAAAATGACAAGAGTCTGCCTTTTCCTTCTTGCGTCTGAACCAGGCATGCTGCTTTCCCATCACTGCTTGCATACGCTTCTCCCCCGATACTGGTTATTGGCTGTCTGGTTCTTTTCACTTCTAGAACTGCAGACTCCAAGAGCTGTAATTTATTACTTCATAGCTTCAGTCCTTTTAGGCATTCTAGTTTGTCACTAGTACCAGCTGGATCCAGTGCTTTCCTTCAAGAAAACCAGGTAATCTTCACATCTATCATCTTGGAGTGATAGAAGTTCAGGGGTTAAATGTCACATTATTCAATGTTTGAGTGTCCAAGCTTTTATGAAAAGTGACAGGTATATTAATCTATATTTTTATTAGAATGGTAGATGATAACAGACATCTTAATACACACTAAAAAGAAGTATATTAAAGCTTTACAAGCGAAAGTGGCTTCTATTCTGGTTGCTGAATTATGCATCATTAAGTTTTGAGGGGCCTGATTTTTCTACTGCAGCTGTGCAGTTTGTTGTCCATCAGCTGCCAGCATTTTTTAAAAAAACATTGTTATTGTAAAAACCTCCTCACTGTGATTCATTAATTATCATTTAATTGCAGTTAACTACTAGTTTGTCAGGGTTAAGTGCTCTTTTTTTATTTCATGCTGTTAACTGCCAAGTAAACCAATAAATAATGTTAACAATTGGTTTCCCAGAAGTCATTGTTCAAATGATCAATATCTCCTTTTTTTAAAAATGATTTTGTTGTCCTTTCCTTGTCCTTGCCTGAAATTCAGTTCCATAAGCCAAGAGAATTTGAAACATATACATGTGCAACAGTGCAGTAATTACAGACAAGGCAATGTAAATAGGATACACTAATAATAATTATATATAGCAAAGTATCCTCAAAAATGGTCAGAATAACAATTTATGTTCAGCAAATCTAAAGTGCTACAGACTTAGTGGAAAAAAGATGAACTTATGCTTACTATAAAAACATACCATAAACAAAGAAGAAAAAAAATCCTCGTTTTAAGAAGAGAAATGACATGATTACAACTCTCTGCCCTACTTCATAAATGTGCACTCAACCTTTTCACTTTGCCTTTAGTTCTGCTTAAATTGCCTTTCCTGAACAGAGTCCCTTCTCATAAGAGGTTAGGAGGTTTGCTTGTTTTTTTTCCTGTCTCACTGATTAGGGACGTCCCTGATACATTTGTTCAGCTTTAATATTTTGAGAGTGGAAATTCTGAATGATGAAAATCAAATAAGGAGAGACATTTTATTTCAAAATTCAATTATTTTGGTTTTCCTCTTTCAGTTAGTGCCAGAGCTATTGTAAAGAAAATTCTACACATCAGTCGATACAAAGCGATCCCAAACGTTAGTTTAGAATTCCATATGTTCCTGAACTTAAATTGAAGTCTGATCTTCTTCAGAATAAAGGCAATGGGAGTTTGCCATTAACATCAATGGAAGCCAGAACAGGCTCTTTGTATTTAATTTCAATATACAAGCTAGGCTTACATGTCAGAAATATTGCCCCTGTCAGTTCCTTGTGTTAGTACTGTCTCTGGGAATAACAATTCAGCAGTGGGAAATAGATGAGGGATATTCAGTGAGAGGCCCGGTGGCCAGGAAATAATATTATAAGAAGGGAAGAGGAAACTGATTGGGATAGAAGACACTATACCAATATTTTAATTTTAGACTGTAGTTTGTTATTACATATATTAGAATTCATCTTATTTACCACTTTGTATATTTACTGATCAGTTACCATACATATTCCATATATTAACTGTGCAGAAAAAAAAAGAAAAGAAAAAAACTAGGGGAAAAGGCTATTAAGCTAACAAAGTCAAGCACTCAAAAATTAACGAATGACAGAATTAAAGTTGTTTATGCACCCTCTCAACACAAAACCCAACAGAGAGAGCCTGAGTGGGTGATGAAGTCTAGAACCATTCCAAAAGGGACAATTCAGGTTTCCACCACAAACAAGGCTTCCAGGTACAGTTGCTTGACTACAGGCACACATGGGGGGAAAGTGAGGGTACATCAGAAAACAGAAGTAGATTTAACAAAAAGCCCATAAATACATTTAAAAGACAACATGGGAAGCAAATCAGTGGAACCTAAAGACCTACCAAGGAGCCTTTAAGGTTTTCTGGATGAAAACAAAACAAAAACACATTTGAGTGGCGGTTGGGGACAAAAAGGAACAATCTCTCAATTTTGGATGGGAATGATGATTTAGTCTGTTGATGTGAATGTAAAATATGGTACTGAAAGTTCCAAAAATGAGGAAATAAATACTGCCTATCTCAGGTGGAAAGGAAAGTGCCAGCAAGGAGACCATCTTGGGTCTGTGCTGTGATGTTATCCTGTCACTACAAAGCCCAGCTCTATGAAGTTCCAAAAGGGGAGCCATGTTAGTTTAGTAAAGGAAAGAGAGCAAGGAGTCTTGTGGAACTTAAAGACTAACAGATTTATTTAGTGCATGAGCTTTCATGGGAGAAAATCCCACTTCGTCAGACTTCAAAGAGAAACAGCTGAAATTCAAATAAAATGCAGATTAGACTGTGTGAAAGCAGGGCTGAATCATGACTATGGATTCTTTTCACATTATAACATGTAATTTGACTTCACCCTCCCTCTGTGTACTGTTTCCTAGAGTTTGAATCCTTACAAATGCTGATTTGCTGTTACAATATGACCTGATCCCATGTCTTACACTCCCCTGCATTTATTTTCATCCAATTCTGCAAGTTCCCCCTCTTCAAAGCATCTGACGAAGTGGGATTTTCTCCCACAAAAGCTCATGCAATAAATAATTCTGTTAGTCTTTAAGTGCCACTAGACTCTATGAATTTGGTGCTGATGTCAGCACAGTATCTGGAGAAGCTGAAGGCTGGCCTAGTTTTCCAGAGCAGACTCAGCAGTTCAGAAGGGGAGCAGAATAGCTGGATGCACTTTCATGGTCATATAGACATAAATAGGCAAGTCAGGGAAAACAAGAAAACTTTATAGAAAAGACTTACTACTCAACCTGAGAGGAAAAAGACAAGAAACCCAGATAAGTAATTGGAAAGAAATGCAAACCATTCAGAGCACAAACATTGCAAGAGACTCAGGGAAATCCCTAATTAAGTAGAGCCATCAAGATCTGACACACTGAGAGACAGGCAGATGAAACTGAGCTCCCTGGGCCATAGGATTTTTCTGATGATGGGAATGGTGTCTGGGAGTTTTTCTAATTGAACTGAGAGACCAGAAAAATAATATAATTAGGGGATTTACAGCAAATAAATAAATTGTTTAAATCGCTTTGGTTCAGAGGGAGACAATGGGGTTTGAAAGTTCTGAGGAACTTTCAGGCCAGCCTCGACCTTTGAGTCTTGAGAAGTCTGTCAGGGAAAGACTGGTATAGAGGAAGGAGTGGATTGAGGTGTCCCATAGAGCTGTGTTAGGGAATGTTCCACTGAGCTTCTGCATGTCACCACCAGACTGGGAAATATTCCTTTTTCCTTTTGATACAGAAATCAAATTAGGACATCATCAAACCTGAAATGATCTCTCTTCTACCTCCACAGAACTGCCAGATGGTTCCCTGAGGGAATGCTGAAGATGGATCCTAGGAAAGTCCAAGCACCCAGGAAGCACTGGGTAGAACAACTCCACTGAAATTTCATCTGGGAGATGAAAATGAACAGCAATTGCAGACAAAAACTACAGGATTGTTAATGGAAACAGATACTCAAACCACTTTGACCTCTCTTGTAGGCCATGTTCTCCCAATGCACAGAAGACTAGTGATTAAGAACTGAGTTCAGAGGGGGTAAAACTCATTCACACTCCCCATGACACTAAGGCTATGTCTACACACACAGTTTTATTTCAAAAGAAATCCTTTTGAAATGACTTATTTCAAAATAAACCCTTATTTTGAAAGGGCTCATTTCGAAATAAGGAAAACACCGCAATCAAAATGGTCGTTATTTCGAAAGGGATATTCCGAAATAACGC
Source organism: Podocnemis expansa (assembly GCA_007922195.1). NCBI lineage: Eukaryota > Metazoa > Chordata > Testudines > Podocnemididae > Podocnemis > Podocnemis expansa. The sequence goes on along the minus strand of ML682057.1, from coordinate 8,072,135 downwards.
CAATTGGCCCATTGTTTCGAAAAGTTGTTTCGAAACAACAGGTCTACACGGTGTTGTTTCAAAAGAACAGGTCTAAACGGCGTTATTTCGAAATATCCCTTCCGAAATAATGGCCGTTTCAAAAACATCCGGGTTTTACTGTTTCGGAACGACGATTCTTATTTCAAAAGGATGGGATCCGTCCTTTCGAAATAAGAAAACGTCGTGTAGACCTAATTTCTTTTATTTTGAAATAATGACTGTTATTTCGAAATAAAAGTGCTGTGTAGACATAGCCTAAGAGCTGGAAGTTTCTCAGTGGCAATAGCTGCTGCATTGAATCTAGACTGCCACACCCACCCTCTAATGACTGTGCAAACTGCAACGGATGATCAGCTATAAAGTTGGTGGAGAACATAACTCTTACAGAGGATAAACAGCAATGCCAGGGCACTCAGCATGTGGCAGAGGAGTGGCCATACTGTGTACAACAAAGGACTAGGCCCTCAGACACCCTGGTCATAGTAGGTGGTAGGGGAGGAAGCAAGTTGTGTGGCTTTATCTGCACTACAAAATTAATCTGATGTAAGTAATTACTGCAGTAGTTTGTCTCCATACTACACCCCCTGTTGATGGTCTGCATCCCCACCAGGGGCTTCCACTGACTTAACTGTATGCAGCACTGAAAACTGGAGCCTCACCACCAGGGGCTGATAGTCTGAGAACAGCCTCTAAGAACACATCATCTTAATCCTCTGAGTTGAAGAGGAAATGCACTGTATGAAATTTTGCATGCCCCAAATATCAATGAGTCAGATGCCCCAAAATCATGAAACTGTTTTCAAAAAAGAAAGAAGTCACATTGGAAGAAAAAAGAATGATAATTTTCCAGGAGATTTAACCAGGATCTAATAATTTCCTTCCTTTGGCTTTCTCAACTGGGCTTGTGGTGAGTTCTTAACTGGGTTCTGTATTGAATAAATTCCCAGATAGCTGAAAAAGAAAATGCTTCTAAGTCTTAATGTTGATCAATTGTTGCCAGATCTTACCTTGACTGGATGATCACAAAGGGAGAAAGAAGAAGGAATCCTGTAACCCTTGGCGCCTATCTTTCTCTGTACATAAAGACCTGTTGGCTACTTTCTGCTACATGTGGCTTGCTTACAGTGGTCTCCTGTCTCCTTTACAGCATTCTAGAGCAGTGTTTTCCAACCGGTGTGCCACAGCACACAGGTGTGCCATCAGGTCTGAGCAGGTGTGCCACGGAATTTTTTGAAAAACTACTCAAAGAGCTCTGGATTGGTTCATTGACTTATGAATATTCATGAGTTCATTTGGAAACTATATGGTGGTGTGCCTCAAATTAATTAAAGGTAGCAAGGGGTGCCGCAGCAGAGAAAATGTTGGGCACCACTGTTCTAGAGTATCCTAGCTACATTAACATCTAAGTTTTCAGACCCTTAGACCAAGGCTAGGAGAGACAGATCTCTCCCGGCTTTGGCTCACAAACCTTGCCTGCCTCTCTTATTTTTTGCTTTCTCTTTCCCCTTCCACTTCCTTCCAGTGCCTTCTATTACTCTCTGGGCCAATGGGATAGTTAGAACTTAAATTTTACCCCATCCATTCTAATCTGTCAATTAGGAACAGTTTTGCCAGTCAGGTTTACTCCAAGATGATTTAACTGGCAATACAGTGATCAGAATGCTGGTATAGCTGCTGTTGCCCAGCACTCTGGTCAGTGTAGCTCCATCCCCAAGGTGCTGTGGATGTCAGACCAGTGCCTCCAGTTTCTAAATGAATGGTACATATAAGGCACTATTGCTTTGGGTGCTTAGACAATGTTCCTTCTCCACGGTGTTGTGGAACATATGGAGGTCAGGACAAGCATCTGTTCATCCTGTGGACATTCAGGCCTTTTAAAGTCTTGGAGGGTGGGAGCAATATGAACTTTTATTCAAATGTTATGGTACTGTGGCAAAGTATCCCAGCTTGCGCCATGGGATGGCTTTTCCCTCAGTGTGCTAGGGCTGTGGTTGATCTGTCCCCTCCCTGCCACAGCCTCTTTCCCTCATTGTCCCAGGGACCTCCCCCCATCCTCACACTCAGGGTGGGCTCCAGCCCATGAGGGGCCCTCCTGGAGTACAGTCTAAGTCTATAGTCCTTAGGTTCCTTTCCCTGAGGGTTATCTGTGGACAGCTTTTTATAGCCAGACCTTGGCTTCAGGGCTCCTGCACAGCTGAAGGAGCTCCTCTCCCCAGTTGGTCCTTGGACCTTCCTCTTTCTTGTCACTATCCCTTTGGAGTGATGTCAGGCTTCTGGTCTTTGGATGTGGGCAACAGCAGTGCTAGGTGCTAGCAGGGATGTGATTTTATTAGGACTGAGGTAGCCACTGATTACCCGCAGGTGTCTGTAATTGCCCTGCAGCTAACTCTTCTCTGCCTGCTAGAAAAAGGCCTTTTAGCATTCTAGGGCTGACGGATCTTCCCTCAGAGACTCTTCTGTAGCCATCTGGCCTAACTTTATCATATCACTTTAAGTCAGCCTGGCCCAATGGCTTTCAAAGAGAAAGGAGAAAGAGGTCTACAGATGCCTGGGGACTGTTACATCTCCAGGATGCTGTGGATCATATGGAGGCCAAGACTAGTGTCCTCTGATGATTGCAAGAAAAGAGGAGGCCATTATATCTCCACAATGCTGCTGTTCCCGAGTAAATGGTGCATCAAAAGCAAGGCTTGAGCACAAGAGGAAAAAGAGGAAATGGATGGAGAACATTGCTGGCACACGGAGAGCAAGATTACTAAGATCGTCCTGGGCAATTGGTGGTTGGTCATACCTTTGTCTTATATCTGGAAGCTGTCACATTTGCAGAGCTCCATGGATTGTGTGAAGACCAGGACCAATCTCCACTGGCCCTGGAAGAATGGTGTGTGAGATGTAAGACTGTTTTGGGTATCCAGAAGCTACTATATGTCCAAGCAACACAGGGTAGCATGGAGTCAAAGACTGAAGTCTCCTGGCCTTGGACAGACAGATTATGAAAGGCAGGGTCCTTCCATGCATCCAAATCCATTAATAGTCAATGCAGGCAATTTAAAATCTCCATGTGAGTCATATAGTCTTTGGGTCATCTTGGCAAGCTGGATAGATGCCGGTATCATTCCAAAGTTCTGACCATTGACTTTCTTTACTTTTCAATAGTGAAGAGTATCAGACACTGCAGCTAGCTGAGAAATTCCTCAAGGTCCTCGTAGAAACAGTAGACACTGATCTGACCTCTATATGCTCTGCAACTCCCTTGAGACATACATACATCTATAGGTTGGAGCCAGACATGAAGAACTAGCCAGGAAGTCTTCTCCTTGCTCATTTGACCCCTTCCTCCACCTATGCAATTGGAAAAGTAATGCCAGTAAAGGGGATTTCCTTCAGTGCTATGCTGCTTTGCATCCCTGTGAAGAATATCTAGGACTCTCTTAAGGCCATCCAGTACATTGATGGATCCCAACCAACTGCCAGCAAATGGGATATTGCATCCCTCAACCAGATGCCCAAAGAGGTGGGCATTGAAGTTCATTGGTGAGGGACTCTGAGATGAAAGTCAAGTGAAATATACACAGATCCCAGCTCTGAGCAACCTAATGTCCTCTTGAAGGGACTGGCTCAGAGCTTGTGGGAGCCCCTCATTGAAGAAAGTGTCTGAGGGTACATCTGCAAAGGGTAAAAGCCTGTCAGTTGTCTGGGAGCAAAAAAATTGCTGCATAGGCATTTGCCTTCTAGCTTTCTAGGGTTCCAGAACTTGGTTATAGCCCCAGTCCAAATGTCTATTTGGGAGTTTTTCAGCCCTGAAGCTCAAACCCTAGTCAGTGGACCTTGGCCTGCCACAGATTTTTTAACAAGTCATCCTGCTACTTCCTGTGGTGAGAGTGGGTAACTGATATCAATGGCCAAGCTAATGCCTCCCCCATCCTCAATGTTCAAATGGAGGGGTGTTGTCTTCCATCTAATTTTCCAAGCATGCTTAGAAAGTATATTGCAACCCATATTTTGGTGTTGAGGTTGTGGCTTTCTCATTTAAGCACTGCATTTTCTATCAGAAGTCCTTTTGCATGCACTGTCACTGCCCTGCTTGCCTCACACTTTTGCCAATTTATGGCAAATTGAATGACTATATCACTATAGATTATAAATATGTATGGATTGGGATGTTGTGTAATGTGTGGTAACATTTCCCACTTACACTGTACAGGCTACTACTATGACAAGCATGGGGCCACAGAGAAAGGCCCTGATTCTGAATGTCACTTCAGCTTTTGGCATCTGAGATAAACATTTGGCTCTGCTCAACACTGAGACAACTGATACTTTTACTTGCTGCTACTGCTCTTCCAGAACTGCTATACAAAGGTGATAACTGACTCAGAATTTTCTAATTCCAGCTATTTACATAAGGATTAAGCAATGAGATCCATTCTTCTGCATCCTGTGTTCCCCGCCCAAGAAAATACTGTAAACAGGCAAAAGCATGAATGACTTTGTTTACTCTGGCTCTCATAGTATATTCATTTTTTCCCTAGAGGAAATTACTGGCTGCTATGTGAGCAGCTTTCTGAAGTGTAATATGGAGGACGCTTTCAATGATTTGGTGCTTTGGAGCATGGTAGATGAAAGTTGACAAATTACTGATCTGACTGGTCATAGTAACACAGAAAACTTGAACTTCCTAAATACAGAAAACCAACTTCACATATTATTCTTTGATTAAAAGTCAGTGTTTCTATTGCTCTTCTTCCTTCTCAAGTCTCTTTCTCAGAGCTCACTCGCTCTGTCTTTTCCCTTTCCCAGATTCTATTCTGCTCCAAACTCTTTCCCTCTCAGCTCTCCCTTGGCTTTGTCCCCCTCATCCCTTCATGTTTGCTTTACTTCTGCCTGGTTCTTTCTCCCCTTTCCAATGCTGCCCCTTCAGTGTATAAGATGGGGCAAGGGTGAATCTTTAATGTTGAGCAGCGGGAGGCATTTGTCCAGCCAGGTTGTCAGACCTATGTTACAGCCAGTTTGCAGACATGAGAAAGGACACCAGAAGCAGGAAAAAAACCAGAAATCAGAACCACAAGTTGGAAACCAGAGTCTGGCCAGGTCAGAGGCAGGAGACAAAGTGGAGATCAGAACTACAAATCAGATGCCAGGAGTAACACTGGGTCAGGAGGTCAGAGAGTGAGAGCAGGAATGGGCTGCAGTCCAGCTGTCCATCTGCTGACTTATGTACAGCTCATGGCTGAATCATCTGGTTAGGCTTCTACCAATAGTATGTCAGGGGAGGAGCCCCAATCTGGGGCATGTCTTTGTGTGTCCCAGGTAAGCAATGGTCTGCAGTTGGAGTGTGGCTGCTTCCAGGAGCCCTCTGATGCTGGGTTTGAGATGTGGGGGCATGACAATATTAAGTGTAAGACGGGGGAAGCAGCAGCAGACTAGCATGTCTTAGGTAAGTAAGAGAAGCTTTTTGATTTATTGCCCTCACTTACAAGGCAGGCAGAATAGGGGTGGAGGCATCTTTACTGGGGAGGAAAAAAGTTGTGGGGAAACTCATCTGCAATAGTGGTTGTGGCTGTGAAGAAATCATAATCTGTTCATGTACTGAGGTGAGGGGAAGCTCCAGCAATAGTATTTATACTCTTCCTGCACCTCAGTTTAAGGCTTTTCTGAATCATAGGCCAGAGATCTGCCTTTTCATTACTTATCAGAAAGCATTACACAGATTTATTCTTCAAGGCTGTTGTATGTAAAACCTGATAAATAGATATTCCTAGTCAATTGCAAAGAGAGCACTATAGAATTATTTGGTCAAACACTTGATGCACTCAGAAAACATTTTAAATGGCAGCAGCCCTCTGGGAGTATATCCATCCTCCACGGTACTCTCCCCTTTACACACCCACCAACAGGAAGGGTCAGGGTCACTTGCAGAACACCTTCACTATATTTGGCAGAGCATAGGTGTTCCACAGAACACTGGTTGGGAAAACACTGCTTTGCTCCATTATCCAAGTCCAATGAAAATATTTAATAGTGCTGGCCCCAGGACTGATCCCTGTGGGCCTCCACCGAGATATGCTCTCCCAATCTGATGGCAAACCATTGCTAACTACAACAATCTGTGCATTCAACAAGTTGTGCAGCCACCTGATAATAGATCCATCTAGACTACATTTCTCTAGTTTGCTTTTGTGAATGTTATGTGGAACTGTGTCAAAAGCCTTATTAAAAATCAATATACATCACATTTCTTATCCACTAGGCCAGTGATACTGTCAAAGAATGAACTTAAATTGGTGTGGCATGATCTTGATTCTTTAAAAATCCATGCTAATTATTCCTTATAACCTTATTATTCTCCAGATGCTTACAAATTGATTGTTTAATAATTTGTTTCAGCATCTTTCCAGGTATTGATGATGGCTGACTGATCTATAATTCCCTGGATCCTCCTTATTCCCTTTTTTAAATATGGGTATTATGTTTGTCTTTGTTCAGTCGTTTGGGATCTCTCTGGCCAGCCAGCAGTTCTCAATGATAATTGCTGATGACTCAGTTGATAATTGCTAATATTTCAGTTAGTTTCTTCAGTATCTTGGGATGAATTTCATCAGGTCCTCGTGACATAAATACATCTAACTTGCCTAAATATTCTTCATCCTTTTGTTGTCCATTTCCTCCCCTTGGTTGTTGATTATTAATTCAGAACAATTATTATTAATGTTTTAGTGAAGACTAAAAACAAAATATGCATTAAGTGCATCAGCTTTCTCCATGTCATCAGTTATTATAGATTGAGAGACTGGGTTCAGAAGGGACCAGTATGATCATCTAGTCTGACACAATGCAGGCCACAAAACCTCACCCATCCACTCCAGCAATAAGTCTCAAATCTATGACTGAGTTATTAAAGTCCTCAAATCATGATTTAAAGACTTTAAGATACATGCATTCACCAGCAGATGAGCTATACCCCACACTACAGAGGAAGGCTCTCTTTCCCCCATTAATCCGAGAACCTATATTTTTCCTTCTTGCTTTTCTTGCTCCTACTGTATTAAATAATCTTTTCTTATTGCCTTTTACGTCATGCCAGATGTAACTCATATTGTGCCCTAGCATTTTTGATTTTGTACCCACACACTTTTGCTTTCTTTTTAATCTGCCTTATTAATTTGAGTTTATTTCCAAATTTTGTATGACTCCTTTTTTATTTTCAGATAATTAAAGATTTCCTGATGGAGTAATATTGGCCTCTTACTATTCTTTCTTTCCTTTGCATCAGAATAATTTGTAGGTGTCCCTTTGATATTGTCTTCCTGAGGAACTGCTTGCTCTTCCTCTTAGATTTTCTTCCCATGGGACCTTACCTACCAGTTCTCTGAGTTTATTAAAATCTGCTGGTTTTTAATTCTAGTATCTTGATTCAGCTGCTCTCTCTCCTTCCTCTCATTAGAATCACAAAACCATTTATTTAATAATCACTTCCAAAGAAGCCATGTTAGTCTAGTTCAGCAAAACAAACAAGGAGTTGTGTGACACTTTTAAAGAGTAACATATTTATTTATCGCATGAGTTTTTGTGGAAGAAAATCCCAGTTCATCAGATGCTTGAAGAAGTGATTTTCTCCTACAAAAGCTCATGCGATAAAAAATATTATTCTTTAAAAGTTCCACAAGACTTTATTTCTTTTCATGATCACTGTGAGCCAATTTTCTTTTCACATTCAGATTCACTATCAATTCCTCATTGCACATGAAAAGACATTCTTATCTGATCTTCTACACAAAATGCTTTCTCAGTCTTCATAGTATGGTCATAATATATAATATGTGCTACCTATCAGCAACCAGACAGTCTGGCAAACTACTTAGCTAGCAACAGTCCAACCTTTGTCTTCTAAGGGTACTCCTATATGGCGGGGTGAGGGGGAGAGAATCCATAGCGTGGTTGCAACTAGCCAAGGTCAATTGACTCAAGATTGTGGGACTAGGGCTGTAGGGATAAAAATTGTTGTGTAGACATAGAGGGTTGGACTGGAGCCTGGGCACTGAGACCCTCCCTCCTTACTGAGTACTAGAGCTTGGGATACAGTCCTTGCCCAAATTTCAACATAGCAGTTTTACATCCCTGAAGACCAAGCCCCATGAGTCTGAGTCAATTGACCCAGGTCAGTTGTGGGTGTTGAACTGCTGTGTAGATGTACCCTCAGTTGCTCATGAAATCACTATGTTTAGTATAGATCCAAAGGGGCAGGCATGTTAGTCTAGTTCAGTAAAACAAACAAAAAAGGAGTACCGTGGCACCGAAAGACTATATTTGTTAGTCTTTATGTGCCACGGTACTCCTTGTTTGTTTTTCATGTGTAGTATGTATACAGAATGTTATAAGGATTGTATAAGCATATAAAATATCTGTTGCCTGTATCTCTAGTGCCACACAACTGCTTGTTGTTTTTTTACTGACTAGACTAACACGGCTATCCCTTTTGAAATTGATAAGTTGGAGAAGAATTTATAAGCCTTCACCTCACTTACTCAGTTCATTCTCTATTAACTGAAACAGTCCCAATTTAAAGCAATCAGCTGACAGTCAAATGTAAATTACAGACTCTGTGACAGAAGGTGACAGATGCACACTCTCTCTCTCCGTTCATAGGACACAGCACTGGAACAAATATTATTCTAATGGAATGCATCTCTACTAGGTAAAGCTGGAATAGTACTTACCAGTGTCCATACTGGTACAGGGCTAGGGACCCAGACCTTAGAGTAGATGTATCTCTTGCACCTATCTGGATCAGCTACTGAGGCCAAAAGACTGTCTTCAGGTGCTTTATTTATAACCGTTCCCTTCTCTATGCTCTTATTGGGTCAGCTCTTGGAGGACTGCTGGGTGTGAATTGCAAACAGTAAGTACTTCCTATACAGCTTCTGAAACAGCTAAAGAGCATGTCTAGTAACTGCCACACTCTAGTTCTGGATGTTTCTGGGTCCTTTTAGCTGTCCTGCTCTAGGACATAGAGTATTCCCACTATCATCCATATCTCCTGCCCACTTCTTCTGTCTTTTTCTTTGGAAGAAACAAAGTCAGAATCTGCAGTATCAATTATGTGGATTACATTTGCAAAGAGAAAAGGAGGCAAACTTCATTGAACATATAAACCACTGTAAATTATTTTCCTACCAGTGTGAGTCAACATGATGACGTCTGTTTGCACAGAAAATGTCTTTAGACAAATGACCAGATTAAAAGACTGAAGGGTTTTGGTTTTGCTTTTAAACAGACCTTAACACCATACTAAATAGTTTGTATATACATTCCATAATTCAGGCCCCAAGTTTGCCAGTCATTCCCTTGAGATCATAATTGGCAAAGTGCACATTCGTGCCCTATTAACTACAATGGTGGTAAAAAAAAATCTCAGTGAGAGGGGCTTTCTAATACGAGCTTGACAGAAAGCCAGATTTTGGCTGTTTTATTTTCTACAATGTACATTGTGCTCCTTCAAGAAGTGCATTGTGCCAAATTACCATGAATTATTGAGAAATAATTTACAAAACACAGGCCTGGTCTGAAACTATAACACAATGTCATAATTTTACCCCAAGAACTTGTGAAAAAGTCTTGCTCACAGAAGCACTTCAGAAGCCCAGCTGAGTGTGTTGCAGCAGGCATCTTCAGATGCATCTTGAATAGGGACAATTATCAGTAGGAAGCATAAGGGCATACAGCAGGGGGTAGGTAGACTTAATGTTATTATAAATATGTATTATTTGTTCTTTGCATACCAAATTTACTCCTTTTGACACACAGATAGCAGCTATGTCATCTGATTTGCTAAATTATTGAATGATTCATTAATAAGATGGTGGGAAAGATTTCTTTCTGCTTTTTTTATTAGTTTTTAAAAATGTACTTTCATTGCATCTTGTGGTTGATGCACTCAAGAGCAGTCTTAGTTTCCTAATCCCTAGTGTTTTCCATTTTGAATAACACTAAAATCACATTTGTAATGGCGCACTCTGAGAACTTTTGGTTTTTACAGATCCTTTCAGATTTTTTTTCAAGTAATTCTGAACTAAATGTCCAAACCTGAATGTCAAAAAAATCAGATTTCTGTATTAAAGTAGCCTGACATGCAAAGGTGCTGAGTATATGAATCTCTTGTTGACTTTAGTAGTATTTGGGGATTCTCAGCACTTCTGTAAATCAGGTCATTTTTATTTAGAAGCTTAACTCTAGGCGCTTGAGTCTGGATATTTTCCATTGCTTTAGCTCAAGGGAAATTATTCAGAAGTCAAAAAAAAATCTTATTTTTAAATAAATAGAGTAGTTTGTGCACTTGGAAGGTCAAATTCTGCACCATAGTAGCCATGTCCTTGGAGGAAGTTTACCATGGGAAGAGGGCCAGTAGAGTGCCACTGAGTCTCTTAAGATGTACTACTTATCTTCCTTCACCTCAGATGTTCACTCAGATTCATACATCTGAGGTTATGATTCATCACAACACTTGAGCACATGTTTAATTTTTTCCCTTATTCAATAAAACACTTAAGCATATGTTTTCCTTTAACATTGATGGTGGGATTTGCACATAGGCTTAAATTCACTGCTGAACATTAGTGGTTTGCTGAGCCAGGGTCAGAGTAACTGTCAATATTTGGAGGGATTTTAGAAACATAGCTGAATGCAAAAATAGTATTATAAAATTCCTCTGGCATTGTGAAAATCATTGACCTCTTCTAAGGTGCCTGTAAAAAAATCAGTTGGAGTTAGAAATAAAAAGGAACAGTCAGTGTTCGGTAATGAAGTAAAAGCTTTGTAAACCCTGTTTCACTTCGTCCATAACTTTGGTTCATAACCTTTTTTTCATAGATTAAAGCCACATTGTGGGCACAGCTTGAGGCCATACAGTATGATCAATAGGATTACAAACTGTGAAATCAGCCACGGTTCATTATTAGCATGCCATTTTCCTCCCACTTTCAAACTTTAACTGTTTTCCCTGTCGTATTCTAAAAAGAATCACCATAGTTACATGGGGGCATCTCTACCATGCTGCTACTTCCTGCAAGATATTTCACACTAAAAATTGTTTGAACTGTCATTTTTATAGACCCCTTAAATTTACCAAAAATGACCCCACAGTACCTGAAAAGCTCTCCTCAGATGAAATCTGTCATTTTACATTACTCAGGTGAACTAAAGATTCATAAAAGAGCAATAATGGTTTATTGAAATTTCTCTCTGCTTCAAGCAAGAATTGAATAAAAATGTTTACTATCAACGTGGGAGAAAAGGAACTTTGATAAGTTACTGCTATAAATATCACCAGCGACAGCACTTCAAGTAAAGTCAAGCCATATTTTAATGACAAATTCTAATCTCAGCCATTTGTAACCCCTTCATTCTGGCCTTCCTGCTATCTCATCAAGCCTGGAAGGACCATATGTCAGACCCTGCATGGACCAGGTCTTGTATCACTGAAGTCAATGAGAGGCTCCTATTGACTTCTTTGGGCTTTGGATTAGACCATAGAGGACTGATATTTTCTCTTTTGTTAATTCTGAAGCTCCTGTTGTAAGGAAGAGAGATTGTTTAGTACATCAAACACTTCCATACTTCTCACTGCCGAATCTCCCTTCTGTCTGCTCTCTGGTCTAGTGGCCTTGTGAAACAACAAAATGAGCTCTGAGAATCAATTTTAAGAGCAACTACTAATAGTAATGTGGCATTTTAAGATGGTTGCCATTTCTTATATTAAAAGACTTTTTCTTTCAGTAATTATTGTGGGATTTAGCCACCTGGCAGCCAGGGATATACATATGTTGATGCTGTATTAAAAATACAGGTCAATATTTGGATGTGGGGTATCGCTCATCACATTGGTATCATTGTTATTGTATTGCCCAGGGTATCTTGTGTTGTCTTGTTGAATCCCTTCACTGTAATGCCTTGATATCTGCATTAGGTATCAGAGTTGGGCATTTCAATCCCCATTTAGGCCTGAGCACTTGGCTGCTCCCGTGATGCCAGAACAGATCCAATGTAGGGTTATCGAACCACTACTGCCCTCCTGATGATTCCTTTCTTCCACCACATCAACTGGTGCTAGAACAAAGGGACAAGTAAGAACCTACGTTGCAACAGAAGCGCATCTAACCTGCAGGCTGATCTCTATGAAAGAAAGTACAATGAGTCACACATCAAGAGCTACTACATAGAGTGCTAGTAGAAGAGCTGACCTAGTAGAAGGAAATGACCAGTGATTTTTGAGTGCTTTGGGTTTTGGCTACCCTACTAAAGAAATTCCAGATTAAAGAGAATTAAAACAAACCAGTCAGACTTCCATGTGGCTTGTGCCTTTCCTCATGTCTATGTATCAAATGTGCAACAATTAGTAGATGTAACTGTTATTCCATATTGATTTAAGTGTTCTCATGTTGTTAGTTGTATAGCATAAGTGAACTCTTACTATACAAGAAGTCAGCCTGTATCTTTAAATATGAGTGATCATTTATCTGAATACCTGAGGACAAAGGCAAAATTTAAAAGATACATAGACATAAACAAAGAGAAGCCATAGAAAAAATTCCTTTGCATAACATAACTGCCAATGATTGGACTGATCCTGATTCTATTGGTATCAATGGCAATCCCCCACTGACTTCAATAATTCAAGATCCATCCTTTGCAGAGGTTATTATGGCAATCAAATCATGTGTTATAAGCTTGTTGGTACCTTTAGTAACTATCTGGCTGTCTTCAGTGAGTTAAAAGTACACATTTTGAGAGGGATTTGATAACTGATCTATTCTTATAGTATAGCCTGCGGTTTTGATATTGCAAGATACATTCTCCTGGGTGCCATGAAAGTTAACACATGGGGGTTAAAATAAATCTCTAATGTATGAAATGATGGGCCATTTTGCATGCATGTATTGTTTGTGATATGCTACTGATAAACCTTCAGATTATTAAGTATTATAGTATATGCTTTTATGAAATAGGGCATGATTCTGATCTTATGTGGCTTTATACAATGGCCTATTGTATTGTCTGAAGCTATTTCTGATATGCGCTGAAATAATGATAAGAAACAGGCCCATGGTGCATTATGAAATTTCAGTTATATGCCAGGAATTCTAAGTGATTTGAAATTGTTATATAAAGTTTCCGTCCAAACTGAAGAGAAGCGGAAAGGGGAAGCAGTCAAATGTCATTGCAGCATTATCTTGTTCTTTCTGCTGTTTTACAATGCTATTCTCATTAAAAAGCCTTGGATTTGTTCTGAGGCTAGTAACAATTCCATTAGACTGTTTTTATACATTTCATCAAGAATAAAACTAATTTAGAAATATTTTATTATGTTAATGAATGTCCCAGAGGTTTAATCTGTAGGACACTTTGTACTCTTTTCTGCTCCAGAAGTTACCACTTTATTTTTGGATTTTTCCAGCAGAGTTCTCAGTTCAGAAAATATATGATTTCTTTTGACAGTGAAGTCTTAATTTGGTAGAGAACAGCAAAGCCATTTCCATATTTTCTCGAATGAAGTGTTTCCTTATCGCCATCAGTCCTTTCCTCCTGTTGTGAGTCACTGAACTCAGTGAATGAAAAGATCTTATTTTTCTAACATTGAATTTCCAGAGACTCACAGTTTAAGTAGTTTCTCTATCACCAGAAAACTCAATGTGGCAGTGAGAGCACCTTCAAGTTTCCCAACAAGTGCAGTCCTTTTCACAAGGACCCTTTTCACAAGGACCCCATAGTAATGTCTGTGTAATTTAGACTCATAGGCTATGTCTACACTTGCAAGTTAGTTCAAATTAAGGAGGCTTAATTTGACTTAAATTAGTCACTGTCTACACTGGACTTTCATTAGTTCGAATTAAGGAATTCCTTAATGTAAACTAACGAAAGCTTAGTTTGAACTATTAAGACCTGTCCTTTAGGTCAAACAAAACCCTTAGTTCAGTTCTTAGTTCGAATTTGGCACAGTATAGACATTTAAGTCCACTTTGTTAGTTTGAACTAAGGGCAGTTTGTTCAAATTAACAAAGTGGGTTAAGTTGAATTATCTGTAATTCGACTTAGTCCACATTGTTAATTTGAACTAATAAGTTTAAATGTAGTTCCAACTACATTTGAACTTATTAGTTCAAATTACCAAATTCCAGCTAAGTTTGGGAAGTGTAGGCATAGTCATAGACTTTAAGGTCAGAAGGGACCATTATGATCATCTAGCCTGACGACCTGCACAACTTAGACCAGTGAACCTCATCTATCCACTCTTTTAATAGACCTCTAAAGCCATAAGTGAATTGCAGAAATCCTCAAATAATTGTTTAAAGACTTCAAGGTACACAGAATCCACCAAAACTTGACACAAGCCCCATGCTGCAGAAAAGGGTGAAAACCCACCTGGGTCTCTGACAATCTGCTCTGAGGGCAAAATTTCTTTCCTTCCCCAAATATGGCAGTCAGCTAAACCCTGAGCATGTGGGCAAGACTCCCCAGCTAGATGCCTAAGAAAGAATTCTCTATAGTAATTCAGAAACCACCTCATCTAACATCTCATCACGGGCCATTGGGTAGTTGTACTGCTAGTAATCAAAGAACATTTGATTGCCAAATTGGGCTGTTCCATCATACTATCCCCTCCATAAACTTATCAAGCTTAGTCTTGATGCCAGCTAGGTTTTCTCCCCTCCACTATTCCCCTTAGAAAGCTGTTCCATAACTTCATTTCTTTGATGGTTAAAAACCTTTATCAAATTTCAAGTCTAAACTTCCCCTTTACGGTATATAGTTGTTTAGGCAGTTAGGTGTCTTTTTTTCTTCTGTAGGAAAGCAAAGTGTGTGTTGTAGATGGATTTTCTCTTTTTTTGTGAACTCCAGCCATGTGTAAGAATGTGTTGTAGGATGGTTTTGGTTGAGAGATCCCAGTGTTGTGAGGTCATTTTTAATTTTCTTCTGTTTTCTGTACTGGATGCTGATCAGGTGGTTTCTAAGTTTCTCTGAGTATGTGTGGCATAATCATGTGAAAGGCAGGTCTAGAGGCTGGGCACTTCTTGTGCTTAACAGCTAAAAGGGAGGTAGTTGATCTGCATGGGCTTTGTATTTGCATGAGTACAATTAGGTATTAGCATAATCTAACTATGTCATGGTAGTAAATTATGTGTGGGATGACTCAATTACACATCTTTCAATACCTGTATTTTAACTGAAGAGGGAAATGAAATATTGTCTTTTCATGATATGCTACCCTTTGGTTGTATAAACTGTTTAGACTATTTGATACAAAAGTTACCATTAGCAACAAAGAACTTGAAAGAGTGAGCAACTCTATTTTTCAGTCTTGTGAGATCAGAGAGAGAGGGGTGGGGGTAGCATTATGCTAAAGAGCAATGTTTAGACAATGCCTTACCACCCCCATCCATAGTTGAAAGATAAACTTGATGACTCCTTGTGGAGTCTCTTTTGTTACTTTGATTAAAGGAGCACTTTCTGGTGTCCTGAAGTCTGGAGCTGAAAGCACTGAGGGCTGAAATCCTCTCTAAGAGCTGAAATCACTGAAGAGTGACCAGCAGGTGGAGCTAGTGGACTGTGTGAGTGGCCGGCAGAAGGTATGAGTGAGCAGCAAGTGGTGACAGCAGCCAGCAGGCAGAGCAAGCAGATGGTGGGTGGTGTGAACAGATCCAGAGGCAGCAGAAGATAACTGGAGGGGATGGCTGAGGGACCCCCTGCCCTGCATTTTGTGGTGGATGCTAAAACTATGGTGGCCACTATGATGGTTCATGTGGGGGGTAATTCTCCAAACCAGTGCTCGTTTTGATAGTGCCTCTATATATTCTTTGATGCTACCATTAAAAATTCTGTGTACTACATTCAGACTCGTGCTTACAAGTCTTACTACATTCAGACTCGTGCTTACAACACTGCCCCTCTAGGGTGCCCAGGGAACAGTGCATGATTTTCCAGCAGATTGGGTGGGGGCTTGAGCTGGTTGGTGTTTAAACCTTGTTTAGAAACCCTTAGATATAGAACCTGGCCCTTGCTGCTGCCATCTTGGTCTGGCACAAGGATTACACATTAATAAATTGGATTATGATCAGGAGGCTTATAAACAACTGTTCAACATAACATTTTACAAACCACTTTTCTCTGACCCCACTGAGGAATACCAAGAGGAGCAAAATCACCTATTCAAGAAACTCCCTGAGGAAATATAGGAACTGATAAAGACAGACCACCAGGACCCTGACCAGGGAAATTCTTTCCACTACCAAAAATCCATAAAAAAGGAAACCGCGGTTGCCCCATTCTCTCAGCCATTGGCATTCTTACAGCAGGCTCATCTGGCTTTGTGGACTTGCTCCTCAGATTGTATGTTATCAACACTCGTAGCTATCTTTGAGACACCATGGACTTCCTGAGAAAAATCCAATCCTTTGGTCAGCTTCCAGAAAACGTGATCCTGGCCACTATGGATGTAGAAGCTCTTTACACCAACATCACAGGCAAAGATCAATTACAAGCTTTTAGAACAGGGGTATGGGAGCAATGTGTAATTTAAACATAGAATGCCCACCCAATATACTTCAAAGTGATATCATCATGAGAGATGATTTTTTTTGGTGGGGGTGTGGGGTTACCATGTATCACTGAAGGGTGTGTGGGGCCTCTAACAGGTTAAGAACCCTATATTAGAAGAACCATCCCAGAACATGCGACAGCACAAATGATGGTTGAACTTTGTGACTTTGTACACACCCACAACCATTTCAGCTTTGAGGATAATTTATACCTCCAAGTCAGTGGCACTGCTATGAGTACCTTCATGGCCCCACAATACTCCTATGTTTTTATGCGCAACTTAGAACAACATTTCCTCAAAGCTCATTGCAAAACACTTCTCCTCTATTTCTGCAATATTGATGACATCTTCATCATCAGGACTCAAGATAGGGATGCCCTTGAAGATTTCTACAGAGATTTCAACAATTTTCACTCCACAATCAAACTTAACCTGGAACACTCCACAGAGGAGATCCACTTTCTGGACACTACAGTACAAATTAGGGATTGATGCATAAACACCACACTATACCAAAAACCTGATTGGTATGCTTCCCTACATCCCTTGAGCTTTCATCTCTAAAACACCACACAATCCATTGTCTACAGTCAAGTCCTAAGATATAACCATATTTGCTCTGATCCCTCAGACAGAGATAGATACCTTCAGGATGGCTAGCAAGCATTCTTAAAACTAAAGTACCTACATGTTCAAGTGAAGAACCAGATTGACAGAGACAGGTGGGTACCCTGAAGTCATCTACTACAGGAGAAGCCCATGAAAGAAGACAACAGAACACTACTGGTCATCACCTACGACCCCCAAGTCAGACCTCTACAATACCTCATTAAGGACCTACAGCCTATTCTACAAGATGATCCTTTACTCTTTCAAGCCTTGGGAGACAGACTTCTCTTTGCCTATAGACAGACCACCTAACCTTAAACAGGTACTCAGCAGGAACTACAGACCTAACAACAGAAACGTTAAAACTGGCACATATCCTGGCAGCAAACCATGTTGCCAACATTGCCCACATATCTGCACAAAAGACACTATTACAGGACCTAATCAAGCCAGCTACTCCACAAAGGGCTCATTTAGCTGCTCATCAACCAATGTGATTTATCTCATCACATGC
The DNA here is from genome assembly GCA_007922195.1 of Podocnemis expansa. Classification (NCBI taxonomy): domain Eukaryota; kingdom Metazoa; phylum Chordata; order Testudines; family Podocnemididae; genus Podocnemis; species Podocnemis expansa. The sequence goes on along the minus strand of ML682057.1, from coordinate 8,054,400 downwards.
CAGCAATGAACCCACACCTCATAGACTGGACAAACAGGACAGTCTTTACATAAAAGAATAAATGGACACTGTAGAAGTCGGGGTCACCTGGGTGGCCTGGAGGGTGCCCCCTGGCAGTCTCTTTGGGTATTTACTGGAGACTAAGGTCCCTCCAGGCAGAGGCTCCCTCGTCCCTTTTCACCAAAGCTCCTCTCTAGGGACTCTCCAGTCCCAACTTTGAAGTCAATAAGCCCTGGCCTCCAGGCAGGCCAGGCAGGTACAAAGTCAATAAGCCTCAGCAGGGGCTAGAAACTGGCCCCCAATGGGGCAAGGACACGGCAGATGCCTTGGATCAGTTTAGGCATGATGGGCAATAGCTCTGGGTGGTCGAGTAAGGAAAGAGGGTAAGGAGGGGCATGCAGGCCCACCCGCTCCACTGCATCCCAGCCCAGGGCCCTACCAGTGACTGCAAGTCAAGTCACTGGGCCAGTGGCACTCCAGCTGCAATGCTCTGGTGCAGGTGGATGCACAGCAATCCAATCTCCCTTGGTTACTTCCTCCCACTCTGGGGTTTGGGTACCTGGTTCCAGAGGGGGTAGCATGTCTCGGTATCCCCTGGATAGGCAGCCTGTGGGATTCCATTGAAACCCTCTATGTCCATGGGCAGTAGGTCTGGGTTTCCTCTGGCTCATCGGTGAGGGGCAACTCTTCCAGGTTCTGTGGTCCATACACCACCAACAGCTCTTCCTCAGCTGAGGAAAGCTCCTCTACATTGCAGGGGCTGTAGGTTGCAGGATCCTCTGTTTCCCCTGGCTCTGGGTCAGCCTCTGTGTGGGGTAGCTGCTCACAGGTTCGGTCGGCTTTGGAGCACCCTCCCCAGTCTGCAGCGTTGGGGTTCACATCCCAGACACTAGGCCTGGGGAGGCTGGGTGGACCATAGAGCTAGCCACCCAGAGAGGCTGGGGTCAGCCATCAGGGCTGGACCCAGCTTCCTCTGGCTTTCTCCCTCCGGACAGGCACATCCTTCCCCTTTGGCAGCTCAGCCCCAACCGAGCTCCCAGCCTGGGCTTTTCTACTTCCCCTTCCTGCCCATGCCCCACCCCTCTGCTTCTGGGTCCTGGGTTCTGCTGTTCCCCAGTCTGACCAGAGAAGGCGTTTGGGACCTTCCTCAGGCCCAAGCTCTGGGGGCGGCCACAGCTCCTTGCTACCGACACATATATGACGTAAGAAATAACCACATTCAAAAAACAGTAGGGAACATTTCAGTCTCCCTTCTCACTCCACTGGTGATTTGTTAACAGCTGTGCTAAAGCAAATGGATAACACATTGGGTATGGCCACACACACTTCTTATTTCGAAACAACAGAGGTTGTTTCAAAATAAGAAGTGCCATGGCCACACAACGCATGGCCATTTCGAAACAAGCAAACAGCTTGTTTCGAAATGGCCGTGCTCCTCCCGAAACAACTTAAACCTCGTTTACTGTCGAAACAGGGTTGTTTCGAAACAGGTTTCGAAACAGCCCTGTTCGGACATGTTGTTTCGGAACAAAGTGCTCTGAGACAACATGTGCCCCTCCTCCCAGGGCTGACCCTCCCAGCACCCTGGCCAGGGTGCTGAGGGGTGTCCACGGGCTGGGGGGAGGGGCGCAGGGTTGCGCCGCACGCCGCCGGTGCCTGC